>VUYV01000046.1:4783152-4912213 GCA_008711295.1 Anarhynchus alexandrinus
AAAAAAAAAAAAAAAAAAAGAAAAAAGATAAAAAGAAGAAGAAAAATAAATAAATTTCAGAGACAAGTATTCAAGCTAATTTCAGGAGAAGGTGGCAGTGCACATTTGGCTATGCCGCCTTTCACCTGTGAGATGACAGTGTCCGTGGGTCTTTCTGTTGGTTCCTGCCCCATTTCCCTCAGTGTTCTCCATTTTGAAGCTGCCAAACTTTTGTTTGATCTTGCAGCCTTAACGTTTCTTTAATCTCATATTGTGCAGGAGTGTGTGTATAAATAAATCATTTTACAAGACATTCACAACCTTCTTGCAAAGGTCTTTTAAACTATAACCTGAGGCAGTGGGTCACTGGTGGGGGGGGTGGGGGTGGGGGGGTGGAGCAGGATCTTTATTTGTTCCTGTATTTAATCTTCGATGCAAGCTGAGAACAAATCTTTCTTTTCATTTTTGCAGATATCAGCTACTGACCATGTCAACAGAGTTCCAGGATGCTCACCTTGCAGAGGTGAAACCTCTGGTGGAGAAGGAGGAGGTAATTATTTTAGAGCTTTTTAGTATTTATGTGTTTTATTTCAGGGCTGCTGTTGGATTGGCACATGTGTTCTTAGATTAATTCTAACATACCATATAGAAGAAACAAGTAAGAGGAACTGGAGATTGAATAAGAGGGTGGATTTTTTAATTATGCAAAACTGAACCTTAATTATTTGCTCTTTCGCAGTCTTTGGTTTTACTTTTCTCTAGTGCTAATCTGGTGGTGGCATTTTTTGTTTTCCGAATAATGACAGCTCTGTGTGTCTTCAGCTATTTTGGATGGTGTCGATTGAGCAATCTCATATAGACCCATCTATACCTGTGGGGTTACAAACTTTCTTCTGTTAGCTGCCTTTTAAGGAGGCACAGAGAGAGGCTTTACTTTTCCTCCAGGCACGTCTGAGTCCGGAGGGGCGACTCTGCCCCATCTCGTCCTCTCTGGTTGCACTGAGCTGTGAGTTACAGCCGAACTGCTCCCAGGTCTGCAGCCGACCGAGTGTTCATGAGCCGCAGCCATTCCTCTGGGGTTGCAGCATAGAAAAATCTGCAGCATTTTTTTTTGCTTAACCATGTTGTACTTCTGTCCATTTGTTCTTGCACCATTTTTCTCCAAAAATCTGCCCACAGTGTCTGACTTCAGTGGCTGTTTGACTCTGTTCAATGATAGCAATACTCTGTGCTTTGGTATGTTCATGGGAAATAATTCAATCTAATATGTGAAGGGACCTCTCAGCTTTTTTCTTGAATCAAAACTAAGATTTTTTTCTTTTGTTCCCAATCATTGTAATTCTTGACAATGATGTATATAAACGTGTTGGTTTTTTTTCTGGTGTTTTTACACTAGAACTATTCATTGCTCTATCTGCTACTTTCTTTTTTATTCCCTCTTTTGCGTAAACATTTCAGAAAATCATTTCCACTTGTGACTGCAGTGAAACGGCTAGAGAAACTTTAAACACAGCTCCTCTGCCAAGGACATTGCATGAAAGCAGAGCTTGTTTGGATACCAGTGAATGCAGCACTCAAACTTTTCAGAAACTAAGATGCCTTTTTAATGCCAATATTGTTCAGTTCGCTTGCAAAGTGAAGCAAATACTAAGCAGAAGTCCTATGGGTACTGAAATACCTTTGCTTCAAAGTTCAGAAATATCTCAAAACACTGATTAACTTTCTGTGTTTCTGTAGCACACAGATCAAAAGTTGGTATCTTGACAATTAAACCTATATGCTTTTATTCATGATGTTAACTTAAGCTTTGTCTGTGTGGAGGAACTAGCAGAGAGTTTGATTTCCTCTGTGGCCATTCTTAACATAGAGTGAAGGAAGTTATTGAATATATTTTGAGAAAGTGGAAAAGATTGCCCTGAAGGACACTCAGCACATACTGAGGTTACCGGTCGGATCCTGGCTTGTGCCTGGCTTTCTTCTGCAGCTGAGTCTTCATTCCTGAACAGTGATGGAGCCTTATTTCATATGCTGTTTAGCCAGATACCATATCCACAGACTCCTTTCAACTCTAGACCTCATCGGAACACTAGTGTGTGAAACTAGCTATGTTTAAAAGGTCATGAGACCAACAGTATAATAAAAAAAAGCAGGTTGTCTACAACTAAGGCTGTGTAAAGTTACTTCCACAAGCTCAGTCAGCTCTTTAGATACCTGTTTGTATATACAAGATGTTGCCTAATTACCTAAAGATCATAGAATCATAGAATGGTTTAGGTTGGAAGGGACCTTGAAGATCATTGAGTTCCAACCCCCCTGCCATAGGCAGGGACACCTCCCACTAGACCAGGCTGCCCAAGGCCCTATCCAGCCTGGCCTTGAACACCTTCAGGGATGGGGCCTCAACAACCTCTCTGGGCAACCTGTTCCAGTGCCTCACCACCCTTAAAGTGAAAAACTTCTTCCTAATGTTTAATCTAAACCTGCCCTCTTCTAGTTTAAAGCCATTCCCCCTCATCCTATCGCTAGATCATGGTTCTAGAGTCCTGTTGTAATTATGGGCTGGACTACAATGCTTTGAGGTCTGCCATCTGAGATGATATTGCCTAAGACAGCAGCTGTATTGCTTCTGACGTCTTCTATCCTTAATTTATCTGTGCTTCTGGGACTGTGTGACCTCCCTGCAAGGATCCTAAGCTCTGCTTTTTATCTCTAGACTTCTTTTTTAAGCTTTGGCTTTTCTCTTGTCCTCTGCAGCGTGACAAGTGTTGATTTGGCTGTTCTTCCCTCTGTTTTCAGCCTCAGTGGAAATATGAGCTCGACTTCTTCCTTGTCTTTTAATAGAAGGAGGTGACTTTAAGACACTTCTTCCTTTGAAGTTATAAGCTTCTCAGGCTATTGGAGATGGGGAGGATGTCACCTAACTCCTTCGCTGGTGGAGATCCTCAGCAGGTGTAGGAGCTTGTCGGTAATAGTGATGGCTGTTCAGAGGTTGGAATTTAGAATAGACTAGACTATTTCAGTTGGAAAGGACCTGCAACGATCATCTAGTCCAACTGCTTGACCACTTCAGGGCTGATCAAAAGTTAAAGCATGTTGTTAAGGGCATTGTCCAAATGCCTCTTAACCACTGACAGGCTTGGGGCATCGACCACCTCGCTAGGAAGCCTGTTCCAGGGTTTGACCCCCCTCTCGGTAAAGAAACGCTTCCTAATGTCCAGTCTCCATGTCCAGCCAACCTCCTAAACATAACAAGGCCTGATTTTGGCTAGGGTAAAACTCTTCCCACCTTCCACATCGTGTAACCAAATCCCAGTAACGTTGGTGTAACTGAGTTGCAAGAGCTCAGTGCATGCTTGAACAACGGCTTTCCATCCTAGGTAGGACTGAGGTGGGCTGTTGGCTGTCCCATGGCTAAAATAAGCCATGGAGAAAAGTCCAGTGTTTTACTGCTGAGTGATTTAGCAATAACTGAAGATGCATCAGTTTTTGTGTTTTATTTTGCTGGTCTATAATCTAGCATTTTACTGCTCTCATCTTGTCAGTGAAGATTAGTGGGTAAAAGCGCTTGGGTGAATTTTGGTGTTCAGCAAGAGAGCTTTCATTGGATGAAGGGACAGGACAGAGCTCTCGGCTGCACAACCGGTGGGTTAGAACACACGTGTCCCAGCGCAGATTTCTGTATCCGCAAAAGCTACCTGCTTTAATGCTTTCAAATCTCTTCACAGGCTATCACTCGCCTCCTTCCAGACTTCGATGTTCAGGTAAATAAAGCTATTCTTTTCCTTGTTTTTTTTTTTTNACTGAATTGATGTTTGAGAAAACAGCAAAATGTGATCAGAAGTGACTGACTGCTCGCCAGAAGTACTGTTACTGTGGGAAAGGGGTCTGAATGGGGCTCTGGCGTAGCGATGGGAAGGGGACTGCAGGAGGTCTTTTCAGACCGAAGCTGAGAAAGTTTCATCCAAAAGAGGTGGCTGGGTTGCAAGCAGCTCTATTCTTGCTAAGAGAATGGGATTCTTCAGCTGTGGTACTGAAAGCAAAATATTCCCCTCCCACATGGACACACACTTCCCCCAATTAATTTGCTTTCATTAGCGGCGTGCATGCATTTCCTCGGAGGAAATGTCCCCCTCAGTGTATCCCGTTATGCTGTTGAAAGTTTCCAAAAGATTCCTGAAGCCCGTGGAGTGGGGTGGAAGGCACTAAGCAAACACTTTTGCCTGTGACAAGAGCGGCGGTAGTTTCTGTATGTTTATTTGCAGCCAGAACGTAAGAGTTCATAAAGCGCACCACTAGGTCAACTGGTGAATTCCCATCGCTGAGGACAAGGAGTACGTGTTGGGAAAAGAGGCTCGCTGGGTGTCTTATTTTTATCAAGGGGTGTAGGGAGGGAAGTAAGTTGTGCAGGAATAAGGAGAGCTATTAAATGGTTCTAGCCTCTTGAATGTGCAGGTGGAGGTGCTTGGAGGAAAGAACTTTGTACTCTCTACCATGCTGCACTTTAGTTGCACCTGTCTATATATTTTTTTTTCAATGCTGTGCAAATTGGTTAAAAATCCAGCACAAACTCAGCAGTCTTTTCCCTAGAAATGAAGGGAGACAGTTATCTCAAACATCTTTACCATCTTTCAATGGCTTTGACTTCTGTAGTAAAACTGTAGTTTACATTAGTTCGGCACCTTCCCACTCATCCTTTCTAATGTTGAAATCTACTGCCTGGAGTCTTGATAAACATAAGTTAAAGTTGTCACCATGCGGCTTTCTGCAGGAATGTGCAGAGCATGGGAGAAGCTTTCTGTTTTGGTCCAGATTGATCACTTGTTCTAAATACATCTGAATCCCAGATTAAGTCTGCTAACAGGAATACTGTAGTCTTTTGATTAAGAATCCAGAAGTGACCCATATTTCATTTCTATTCTTGGAATAAATTTGCTTGGTTTGTAAACCATGTGTATATATAGATTTTTTAACTTGCAAGATCAAATTCTCTAAGCCTTTTTGGGTTTTTTTCCCATGTTTTGGATTAACTGTCACTAATCCAGACCAGTGGTTCTTGTCATATAGCCCTGTTCTGCCAGCTTTTGCCTTTTTAATGATCTTTCTTTCTTCGAGTTTAATCTTTGGTTGTTCTAGTTCAGGAAGGAAAAATGTGGACAAATAGTCTCAATCTGTTAAGAACTGCCGCTGCAAAGGAGGCTCAGCTTTGGTCCTTAAAACCACAAATACCCTACCTGTGTGTCTTTAAATTCTGCTGTGGTTGATTTATGAAAAACATGGTTTGGAGCTGTTAAGAGAGCCTTGATTACTTAGTTCATTAGAGAAGTTCATGTGTGGCTGCGAAGGACCCAGGTCACTCCGGACTGACACTGAAGCTCCATATGTGCTCTTAATGAGCAACCTGTCCCCTGAGCCACACTTGGGAGGAGGATGGACCTGGCCAGGGAAGGAGGTGATCAGCGCTTGGCAGGATGGAGCTCCTTTTTAGTGCCTATGAATGGGTGTGGGGGTCCACCATGTCACTTGCAACTTGCTCCACTTTTGAGGAGAAGTTATGCAGTGTTCAGTTAACAACTATGTTTCTGCCACTAGTGAAAAAGTAGCGGCTGCCTGTAAGGTGTTTTGATTCCAAGAATAAATTCTATCTAGTTATTCAGATTTGGAAAGAGATAGACTCTTATTTCAAGTCTGTCTAAAACAGCATGTGAGTTAAACACACTTTTCCATTTTTTAAGTAAGCCACTGTATAGTGCAGTATCGCCCTTCTGAAAGCACCCATTGCAGGACACGCGTGTAGTTATTCTCTGGAGGAAAGCTTTCACGGAGTAACCAGGGGATGGCCAAGACAAGGGATGAAAGAACTGCTGGCTCTGAACTACCTCTAGTCAGCACTATATGTCTGTGGCACCTACCTGAAAATTTAAGCGAAGGTCCGCTGCCTCCCAAGAAGAGTAGCGTTCCTGACCAAACCTGTTTTAGCACAGTTAATGATAAACCTGTGCAGGGCAGCGTGCCCTGTGCTGCTTTATGTTGGCTTAATGCCAAACAGATTTCAATTGTGTTTCCAGTTTGATGTATTTGCCTATTCTCTATCTCGGTAGCACTGGAGCCGATGGAGACGTGGCTCCTCGGTGCTGTATGTAATTCTCAGAGCTTTGTGTTTCGGAAGTGCGCAGTCCATCAGGAGACTGCTTTCTCAATACCTAAGCAAAACTTTCCGAGCTGTGCGGCAGCTGTAGGTGGCAGAGATGAGTTTGTCCCTTAAAATTCGTGGCTCCTGGCCATCTATATACACCAGCATGGAAGAACCATTTCTGCTTTCCCTCCTCCTCCTCCTGCCTGCAAGGGGAGAAGGAAGGAGCTGCCTTGCGACAGGAGACAGATCGGCTGGTCCTCATGGCGCGGTGGGGTGGGTTTCCCACTGGCATCGGTGGATGCGTTTGGGGTTTTTGCCGTGTGTTACATGGATTTCCTCATCCTTTTAGCTCTGTGAAGGACAGAGATGGTGGTGGTTCTGGTTTTGTGCTTTTGCAGAGCAGCGTGACCCGGCGATAATCAGACTAGGAAGAATCCCTGGGCAGAACTATCGCAATAATCTGCTTCAGTTCCTGCACCAAAGTGTTTGTTGCTGGCTTCCACCTTAGCAGAATCACCTGCATTTACATCTAAAAACTTATTAATGTACCCAACTCACAGCCTGAATTGGGGAACCTTTTTCTTAACACCACTAATGTAAAATAGAAGTCTTAACAAAAAAAAAAAAAAAGAAAAATACCTGTAATGATGGGTACTGGGGTTTTAGGAGAGCATAAGATGAATTGAAATAGCTATTTTAGAGTAGAAAAACCTAGGGGAAAAATGCTAAATGACTTCAGGGCAAAGGGGATTTTAAACCCAACATTTCAATACCACATTAAAAGCTCAGATATTTTTGATCTTTGGGACATTGAAAAAAAGAAACGAAAAATAGCATATGCAGGTATTAGTATATTACATTTCTTAAGTAATAGGAACATAAAATATACTGTCTCCTAGGAATTTAAAAGCAATTTAAATCCTCTTTGAGAGCTCTGAAGTTTTTCCCTCAGTTCTGAGGCAAGAGAGGGAGGTATATTTAAATTACATAATATTATAAGTTAAAATAAAAGCATGAGATGGTAACTGAGGATTGAGTATATTTGAATGCTTTAAAATAATCTTGATGGAATGCAGCATTTTACTTAAAATATAAAATGTGTTTTTTTAGCAAAATGTGCAATGTGTGTGGTTTTCCATGTCTAAATCATTTTAGTTGCATATTCCATACAACAGAAAACAATCACCTGTTTGTAAACATGTTCCTCAGTCCGTGTCTTCCTTAGCTAGGGTAGAGAGGAGAAGGAATAAATGAGTAATCCTGTGTTATCAACTTAGAAATTGCTTCCCTCTTCTAAACTTATGACAAAATGTCCCAAAAATGTCACTTGACCCCCAAAAAGTCTGCTTTAGAATGGATCAGCTCCTTCAAACTAATAAAGGCTCTCTTAAATTGCGTGTATCAAAAGTATTTTCATGTGTGTTTTTAGGGCACCAAGATAAGGCTGCACCTCTGTTAAAGTGAGAGATGTGAACAGATGGTGTGTTTGTCTTTATCCTTCTATCGGATTAGTGTACCTTGGATTTTTTTCCAAGATAGTGTTTTAATACAAATCAGTTGGTGAAGAGCCTCTTACTATAATGTTGACGTTGATTGGGATGTGCTGCCATCTGTTTTCAGTGCTCTGCAGTTTGAAAACATCCATCCCTACATCACGTAGACAAATCTCTTCATCTTTAATAGGATCAATAGGGATGTGAAGTTGTTGGTTTGATGTCACCGAAGAAACTGGTTTGAATTGATTGGTTTTTAGGAGAATCTTTTGGGTATTTGCCGTTAGGAATTCACGCTAAAGGAAAATAGCACAACCCTCTAGAATTAGGGGAGTCTTACTGTGAAGATAATGAGGAATTAAACCAATTGTTAAACTGACTGTGATTTATGCCAGTAATTAGGAGTATGGTCGCGTGTCGTCTCTGAGCTATTCTTAGTTGACACTGAGTTTGAACTAGACTCAGACTTCTAGTTCGAGAAGAATTAGCTGTGGAGGTCAGCGGGGTGTGCAGGTTCAAGGGTTTGGCTTTATCTACCAAGGACAGATTTTTTTTCTTTCATGCACAAAGAAGGAAGATCCCAGATCTCAAAAGGTGGTCCTTCCTAAGAAAACACATTCTAGGTTTTCAGTGCTGTTACTGGAAAGATGTAGCAACAAAAACCTGATGATACGAAATGCCTAATAGAGGCATGTAATAGATGCCTAATAGAGATAATGAATGCCTAATAGAGACTAATGTCTCTAACAGAGGAGGAAATAGTTTCTATATTCCGCACTCAGCAGGAGGTGTGTTACGCAATACTGCTTCCTCTCATTACTGGTGTTAAGGTTGCCAAACTATTGACTTTTAGGCTTTGTATTGAAAATTATGTAAGTACAGAAGGAAGGTAGAATGTAGAAAATATTAATTGCTATTATTGCTATATTAAAATATAGCAAATAATATAGAAAATATTAATTGCTATCTATTGCTACTGCCAACCTCTTCTAGAGTATAGTATAATGAGTATACCTACAATACCCTAATTTCTGCCAAAAATGACATGTACAGTAACATTAATATGAGCGATGTAGGAACACTTTAGAGTAAATGTTGCTTATCTACTTGCAAAATACTAGGTTCTAAGCATTTAAAATTCTCATTTTTGTTGTTGTGGAAAATCATTCTCCCTTACACTAATTTTTCAAAGTTTTTTGTGTTCTCACTGGAAACTTTAGTCCCGACTTTTAGGAAAGAACTTTCTTTTTTAATGTAGAATAAGTTTGGGATGTTCTAGCATTTGAGATAGCAAAACCTGAAATGAAGCTAAACTTATTTTAAACCTGCTGGAAACAGCAACAGGAAAGACTGTACTAATTCCCAGGTTTGAAATTTGGCACCTCGTACGTTGTGTGGCAGAGACTTAGGTCATCTTTGATGTCTGAGCTCTATTTAGTAAGTAGTTCTCCTGGTCAAACCTGACTCAAATCCTATTTAGGAATGACGTCCTCGTGAATTAGTCTGTTTTGGTTTTTCTAGCTGGGCATTACGGGAGTCATAAGCCTATGCAGGGTAGCAGCTTGTCTATATAACCCAGTTTCCTACTTGGACAAAGTAGAAACCCGCTACTGTCCTCTGTCTGACTTGCTGGATTTATCACCCTGTTTTGCCTAAAGATGGTGCTGGATATGGAAGATACAGCTTACCTGCTAAATAATGCAGTGAGTATGCGGAGGAATGAATCTCTAAGGAGACATAAAGGCTGGATGTTAGTGTTTCGATGGAGTATAGTTTAGATAGCAGTGATGCTCAGCTTGCCTGGACTACGAGTCTTGGGGGGGATCTTGATTCATTGCTATGATTGTAACTTAAAACTGATGTAAATGTGTAATTGCAAAGAAAATAGGTGAAATGTGGAATGGTGTTGCCTAGCATCCTTATTTTCCCCAAAACACGTGGTGTATTTCATGTGTCAGATTACCAAGCTGTGATTTAGATCAAATTAGTACCTCAGATCTCGGAAGAGCTTCTGGGTTTTGCTTTCTAAAGGTTTTCGCAGAGGCTGTATGCACCTGATTTCTACAGCATAATTTGTAATAGATTTGAATTTAACTTGGACTTTGCCTCTGGGCATTACTGCATGGAGCAAATCAAGCAAGCCCGGCAGCCGCAGACAGGACACTGTGCTGAATGACATGGGTATCTCTGTCCTGTACAGTAAATAAAATATTCTGAAATGCTAAGACTGGCTACATACTGCCTTGACTGTTGTGTGAGTGTAAGGGTACTGTAAATAAGTGTCATAAATAGCTGTTGCTTTGTGATACCCTTTATAAATATTGGCAAAATAAGAAACTGTTTATACCCAGCTGAAGTTCAAGTGCAAAAGAAATGAAAAACTGTTCCATATGTTGTGGATGTTAATATGACCCAAGTCACATCTAACTTATACAGACATCCAGTAAATAAAAGATGATGCTCAGGGGGTCTTTGATTTGATAATAAACACGTCCTTAGCTTTGAGATCATTAAATAGTACAAAGTCCTGTTATGTCAAATAATAGCAGTATGCTGCTTAACGTTGTTTCCCATAATCACCACAACATGCTGCTCTATAGCAAACTTCAGACATTTGGGTTTATGCTCAGCTCTATACATAGCAAGCCATAAATCTAATACATGTGGCTGTTGTGTTTATTGGGGAAGGCTACTATGATCACAAGGCCCCACAGTGTGATAAGTCTTTACGGCGAATGCAGGCTACTTCATACTGCGTTCTTTGGGGAATAGTAGTTATTTGCTGAGTTAAAGTCCTTTTCCTAGAAAACAGAAGTATTTTATCTTGGCAACTTGCACTTTTGCAAATGTCGACAGTCATAGTTGTTAACTGTTGTTATTTTAGGTGTCATTGTACCGAACTGCTTTCTTTTTTTTTTTCTTCTCCTTTGCTGCCTTTTAATGAGGTTAAAAACTGTTTAACTATTCCCTCAGCATCTGGTTGGAGCTACCAGCTTAAGTGCTTCTGTAGTTGCCTGTGGCTGGGAGTGGGTGATAGCCGAATGTAAAACGTCAGTGGGGAGCCCCCACCGTGGGGAAGAACAGGGTGCAGAGAGCCCTGGGGCTGTGGGAGACCCTGCGCTGGTGGTCAGACAGAGGTCTGCTGCAGAGGGTCTTCAGTGGAGCACTTGGACAAGCCCCTAATGGATTCCTGCTGTTCCCTGCCAGGAGCAAGATGTGGAGACTGTGCATGGCTCGGTCCATGTCACCATGTGTGGGACTCCCCGAGGGAACCGGCCAGCTATCCTCACCTACCATGACATCGGCCTGAATCGTAAGTGGACCTTTTATTTAATAGCACAGGTATGGCCTGGTTCCTTAACACCTCTGCTGTAATCAAAGGTGTGGAAGTGGCGATGATTAGGAAACCTTTCCCAGGTCCTTGCTTGTTTATGTGCATTGTGACCTGTTAGATGGAACCTAATTCCTCTCTTACAGCAAGCTGAATTCTCAGGCTTTTTTTATCCTGGCAAAGCACATAATTGGAATATTTCACTTAAAGGAGCAAAAGATCTCAGGTACCTCATAGGGATCGTGTATAAAAGCTGTAAAAACATCTGTAGGGGATAGCTGAGGGTATATTGCCAGCAGGATTGAAAACAACATTTATGGTGCTTTGTCTTAGGTTCTTGTCTCATAACCAGTCTGATGCTGCCGCGGGTTTATATGAATTACATATCAAATCAGGATGATGAAGTGAGTGCTGGCATTGTGTCCTTAGCCAGTATTAAGAAAATAACTTTGAGTGCCTTTTATCTTGTCTGTCAATCCAAAAATATATTGGCTATTAATCCAGATCTGCTATTTTACTCTTCCCACCAGTACTGTTTGCTTCACACAATTTACTGTTTCTTGATCAGTTATCAATATTTACATTTAAAAACACCTGTGGATCTTTAAAGTGTGGCTGTGGCTGGGGGTGGATATTACAAGAAAAAAATCTGTTTTCTTGCCTGTTTTTTGTGGGACTGCCTTACTTCACTTAGGATTTTTAGTGGATCAGGGCAGAGGTTAATCTGGATCCCATCTTTGAACAAGACTTTTTTCTTTCTAGAGTTACAAAGTCTATTTTTATGGTGAATAAACTTTCTCTCCCTTTGAAAGGGGAGGAAACTTTTCCCAAACCTGCATATTCTCCTCGAGCTGATTTTAGCTAAAAATGTTTTATATTCTGCAGTGATTTTGCTTGTATGTTGTAGTGTGAGGACATTCAGAAACACACACAGAATATCGAACCATTTTCTAGGCATCTCAAAGATGGTGCTACAGAATTCTTGCTTTCCACTCTAGGAGGAAAATTTGCTAACCGTCTCCCCGCAGTAATATTGCTTAAAAATCAGAAATCAAATCACCTCGAAGTTGGGAGCCTACAGCACTGGGTGTCCCAGGAGGATGCTTTTGTCTTGAGCTGCCTGCAGCAGCCGGTCATGTAATGTTTATCATGTAATATTTGGGCAAAAGCACAAGTCACGATCTCAGCCTTGGATACTTCTTTCCTCCATCTGTTCTGACACAATCCAAAGACAAATGACCGGACAAGTAAATGGATAATGTCATCTAAGCCAAAACCCGCGATGAATCCCCCTGACTTCATTTTATTAGTATTTTAATTTTGCATAAGGAATAATTTTTTTGAGACTTTGGTATGTCGAGCAAATACTTCTGGCAGGTACCAAAATAACAAGGGTAAACCTTAGCTGGCCATGAGGAAGGAGCTGTTCAGGATTTTTGCTTAAAGGAATTAAAGCAAGTTGGCACAGGTTGCTTTGTAGCAGGGCTTTGCTGGTCTTTCCTGCTTAGAAATAAAGGACTCCCACTTCTGCCAGGCTATAACATAGCTCACCTGGTTGAACCGATTTTCATTAACCTGCAGGACAGGTTAATAAATGAATATATTGTAGCTGCAAACTTACTATTTCTCCTCAGCATAATTATTCCATATTTTCTTTTCCCGCCTCAAGATAAAACTTGCTTCAATCCTCTCTTCAACTTTGAGGATATGCAGGAAATCACCCAGCACTTCGCAGTCTGCCACGTGGATGCACCTGGTCAGCAGGATGGAGCACCGTCTTTCCAAACTGGGTGAGTTGTCAGGGAAACAGCCCGTGCTTTCAGAGTTATCCTCTTTCTGGAAAAAGAGTCTTGATCTGCAGTTTAGTTAAAAAGCACTTGCAGCAAACACAGTGGTTGGCTTTTGAACTCAAATCCTGACTCTCTGTTTCTAAGGTACTGGAGCTCTGGGAGCTCTGTTGTGTTGTGCCAGTTCACAGTAGACTTTGGGGCTGTAATTTTGTGTTTTATCTCTGACAACTAGACCGCTTGTAAAGCGGTTCCTTGACAGATGTCTACATCTGTCAATTTAAATATTGGATTACCTTGTTTTGTAATGACATCCTGAATACAAACACAAAACTAAATTGTTGCTATAAACAGGATGGACATTAGCCACTATATAATGTCCTTCCTAAATCCACGATTTTTATGAAATCACAGAATGGTGGATGTTAATAAATAGATTAAATAACCTACCTGGAAAATCCAAGTAGTTGGACAGTTACAAAGTGGTGTGCCCCCACAGAATATCATAGATAGCTGCATACTTCTGACTGTGTATCATGTATGATGCTGAAACTCCTGGAAACCTTGTGTGCCATGAGCACTGTCTTTGCCAAAATGCTTGTCCCATTTAGTTCAAAAGAGACAGGTTTGCCTTGAGATGCCCTTTGGATAGGGATCAGCTTGGTTGAGGAAGGGAGCAGCCACCACGCCGAGGGGAGGGTACAAGGCAAGGAACAGTTGTTCCGTAAGAACTGGGTATTAAGGAGCTTATATGTACCCTTATTGCATGAGCCACTCTATTTCCCTTCTTAATTTTTAAGCTGGTCTGAAGCTGAGGAGGTCAGGATGGGCCAGGATCTCAGCTAGTGTCAACAGCAATGGCCCAGTTGTCTACCAGAGTAGCCTACAAAGCTATTTTAGTCACCCCGCTTTGTATTTGTTTGAATCATGAGCTTTTAAGTGTCTTAACCCTCATGTCCTGAACAAGCGTTAACACTTCCGAGTTGTCAGCTGCACAGGGCAGCCATCATGATCTATGCTAGTAAAGCCCACTGCTTAATAACATCATGATGACAGCACAAGAAGCTGTATTATCTCTCCCAGCCCTCCAGCTAGGAGACCAGCATGCTCAAGTTAAAAGTCGTAGCTGTTGCGGTGACACTAGCTTTTGGCAAGGTTTAGTTTCCCAACAAGAGAATCTAAGAAAATAACTTAAAGTAGTTCTTCACTGTTTGGGTTTTTTTGTTTGTTTGGTTTTATTTTGGAGAATCATTAGGTGTAGTCCTGATGAGAAGCAGAGATTTGGATACATCCTAGGCAGATGTTCTCCAGATACTTTGGGTGGATTTTTTTCCATGTGCTCCTCAGTTGAGATTTTGCCCAGAATTTCCTTCCTTCAAAATTTTGTTTCTGCTCTGCAGAAGACCAGGAGCATTAACTGACAGCTGCTTTTATTGAACTTCATCAGCAGCTTTGTAGCCCTTCCTATGCCTTCATTTTCTCCGTCAATATTTATAGAAAGCTATCCTCATTTATCCTATGGTAATCTGCGTGTCCCTGGAAACATGCATGCAAATCACTTGCCAGAGATCTAGATCTCAGTGCTGTAGCCTGTGATTCTGCGAAACGGGGAAACTTTTTTGTGGTGGACCAGAAGTACAAATGTGGTGACTGTGGTTGGAAACTCACCTCTCAAGTTCCAATTTTTTCATAAGTTTTAAGGGTTAACTTTTCTTGGAAGGGATTCATTGTGGTCTGTTTTGCTCTCAGCCAGACCAGACATCTATCATCCAGTAACTCACATAAAGTACCGTATAGATTATGCTCATATTTCTGCTAAATTACTTGCTTGTGCTTGCTCCTGATTTAAATTCAGCTCATACTGTCAATGATCTCATGAGTACGTTTGGTATGAAATCTACAGCGACCGCTGTGTCTCTAAACACACCAGCCTACTCTGCTGAAAGTGGTGCAGTAACTCCACAAACGCCTATTTGTTGTAGGTATGTGTATCCCTCCATGGATCAGCTGGCCGAAATGCTGCCCGGGATCCTGAAACAGTTTGGGTGAGTGTACAATTATTTCCTTATTTTCTTCATTCTTGTCTCTACGTGGCGCACCGAAAGAGCGGGGCAGAGCCGGTATTCGCCTGTGCCACCCTTGAAGCTTCGGTCTGGCTGTCTGGCATTTTGTTTGTTAGAATTACAGTTGCGGTTGTTTTTTAATTCCTCTGTTACAGATAGATCGCTTTTGCCTTTGCTTCTGAAAGAGCTTAGTTTTTGGCTTTTTTTGAAATGTCTGTTTATTTTTAAACAGGAAGCAACTTGGAGTGAAATCCCGTGTGCCTAATTTAGGGGCTTCCTCCAGCATTTTCTCCGCGTCGCCCTCACAGGGGCAGGGCACAGACAATCTGTTCTTCCCACTGTAACAACCCACGTTTTCCTGTGTGGTTAGCAGAAAGAAAAAAACCACCCGTGGTCCCATCTGAAGACACTTACTGTTTTGTTTCTGTGGTTTGAGTGCCTTAGGGGGACAGTCCAACCTCCTTAAGCCTCTTCTACCACCAAGTGCAGATGCCAGGTTGCCAATGTTGAAGGACCTGGTGGCAATGTTCCTCTGTCGTCTACCTGCAACAGGTTTAGGTGTGTGTCCTCCCTTAAAGCTCAGCTTCAGCAGGAGCTGTGGCTGACAACAGTACCTTCTCTGCAGAGTTGGTGCTCCTGGTACACAATGAAGAGCATTGATAGGCACCTCCAAGGGGTTTTCAGACCGAGCAGCGAAAACCTGGCATTCAGGGTTAGGCAGCCTTGGAGAACAGACAGGATGGACTGCTGGCGGGGGTTTTAGTCTCAGACCGGCACCCCAACTTAGGCATTGTTCAGCTGTTGTAACCAGCTGTTACAGGAGCTTGGACCAGTTTACCTCACTACCTTCTTAAAAGAGATGTGTTTTTTGAAATGCCGAACGTAAGGCACAGAGTTGCCGATTCTGCTCTTGCACTGAAAAAAGTGCTAACATAATGTCAGTGCCTTGAAAATCAGTTAAATTGGAATGTGCTTACAAAGCCTCGATGTAATATTGTTAATGAGAATGAAAACTATCCCCAGGTGTTTTCCTAAAAGCATTGTATAACCTGTTTTTTTTCGGAGTGGTTTTGTCTAGTCTTCCCTTCCATGTATTTCTAAGACCTTGAAGGCGATGCTTTAACACCAGTTTCGGTTAATGCAAATATTTGGGTTGTCTCTGCCCTGTTTGGTTATGAAGTTTAAACTTAATCACCCCAGTGGCTGGATAGCATGAGAGGTTTCCCTGCCAGCCCCCGGCCAGAAAGGAATCGGCATCCCAGTTGGATAGTTGTACTGGGGAGGGCAGGGGGAGCCTGGGAAGGAGGGAGCTTTGTATTCAGGCTGCAGGTTTCAGGACTGTATCTTATACGTTTTTCTGGCAGAGACTAAGCGTTTCCTTCCAGGATCAGAACAATGCTATGGTTGCTCGGTGTATTTACTTAAAGATAAGTGAGAATTGCTGCTGCCCTGCAATGCACGAGGACCAGTGTCCTGCAAATCTGCCGAAAACAAACCAGCTGCTCTGTCAAGCTCCTTACTGGGGCCGGTGGCATCGCTGAGGGTCCATGGTTTGCCCGAGCTGCAACCCACCCTTCTGTAGATACACAGTGGCATGTGAAAGAGGAAGGCTGCTGATGTGGGTTTGTTTATTTATTTATATCTTACTCATTTGTCTCTTCCGTTTTATTGCTGGGCAGGCTGAAGACCGTTATAGGAATGGGAACTGGAGCCGGTGCCTACATCTTAACCAGATTTGCTGTAAGTTCTGCGGAGCTTCCCTAAAGCCTCAGACTTGATATCTCTGACGCGTTGTCGTTCCCGTAGCGTGCGCAGAGAATTCCTGCTCTGCCGTGCCCATTTAAGTAAGCAGTTGGGCTTTTAAGTGAAATACCAGAATCTGCGGGATAGCTCATCCGGAAGACCTAGATTTTCCATTTTAAGGCCTGGGCTCTACTCGGTTAATTTGCAGAAGGTTTTTTTAATGGGAGTTCTCTATTTAAACTGAGGGTGGAGAAGAAGTTAAATCTTAATGTTCTCCAGCTGCTCAGTTGAATTGCTGTAATGAAAAATTTTTTTCCATACATACGCTTGTTTTCTGCAAGATAAAACTAGACCTACCGCCTTCCTCCCCAGGAGATAATTTGCTAATTTCAATTTTATGCTGACTGTCAAGTTGCAAGGGGTTTGTGATGAATCTTAAATCTTTTCTTTTGCAGTTAAACCATGCAGAGATGGTGGAGGGATTAGTTCTCATTAATGTAAACCCTTGTGCTGAGGGTTGGATGGACTGGGCAGCAACTAAGGTAAACATTTTTAAGTTGGAAAAATAAATCATACCCTGAGCCTGTTGAGCATGGGCAAGCTGGTGTGTTAAGGCATGGCTGCAGACACTGAATATCCCAGGCTAATTCCTCTGGGGCTTATTCTTCCATTTGCAAACACACCTCCTGCAGGGCTGCTGATAAAAATAAGTACTTTGAAGGAACAGATACCCATGGTATAATGGAGCTACTGGGTATGGACAATTCTTAAGAGCTGGTTACTGCTGGGGAAAACCTGGTTTAACCTGGACACAGGGTAGTTTTGAAAACAACTTTCTTTCAAGTAAGCTTCAAGAGTAATGTAACATTCAGTTCTTTCTTGTCCATGGCTTTGTTTGCCAGCACAGTCCAAAATGTGACATGGAGCACAGAAAAAGTGTTCAGAACAACATCTTCCAGGTTTCAATCATCTAGCTGAGTCCTGATGCCAAAAAGACTCAAAAAAGGGTATTAGCTACAGTAACTGTGGACAGATTGTCCATACAACCAGACTTTTAAGTGAAAATGTTCACGTACAAGGAAGCTCCTGTTAACTGTATTCTTTTGTAGCTGTAAAAAGATTGCAGTGTGGGAAGACAGGCACTGAGAACTAGCTTCAAAAATTTTCCTGGAACCAGTATATATAAATAAGTATGAATGTTACATTACACGTCACTCAGATTTAACCTGTTAAAACATTTGTCGGGGTAAACTGATGGAAGGCACTTTGTATTATTCAGGGTCATGTTTAAGTGAATGGCAGTTGTTATAAACACTCTGAGAAGTACAAAAAGTAGTGCATCATCTTTTAACCACACATAGAGTCAACCCAATGTCTAGTCAACCCAAGAGTCTAGGGTGATATTAAATGTAATGACAACCTTGTAATACTAGGAAAAACTTTTCAGAGCTGCCATGTAACATTCTTTCAAGGCTTAGTTACTAATTTTTTTTCAATAATTTTGCATACCAGTTGATTTTGGTAAGTTTGATCTGGAAGTATATTTAGTAATTTCTCTACATTGAGATGTACCCATTTTGATTATCTCACCCAATATCTCACTGTAATTAAGTTCTTCCACATCTGTGCCTCTGCCTTCCACCTCTCTTAAGTATTGCTGACCTCAGGAGTACAGTGGGTGCCCTGTATCCTTCTGTCCTTCCAAAGCAGGAGCACATGCTCTGGGTCATGAGATTTAGGTACCAGCTGCAAAGTATTGTCAGTGTGGGTTGTTAGGGAGGAGATTGGGCAGTGAGGTTAAATGACACCCGTCTGGCTGGTTTCCTTGGCGTTCTTGCAGGGAGTGATTCCATATATACCTATGCCACCTGTAGTGTGTTCCCTGTGTATCTGTATTAGTAAAGACATCCTATGAGAATGACTCAAACAACACTTAATGGTGTTATAGTTGGACTGCAGGGGGAAAATATCAATCTAGGATACTGTACATACAAGGACAGTGGAGAAACATCCGTTGGTCTACTTACGGGTAATTGGAAGGTTTCAATTGTTCAAGGGTTCTTTTAATATCAGATACTTACATATTCTTGCTGTTCAGATTTCAGGTTGGACAAATGCTTTGCCAGACATGGTCATTTCACATCTTTTTGGAAAGGTAAGGATGTTTAAAATATTCCTCTGATGTGTTCAGTCATCTGTATTTACATCCTGGGGCTGGGAGGAGGAGAGAAGCCTTCACTTAAACAACAAAGCACAAAGTTAAACTGTGAGATAAGATTCATAACTGTGTTCCCAGTATTTTGGAGGTGGTGTGCTGCCATGGCGCTAGCTGTGTCCCAACGACTCAAGTGCATCTCAGTCATGACAACTCTAGTAGGGGCAGCTCCCTGTTAAGACAGTCAACACTTAAACGAGTGTAAGTGGTATGGTATGTGCTCACGTTCTGAGCAGAATTACCCCACAGATTTTTTTTTTTATATGATAATGTTGTTGTAACTCTGGAAAGCCAGTTATTAGTATTAATGGTGCTTTTCAGTGCAAGCCTATATGGTGCGATGCTGTTTTCTGAGGCTACTTTGCTGTGCTTAAAACTGTTAGTAAATGCAATGGAAAACTCCATTCCAGCAGAACAAGGAACTAATCTATAAAGACTTTAGAACCAAACTGTTTGAAAATGTTAGTGATTGAAGTCCTTGAAGCTTAGTTATTTACTATTGTGAAACTGAGTTCCACATTACATATGTTTGTAAGCTTTCAACATCTGCTTTACCCTGGAAACATTTATTGAGCTTCTTACCCTGAGTCTTTTTTTGTTTTACAACCTCACACTTGTCTGACTGTAACCATCTGCACTAAAACTACATGTTTTGAAATCATAAGATCTTGACATTACAACATACTGAAGTTTTAAAGTGAAAAATGTAGTACTGCGATCGGAAGCCACGTGTTAATTCTGGGTGACACCACTGGGTGCTGGAAGTTGTCCCTTCCCTAAAGGTGCGCTCCTGTTGTGTAGATATGAGTCTGATACACGACTGCTGTGCCATGTCTTCAGATCCTTTCAGACAATAGCCCCTATTCTGAATGATTCTGTCTCCACTGTAGGAAGAAATTCACAGCAACCATGACCTGATCCATACTTACCGTCAGCATATTATTAATGATATGAATCAAACCAACCTTCATCTCTTTGTCAACTCTTACAACAGGTAAATACATTTACCTGATTTCTAACTGGAAACTGTTTTAAGAAGCTGTCCAGCTCTTAGAGCCAGTATTACTTGTGTGGTGGAATTACTTGTGTTCTCCCAGTGTAAAGTTCTGCTTGACAGTGCCTTTAGGGATCTGAGGTGGTTTTCTTACGGGAGAAGGACCTTGGACATTTGTGGGGAGAAAGATGGTACACTGGGACTGAACTAAGATGTTGATACTTCAGTCTAAGAGTGGTTCTCCATCAGTTTTGGAGGCTACAACATGTATCAGATTAAATTAACGTATGTGAGTGTCTGTGCTATCTCTAAGCTAGAAGTATATGGAAGTATCTGTAAAATTTCAGTGTATCAAGAGCGTTTGTCCTCTCCATTCTTTTTCAGTCGGCGAGACCTAGAGATTGAGCGCCCTGTTCCTGGAATAAATGTTGTCACCCTTCAGTGAGTGTTTTATTTCCTACCAGTTCACCTGTACATGATGGGAGCTAAGAGGTGTGATCAGTGAGTGGGTGCATTGCATGTGCATTGCAAAGCTGTAGCTGAATGTGCTTATGTGCTAGAAAAGGATCTTGTAACTTCGTGTAGGAGATAAGAGGTTACTGCAAGTCAGGGACCACCATTAGGAAGACTTCTTTTCTTCAAACTCGAGAGCTGTATTAGCTGAAATGGAAAGCTAAGTAGTTCCTGTCACTGTGTATCTGCAAACTTGGTCTTAGAGAGTAATTACTTGAAAAGTAGATGTACATACCTTCACCTGGAAATATGTCCTAGTTAATGGAAACTGTAGCTCTGAATGCACTTAAGCCTGTGCAACCAAAAGAACATAAACAAAAGCAATTAGAAAAAACAAACAAACAAACAAACAAACAAAAAACAAAAAACCACACACGCCTCTCCCCCCCCCAAAAAAAAAACCAAACCAAACACAAACCTTCAGGAAGACAGAGCAGGTATGAGAACAACTATCTGCCAGATCTTCTGCTAATAGCTTTTCACTTATGCTGCAACATGTGCAACGAAACAGTTGTCAAGTCCTTCTCTGCTCAGCTGCTGATGTTTACACACAGGAGACTGAGACTCTGCTCTTTGGCCAATCTGGTAGAAATTGGATGACAGGTCCAAAAGTTAGGGCTCAGGGGGCAGGGAGGGCGCTGAGACTTTGGTGCTGATGCCCACATTCAATTTCTTATAAAACAAGGGATAAGAGCACTGGGAAGGGCTGATTGCTACAAGGAGGGGAAAAGGATGGGTTCTCGGGCGAGGTATCAGAGCATGTCAGTAGATCTGCAGCTAATACAGTGAATTTGAGGTATATTTAAGGTGTCTGGAATACAAAACAAGTCGTTTTAACACACTCAACTGTCTCATCCTTCCAGCGACACAAAACGCAGCTTAGGGCAAGTCTGGGCCGGATCACAGAGATAATACGGCTTTTGTGTGCTTCCCTGCAGATGCCCCGTCCTCCTGGTGGTTGGCGACAGTTCCCCGGCGGTGGACGCGGTGGTGTGTATACCGAGCCGTCTTTGCCGCCGTGCCGATGGGCAGGCGAGCCAAGAAGCTGCGCGAGGCCGGCAGAGCTGACGCCCGCGCAGCAACCTCGCTGGCTATCGATCCAGCCCAGCTGGCTCTCCTCTTCCAGACCGCGGGAGAGCTGCCATTAGTGCCTCGCTGTTTGTCCCCTCTGTCCTGCGCACCATTATTTAATAGCTGCTGCCTTAGGAACAACCGCCGCAGCAGTTCCAGTGAACCGCAGATATTTTCCTTTAGCGAGGAATCTGCTGCTGGTATTTTAGCTTGTTCTGTGGTGTTGGAGCTCTGCCCCGGGTCACTATGGAAGCGAAGAGCTTCTTTTTGACCATTATAACACGCCCCAGATGACTGGGTGACTTCAAATGTTGTGCGTTAACGGGCATGCCCGGTCTGCTGGCCGCTGGCCATATGGCTGCTCACCACTTGGGACGCTACCAGATGACCCCACATCACAAGATAAACAACACTTGTTGCCACTGGAGTCCCAGAAACAGATAAAAAAAATCTCAAATTCCCATGTACGTGGAAAAGAATATGGTCAGAAATGTGAACTGACCTATTTGGGTTCAAAGATATATTTCTGTATATATAGTCTTTATACAGAAGCCTAAGATGCCCCATTTAGTTTGGATTAAGATAGAAAACAAGATATTTAATCTGTTTTCATCCAGCAGTTCATAATTAAAATCTTGTGTATAATGCCTTATGCTGCTGTTCTTTAATACAGGTTGAATGCAACTCAAAGCTGGACCCAACAAGGACCACACTTCTGAAGGTAATAATAAAAGCTTTATTTTTTTAAAAAAAAATAAACATTCCCCTCATTTAAAATCAGGTAGATTAAATAAAAAAGCAGAACCAGAGCAATGTGCTGCAGTACAGATAACACGGTGAGAATCCAGTTCTGATATGGAACAGCAGTTCCTTCAGGGTGAGAGCATTTTAGTGGGATAAATGAGACTCGGGGCTTCTTGTCAAAGGTTAACAATGGGGAATTTCTCAGCTCCTCCATTTTAAAACACTAGGGGTGAAACTTGAAACGCTCAGTATTTCACATACCCATAATGAATTTGGCTAGAGCTGGCAAAGTTGATCTCGACTTGATTTCAAAAGGTTTGGAAAAAGCCGTCAGGAGAGCGGAAGTGCCAACCAGCTCGTTCTGTTCCTGTGCTTGCCTGTCCCTCACCACTGGTGTCGGATGAACACGCTGCTCATCTATCAGCCACGGTTTTGTCATCCTGCCTTTTATGTGGGCGCAGTCCAGGACATCTTACTGTTAGAAATGACTCTCTTGCTTTCCCAAAACTTGATAAAATGCAACAGCAAAGCATTGTGCAAAGGCTTTGACTGGTACTTGGCATTCAGAGTATGGGTGCAATCTTCAGCTCGTTACTGATGAAGTGAAGTGCAGTGATTGTAATAGCATGCAAACGGTGAAACATGTTTGGTCATGTTTCTGCTGGGAACTTCTACTGTATCTCTCTTTTTTGAACTGATCAGTGAAAATGATAATACACAATTATTTTTTTAAGTGCTTTTTCCTCTTAACGTTGAGGACTTACGCTGCTGACCCACCACGTGGAGATGGCAGACTCGCCCTCAGAAAAAATCTGACACTATCTCAAATCCTGTGGCAGTGGGCAGCCTTTGCTCAGTCCAGGGATACAGCTGATGCCAGACCCTGCTGCCGGCCTGTTTTGCTGCTGCTAACTAATCCTAGATAGGATTTGGGGTTTCCTGTAATTCACAACTCAACTGTTTTCAGCTTGTGGTGTTCCTTGGAACGGGACTGTTTTTGTTGGGTTAGCTTTGAGGGGTGGAGTGGCAAGAAAATTGAAGTGCTCCAAAAATACTGCATGCACTCAAGATAGCTTTTCTAATTTGGCTTTCCCTGCTTCCCTTGGCGAGTCTGGCCGATGCTTGCCATCCGCAATCTCAGCAAATCGTTTTTCCCTCTCACCGCTGAGGTTTAGGTGTTTGTTCTCTCCCCCCTGTTTGTCATTGAGGTCAGTACCGAGTCACGTTACTGGAGTTCAGAGCTGAACTTGTAACCAGGAGTAACAGGCTAGTTTCTAAGAAACTGGTAATCAGTGCCTAGCAAAACCCATTTATTTGTAGCTCCAGCCGATGCTTTGCCTGAGGGTCAAGACACTTTGGGGTTTTCTGGGGTGCAGTTGTAGCTTTTATAAATGTTTAACTGCTTGCTTTGGTGCGTTCATCTACACGTATGTTACTCACACAACAAAGGAAATGTTTTTCTGCCAGATAGCTAAAAAGGTCATTTTAATATATCCTGAGCATAAATGAGTTCCTCTGGCATGACGCTAACTGGCTGTTCTCCTCCCCATTTCAGATGGCTGACTGCGGTGGGCTCCCTCAAGTTTCCCAGGTAGGATTTGGCTGACGGAAATCCTACTAATCCTGTTCTGCAGCGTGTCAGACTGCAGCGAATGGGTGTTTTCCTGTAGGGTACTTGCTGTTCCCAAATGTCAGCCAAAAGGATGGTTATGATTTCATGAATAATGATGTCAGTCGGTCATCTGAGCTTTCTTTTTTCTTTAAAGACCAATGAAGTGCAAAATTAAGATTGGGCGGGGATATTATTTCCACTAATTAAGTCTTAACCGAGTAAAGGTCTGAGGTGGGAATGCGGAGGTATTATTTTATGCCTGTCGACAAAGCTAATGTGGATTACGGCTTGAGCACCAGTGTTTTAAAAACATATTTATTTGGACTATTTATAGTATAGATCAGGAAAGTGGGAGGCAGGAAATAACAACGCCATGTTCTTGCATACACTGACTCGGCTTGACTGAGAATGAACTGGAGTTTCTGAAATATATTTAGGCATAAATTCCAAGGCTGCTAATAAAAGCAGGCTGGGAAAGTTAAAATTTACCTATGCTCTAGTGTTGCTTCACTAAAAGAGCTGACCTGTAAATCAGCTGTAGAATGGGACGTTTTCTAAACGTATTTCTAAGTAGTATAATGTGGTGTTCACGAAGTTAAGGAAAAAAACTGAATTTGTAATTACCTGCAGCTGAGAAGTCCCTGCACGGGCAGTGAGTGTGCTCTACCAGTGGGAGGGGGAAAAGGCTTTCTAGAGCCACACAGGAGTATGTGCATTGCTTCTGCTACACGGAGTCCGTTCTTTGCACTGATTCAGATAGAACTATACAAAATGGAGGTTGGACTAGATGATCTCCAGAGGTCCCTTCCAACCCTGACTATTCTGTGATTCTGTGTTTCTGTGAAAAAATATAGGCAATATTGGCATGGACAACAATTGAGATTGTGAGGCTTATTTGGCCACTGTGTCATCAGCAGAGAAAAATAGTGAGTGCTTCACTGCAAGAATGTCAGTCAGAGGCAGTTGTGCTTGTGTATTCCCGCTGAGCTTTTTTGCCCTATAAACATAAAGCTCTGACTAGCTGAATTTGTTCTCTGCCAATTAGGAATTGCTCAATTACCGTCCCTGTATGAACTGCCTTGTATATTTTGTGAGACCTGTTGTTTCACTTCGGCTCACCTGCCGCAGTAACTGCACAAGCGAAGTTTGGGTCAGGCTTAGATCACCTGTAGTCTGGAAAGCTCGTTCTCAAATGTGTATGTCCATTATGTAAAATAATGGGGCAGGGGAGCAGACTGGGGAGGGGAATGGTGGAATTCTCTCATGTAAATGAAATTTTCAGACATTCAGGAGAACCCAGAGAATATTTAAGATGTCCCGGTTAAACTAAGGGCATCTGTGGCATCTATAACGTAATGTAACTGACTTGCTGAGCACTGCACACGCCAACACTCTCTCTCTCTTGCAGCCTGCCAAGCTTGCAGAAGCTTTCAAGTACTTTGTCCAGGGAATGGGATACAGTAAGTATCGGTTTTATGGAACGGTTCACCTGGCTACCAAAATTTGTTGGGCATCAAAGCACCCAGAGTCTTATGATCCCAAATATGTGATCTTTTCCCTGTTGGATATGCATTTGCAGGGGGAAAAAAACAGCAACCTTGGGCGAAGGGTTTTCAGACCAAATTATGTTACAAAATAGTAGAGAGCTTTGCAGGTGGCTTATACCCACGAATACCTGCTTTACTTTACCTTGATATGTTAAGGTGGATATTTGTAATAGCGTCCCCTCGTTGCATCACAGGAGATGGTTCATATGCTGCACACAACACTTAAAACCTTGTTAGTTCAGTGACTTCTTTAACTTGTAGCTATTTGTCCTTCTTGAATGTGCATCTGACAACTGCTGTCGTGTCGATGCATTGCTCGCCTGGGCTGCCAGCAAAGGTTAAAGATCTGAAAGTAATGGGAGGTCTGATGAGTCTCATTAGTTTTCCTCTGGCTTGTTGCAGCCACAGCAACACGCCATAAAGCTCTGTCTTGAATCCCTCAGCCCTGGCCACTGATTTTGCCTTAGTAATTTGGGCTCCTTAACTGTATGCCTGGAGCAGTGGTGCTTCTTCTACACGTGAAGCTACCACGAAAAGTATATATTCAACCCTGAAGGCTTCTCCAAGGGTGGTGAGGGCTGGAGAGGAAGGCAAGGGCTTCCACGAAGCAAGGCATTAATGAAAAACTCTTCCTCCAGTCCCCTCTGCTAGCATGACCAGGCTGATGAGGTCCCGCACCGCTTCTGGCTCCAGCGTAACCTCTTTGGAAGGACAGAGGAGCCGGTCTCACACTGGGGAAGGCACGAGGAGCCGGTCTCACACCGGGGAGGGAACGAGGAGCCGATCCCACACCGGGGACGGTGCTAGGAACCGCTCCCACACAGACACACGCATCGAGCTGACGCCGAACTCGGCAAGCAACGCTGAACAATCAAGCCCCAAGTCCATGGAAGTGTCCTGTTAGATGGCTGTGGGAGGTTTAAACTGGTCACAGTGTGAAAAAGTAATGGATGCCCCCTGTGTATCACAAAAACATAACTGGTATTAATCTCAAGCTATTCTGTAGGATGAACTCTGTTCACCAGGGTCTGACAGGGACCAAAGAAAAGAAGCATCTCATTTGCTCTGTCGTTATTCTTGTAACTCAGACAGTTGCTGCTATTGTGCCCTCCTTCAATGGATGCCAAATTCTAAAGGATACTTGCCAAAAGCTGATGTGGTTGTAAACACTTCAGAGTCAAACCAGGCTTGCTTAATATCCTCCTTTAAAATCAAAGCAGTTACATGCCCCTTTATCTCTTATTCTCTTGAAGTAAACTGGCACAATTTGAGACGAGTTTCAAAGAGGGGGAGAAAAAAATCACTATTATGGATGGCTTTTAAAGAAGGAAACGAAACAAATGTGTTATGGCCTCATGTTGAAGCTGGAGTCGAATTCATTGTATATAGCTTGACTTCAAATGATAGAGAAGTTAATGTATCGTGCATTTATAGGCCTTCTAATTCATTAGTATTCAAGCCCGTTTTCCTATGTACAATAATATACTACTAAAATAGGCGATTTTAATGTGACTTTGAGATGAACTAAGTCTTTAAGCTTTTTTATTTCACTTTTTTGAGATTTAATTCCAGTCTTCCTTTCCTTCCCCCCCCCCTCCTACACCCCAAAACCCGCTTAGCCAAACGAGGACAGGATTTAAATTTAATAAGCAAGGTAGCGTTTCCTCTTTGGGATCTTGGGCCAAAGGGTTTACCATACCGCAAAAGCTGGTGTAGTTGTAACAAGTAGGGTAGCTGTACATGCCAGCAAAGCAGAAACAGCTTGATTTTTTTCCTTCAGACAGCTTCTTATCTTTGCAGCTCAAGTTTTTGTGTCCAGCACAATTATGATAAATTCGGAATTCTGTAAGCGAAGCCAGATCCAGCTGTTCTTTGTCAGGAGAGATGAATAACTGTGGGATGGCATGTAATTAGATACTGTACATTCAACTGCCACTAATTACTAGATTTGAAACTCTGATGAGATCTCACTGGTGCTGAGAAGTGTATTCCACAAAGTGGTGGAGCGGCAACACTGTATCTGTGAAGTACAGTGTTTAATGACTGCGTAAATGTAATGATCTGCTGGTTCTGCATCTTTACGTAGCCTCCTGATACCTCGGGTTACTTTCGTTGATGCTAGTGGCTCGGTACCTTTCCGCCAGTCAGATTTTCACAGTTGGGTGTTCTGAAGTTTGTCCTTCCGTAGGTAGTGGGACAGGATTTCCCGAGCTCCAGTGCGTACCTGCTGCATTGCAGTCCTCACACAAACAAGAAAACTCAAATGCCGAGCAGTTAAATAGCAAACGTTAATACTTCGGGATTGCTTGTTCAGAAGAACACCGTCTAGGTTACTTTATATTGACTAACTTCAGCTCTTGTGTAGAATATCCGTAACAGTTTGTGGGAAGAAAAGACAATTTCCAGAAAGAATAAAGCTATTGTGTAAAGTCTATCGAGAAAAGTTTCTTAATGAAGTATTTGTATTTATTTCAAAACAAATAAATTTGTAACTTTGCAATGTCTGGTGTCTTAATGTTTTACCAGGAGTACAATAGACTTTCTCAGTGGGAGTATATTCTTGTCACCCCTTTGTATCAATGAAATATTTCTTTTGTTTGCACATACCTCTGCCCTTCCCTACTTTTGTGCTCAGAGCTCTTTGTTTTGTTTTGTATTTTTTTTTTCTTTCCCCCACTCCAGCATACTATTTATGCTAAGAAAACACAGCACACCAGTATGAGGTGTGACTGGCTATTCAAAGTACTAAAGGATAATTTTGCACTAACAAATGCATAACAAAATTGAGGGCTCAGTATGAAGTACTATTTATCTGCTGTTTGGAGTTTTCTTTTTCTCCAGAGATGTAGTACTGTCTGGTGCATAGATCTGTGCACTAAACTGTGCAGATCTGTCTGTAAACTGACTTCCTCCCTGGAGTTGGTGCCATGCTCATTGCATCCTTTCTGTTCCCATTCTGGTCTGTAAATCCACTGATGTGTGACATGTCCCCCACCGATCTGTGGAGGAATTTGGGCCTCTTGACTGAAATGGCAGATGTCACTCTGAATTTCTAAAAGCTGTTCTTTTTGGACCTCTTGCAAGAATCTAACTTGAGAAAAGCTTAACCCTTCACAAACAAGTTTTAAAAGGACACCCCAAATGCAAGAGGGGTAGGAAACTAAAGGTTCAGGAAAGAATTAAAACATTGTTTTATTGCCGTCCCTAAAGCAGAAGTGCAGTTGTCCTTTTTCACCTTAAGCTGTTGATCTCAGTGGTTTCCTGTTAAAAGGTTGGGGCTTTTTGTAACTTGGGCAGTATCTGCCCTTCATGGGGAAGCATCCCTCGGTGGGTTTGGAGGCTCCCTTCGTGTGTTATGGGGGGGCTGGGAGCACTGATGCTGTTCAGCGTGAGGAGTGGGTAGGAAATAACAGAGCCCCATCACCAAAATGGCTCTGCTGTGCTTTCTGCGTTGGGACCTTCGTGAGGATGTGGTGCTCTTACCCAGTGACTGATCTAACGTGCCGGGGTTTTCAGGGGCAGGTCAGTTTGTGGCTTTGCTGGAACTATTTTGGGCTGCTCCTTTCTCCTGTATCTCAAAAAAAATCCTGTGATAGGAAGAGGCAAAAGCAAATATTTGGCATGGCTGAGCCAAGGCTCCGCTAGATGTGATGATTCAGCAGTTGTGATTGGACTGATACCAGCAAAGGGCTTGATTCGGTTAACCTCTCTCTGTGCCAGCACCAGTGAAACGGGGAGGAACCTGTGCCAACTCTTCTTACAAAAGAAGGGCAAAGTTAGGTTCTTCGCTGAGCTTTTCTGGGAATGGCTAATCATTCCTTCTACAAGGACACCATGGTGTGCCTGTCAAGCCCGGGCAGTTTATTTTTGTTTAACGGGGAGGAATGCATCCAAGCCCCCTTGCAGCACAAAGGCATCTGCGAGCACTTCTGAGCAGCAAGGGGTTGCTAGGGCCACTACAAATGTCAGCTTTGCAACAAAAAGTATTCATTTGGCAAGGAACAGCGTGTACCTGTACAGAAAAGCTGGAGGACAGTACAGCGGAGTGGTGTCTTACCTCTTACAAGGAGTTATGACTCCTCTTTCCCTGCAGTACTGGTGTCCTGACATCTTCTGCTGTAACTGAAGAGTTGCAAGTGGCTGGCAGATTTGTTAGAAATTTTTATAAAACCCCTTCCTGGAGCTTGCAAAGGCCGAGTTCTTCATTATTCTTGGAGACAGAGTTAGCCTGGGTACTGTAGTATCATTAAACCAGAAAAGATGAGCTGGGGTCTCAACTTTTTCTCAAAGGATGAACGGCCACCACGGAGCAAGGAGCTCCTGTGGCATAGAGGAGATTCAGATCGGATAATGGGAGGTTTCCAGAAAAGAAACAGTTCACCCCTCACAGTGCTTTCTGGGTTATAAAGGGTGGAAGAGGAGAGAACGGGCTCTCAGGGGCCAAGAGGCTTCTTGATTGCATTAACGTATCTCAATACAAAATCTTTGCTGTAGTGGTGCTCTTCGAAACCACTAGCAGAAAGGATGTCATTGCCGAAATCTGAGTCCTTTCCACCTCGGCCTGGGCCTTGACATCTACTGTACAAAAATCTGGCTGAACTTCAAGATGGCTTTCCCCCTCTGTCCTTGCAGAGGAGGAGTGGGAGAGGCCGTGCCAATACCATGTCGTCGCAGCAGGACTTTTGTGCTGAAGGCTGCTGCTTTCCTCTTTAAAAGTCTCTAGAGACTAAACAGCTGGAAAATTTAGCCTAGATGTGTTTTGGGGGTTTATGATTAATGTCATGTGTTGCAAGCGATGGACTGAGCTGGAGAGAAAACAGTTTATAGCAAAGCTGCTTATTTTTTTTCTCTCCAGTGCTGGAATCCTCTTCCTGTCTGTTTTTGCATCTTGGGCAGAGTATCTGTTGGGATCCTCAATGTGCCGGTAACGCGGTCTGTTGTTTCTACCAACACAACACATTGAGCAGTGTCTCGCGAGTGCTGCTTGCAACTTGGTCCTCCCCCATCCCACATGCTCTCTGCTTTTTTTTTGCACTATTTTGCACTGTTTCATGTTCACTGCAACTGAAAGTCTCTCCCGGTCTGTATACATGAACAGCTGTTTTGATGTGTGGATTTAGTGTTTCCGCTGAGCCAAATATAGGCTTTATGTTGATAGCTGATCACTGCTACGCCTAATGTTTAAATAACTGAGAGAAAGGATGTCAGGGTATTTTAAGAGATCAACCCTTCCCCCTCGGCCCTTTGTAACAGACAGACACAGCCTCTCACTGTTTCTATCTATTGCTTCATTAAGGGCTCCATTCATTTTATAAACAACACAGCTGCTGACCAGTGTTGGGGGGGGAAAATAAGGGGAAAAAAAAAAAAAAGGCTTCTGATTGCAACCGCCAAACAGTTCAATGTCTGTTCCCTGCAACTCAGCGTGGGGATCGTTTGCTCACCCAGCACCTCCTGGGGGCTGGAGGAGAGTTGTTATTTGGCTGCAATTAAAGAGGCAGCCCCCCCACTTTGCATGTTTTTGGCATTGGTGGCTGTGGGATGTACGTTAGATGCTGGATGCAGACATCACCGGGCATCTCCAGAAGAGCCCAGGGGTCAGAAAAGGGGATAGCAGGCAGCTCTTCCTTCCCAAGCAGCACCACCACAGTGAGCTGTGACCCGCAGCAGAGCTGGAAAAAATATCCCTGGGTGACCCGTCACTCTCTGCAATTGCTTATGGCTGAAGTGGATTATGGTATTCAGGTCAGGGTCAGTGCGCGAAGGGGACTGGGGGAGGGAAGGGCTGTTTGCAGGGCGGTCACGTGAGGGGAGGGCTAAGGCAGCTCCAGGCAAAGCCTTCATGAGCGGTGGCACTCGGAAGAGAGCAAGAGCTGCCACCAGCCTGTACTTTGCAGCCCATGGCTCTGAGTGTGTGAACGTGTGTGTGCCCAGGTCCCCACGAGGCTCAGCACCCTGCACACAGCAAGATGGGCAGCAAAGGTGTGGTGGCCAATGCTGTGGTTTGGCCCCATGTGTCAGAACCACCATTGGCATGGGGCATGGCCAACCTGCTTGTAGGGCTTGGTGAGCCTGCCCTGAGCAAAGATGCTACCCAGCCCCTCACACACTGGTGGGATGCATGCAGTCAGACCTTTTTGCCTTACCTCAGGCTTACACTTGCATCTCCCCAGCTGGGAAATTGTCATTTGTTGACTGATTGCAATGTATTTTCATTTATTTTTTATGATAAATGGTGACCAAATCAAAGAAAATCATAGTTTTTTACCACCATCTGCCAGTGTTGAACTTTGATCCTGTGGTGAGTCCTTCCATACCACTCATGTAGGGCAGGAGATCTCACAGGGGCAGAGCCTAGCACAGTTGCCACAGGGTCGGCACTTCATTTGGAAAGAGCAAAGTACCCAGGAGATGATGGGTGTCCCAGACTAGTCCAAACGTGGTGGCTGAGAAAGCAGCCAGGAAGCCCTTCATACAAGATTGTGTGCTTGGCAGCTGCCACATGTGCAAGTAGAAGACGCAAAGGCCAGATGGGACTTCTAGTGCCTGTAGGGGCAGCACAGAAATGTGCTACCCTTGCTGAAAGCTGTAGCCAGGGGTACGGTTGGCTGGAATGTGCTTAAAAATGCAGAGGACTTTCCTTCCCAGCAAAAAAAAAGCCCACTGAAGGAGAAGACTGGGAAGAGGGTGCTCTCTTGCCTAATGTCCTGGTAGCCATAAGCAAGCCCAACCCAGACCCATCACTGCGCAGGACAGGAGGCCACTCAAAGTGTTAAATTCCTACTGAGGCAAGTAACCTACTTCAGTTTGGAAGGCAATCTTGATTTGTGGGAAAACTACAAGTATTTTTTTTCTAGAGTTAAACGGTAGAATCCTTTCCAGGGTTAGCTCTGAGGATCTGTAAATGCAGGGATATGGAATAACAACGTTTTAATTTAAATGTTTTTCCCCAAGTCTTTAATAACCTTGTTTGAACAATTTCTGTCTATATGGCTGCTGCAAATAGGTAACTCCTGCAACCTCCCAAGAGAGCTGATAAAGAAGACATGCTTATGCAGGTTGAGTAACACTCCACTTTGCTCAAAGACTCTAGACAGGCTATCACAAGTCCAGTAAGAGTGCTGGGGGAAAAAAATCAAACCCTAGAGCCAGAAACAAAACAGAAAACAAGGGCATGTGAGTTGGGGAACACCTGGATTTCCAAAGCTGTCATAATATTCACACTTAAGGAAATGCTCCCGGAGCATCCTTTTTTACCACATTGTTGGCTCTTTATTTTTATTTGTCCTTCAGCTCAGGGCTGGTACACACATTTGAAACACATACTTGGACATTGGCCAAGCGAGGAGATTGGAAAAGGAAAGAAATGTCAGCGGCAAACATATTCCACCTTCTTTTGCTTGCCTAAGCTTCTAAATGAGGTGTCAGTCAGAGATTCATTAATCATTTACCACTTATGAGGTTATTTAATATCTTTAAACCACAGCAGCAGCACGCCACCTGTACAACCTCAACATGGTGCTGTGCGAACAAGTAATACGTGTTACATAGCTGGTGTAACTCAGACTGACACTGCCAAACCAATCTGTTTTTCCCATTAATTTTTCATATATTTCAGCATATGAAGCTTACAGAAATAATTCTGTAGGACTGTTTAGACAGGAAAGTCACAGTTTGAAGAGGTACGTGTATGGATATGAGCCTGTGGTTAATGAGAGCTCTCTGTCTCCATCAGTTTAATAAACTGCTTGTCTTAAAACTCCTTCAAAAAACTGGGAGAAAAAAATTTCAGGGTTTAATTTACGAAGTGACACAGTGTGTCTGAATATTGTGGTCTTCCTGGAGTATTACATATACACAGCACAATCCTAGTGAGCACATCAAAAATAAAGGAACTCTAGTACCCCTTGTTTCCACTTGCACGCACGCTGAATATAAAGGCATCTTTATAAGTCACATTGTGACTTATAAAGCCTGCAGTGAGTGGCTATCCTGCTTTCTGGGGCTCCCAAACAAGGCAGCTTGAGCCACTGCAGACTCTGGTAAAGGCCCTACAGAAAGCTGACAGCTAGGGTCACAGGAGCCAGCTGGAGTCTTGCCGTTCATATCAGCATGAGCTGACCCTCAAAATCCCATCCTCCATCCTCATCCCAGCCTAAAAGACCAACAGGATAATTGGTGTGCGCAGGATGTGTGTCCAATTGTCTCGGCTTAGCGTGGATTGCAAAATTATCACTCGCATCCTTTCTCAAGCCTTTCCCTGGACCGCTGCATCAGGGGGCGTCTAGCACCAGTTCAGAGCCTGGTATCTCCTCAATGCTATTATTGTTGGTTTATTGTATGATGGTACCACTTTCAGGTGCCAGCAGAGACCTGGGCCCATTGTACGAGGCACTGTACAAACATACAGTGAGCATCAGTTCCTGCTGGAGGAGTTTTCACTCTCAACAGAGGCGATGAACAATAGGGCTTTGTTATTCTGGCTCTGAAGAACTGAGGAAAAGCAAAGCAAAGGGCTGGATCCATGAAAGCCTTTGAAGATATAGCTCCCTAATCTATTTAAACAGTAACCGTAAAAGTATTTTTCTAAAAATATATGATTTGCCCAAGCACACAGGGAGCCAGGGAACCAAATCTGCAGGCTAGTCTACTGCCTTAGCCCTACGGCTAATCTTCTTGTAAACACCTGTTAAAATAAAGGATCTCTAATGAACCACAAACTGCAAGTCAAGTCCACTGGCTACAAGTGTTACTCTTCCCCTTTCAGTGTCATCGGAGAGACAAGCAGTTGCACAAGCAGTAGAGCTAATAAGGCTTGGTGTGCTAGAGGTTTGTGTCCAGTGTCCCCAGAAACTCCTTTACAGCACTGTAACCACCACAATTCCCCATCTGTGATGCCTTCAGCTCTCTCTCCTCCATGGCTGCTTGTTTCTAAATGGTGCATCTCTTCAAAATCCCTTCATGCTGCTGTTGTGGTTTGGCCGCGCTGCAGACGTGTTGGCTGCTGGGCAGATGTGCATGGGCTTTGTAGGAACGATGTGGTGGGCCTCTCCCCTGTCCTGCTGTTTTACTTCATTTTTTATTTCAGGAATTGCAATGTTTCTGAGAGTTTTACTCTTCTTCCTACTTTGTTTGACATTTCCCACAAAGGCACTGACTGACAGACAAACAAATGGATGGCACGGCTGCATACGTCTGGTTCCCTTAGGAAACAGAAACATCTTGGGTGCGTTGGGCGAGATCTGTGGTTTCCAGGCATTCACTTCACTAAAAACTGACACGCACTGGAGTTGCTGGGCATGCATTGGCTTACAATGGCTTCCTTTATCTCGTAGCGAAAACTGGGTGTTTCAGCCACGGCAGCATTTGATTACAGTGGTTACAGCGTTAGCTAATTGCAAAGCAAAGCAAGCCTTTTAAGTGCCACAGTTTTTGGGTGCGTCTTCTGATCCTGTTTTCTTGTGTCCTTATGTGTACGTGTAAGATGGTGAAAAACTGATTATACATGTAAACACACATTATCTGGTCTTGGGCAACCTGGTCTAGTGGGAGGTATCCCTGTCTATGGCAGGGGGGGTTGAACTCAATGATCTTCAAGGTCCTTTCCAACCTAAACCATTCTATGATTCTATGATTATATGATTATATGATTATATATACATTCTATTTTATGCACTGCAGACTGCACCATAGGAATATGTGTATGTAAATATACACATATATATTCATGGACATGTTCATAAATGATTTTCTATATAATGCTATATACAACATTATATAAATGCATGCATATATTTTATATGGGCATATACATATACATATATGCGTGTATATGTTTGTATATATGCATACACAATATGTATATACACATACACATACATATGGTATTTAAAGATGGGCCAGAACTAGAACAGAGAATTCCAAGTCATACTTAAGGGATCTTACTGAGGAAGAGATGCTAGGATGGCTTCCCTACCAAGCACCTCAATACAAACCATTTTCCCTTTTGGAAAACATCGTCAACTTCTTAGCCAAGGCCTCTTTTTCATATATTCCCATGGGCCTTTTTTTTTACCAAGTGATGGCATTTAAAAAGTAAGTGCAAGTGCTGAGCTCTTATATGGGTGGAGGTGCATAGGTCAGATGTGACCTCTCCTGTCGCATCACCCAGGCCGAAGGCAGTCATGAGGTTGAATCTTGCAAAGGGCCACTGTCCTCACGTTCCTTATCACCAGAGGAACAAAAGGGAGAGTGAGGTGCATCGCACCTGCGCTGGAACATGCAGAGAGGGATCGCCCTGCTTATCTGCCACTGGAGATTTCAGGGAAGCTTCAAAAAAGAAATAATAAAAGCTTTGAATTAAGGTATGACCTAGCTCTATGAAATATTTATAGGCCAAATACTTGTATATAAACAAAGATGCTATTTAAGTTAACAGCTTCTGAAGATATACAGCATTTCTCCTAAATGTTTTTACATAGCGATGGCATTATTTTCAGCCTGCTCACAGGAAGCTTTAATTTATCATAGCCAGAAAGATCTATGTCTCCTGGGAACTAATCTAGCCTCCTCTGGGTTATCAAGATGAAGACAGACAACTTGCCAACTGGAACTAAAGCAAATAAGTGACTGATTTAAAACAGTTGCATCATCCGAAGTTCAGCACTGTACTGATCCAGACTCCAGTCCTTGTGTCACTCAGCAGTTCTGCTGTGCCACCAGTGATTTTTCAAGCACACGCTACAGTTCACCACGTAGAAACACATTTCTACTGCTCATCTCTCCCAAGCGAAGCAACAGCGAATGTGCCATGGTGCATGGGGGTCGTACCAACAACTCACTGGAGAAAAAACTGGCTCCAGTATGCTTCAGTGATAAGAAATTTGTTGGCTGGAAATGTAATGACAGAATTTTTTCTTCTCTTAGCTGAAATTTACATGTGAAACCACTTCTGCAGAAAATGTTTACATTGATGTTTACTCTAAGCTGCAACCCAGTTGCAACTGATGCACTAGAAGCAATGCCAAGGGTTGTCTTCCCCTTTCGCTTCCACTCATCCACAGAGCTGATAGGAAGCCTGACACCTGCTTTCTCATTTAGCACATCTCCTTTCCTCCGCCCCAGCCATGTAAAAGAAAGGTATGTGTCACTGGCAAGGTTGCAGAGAGAAGCTTGACCTGCGTGCTGGTAACACCACGGCGAGGAGAAAGTGGTGGTCCCCAAGCACAGACCACACCATTTCTACATGAAGAAATGGGCCCATGAAGTCTTGTCCTTCATCTCTCATCCTTCAGGTCTGCAGAGCTCACCTAGAAGCAGTATTTAATCCATGAGCAAGAAGATCTATCTTGAAAATATGAGCTCATTTTGGATTCAGAGCATTCAGGGTGCTGAAGATCAGAGCTGGTAGAGAAGCTGTGAAATTGTCCCTGGCGCAAGTATTCCAAAAGATCAGGGTGAGTCCAAGGAGAGCAGGAAACAGAGGATCTTTGGCCTAGCCTAATGCAGTGAAACAGGGACTCCTTGAACAGAGATTTCGGGAGAAACTCTAGGTTCTTCCCATGAACTACACTATGGGGTGGGATCTGACTGCAAATGACAGAGGGAGAATTTCTAGGACTGATCTCAGTGTGACAGAGACCAGAGTCTAGTCCCAAGGGTCACCGGCATCAAAGACTGAAGTCTAATGTTGAAAGTAAAACATATATGCCAATGCTCATTTTCCAGATTAGACCACATTATTCAAGAAATGACAGTAACGATGTCTGAAGCTCATGTCTAAGCTACTAACAACCATACTTTTGCTGTCATGCTAGTACTAGTGTACTATTCTTTCCTTTGGGCAATTAAACTGCTGGGCTAATAAATGGCAGCGCCAACAGGACTGTCATTTATGTCTGGAATCTGTGCATAGAGGAATTTCTGGCTGCCGTTAATGGACAGAGGTCTGAGTTGAAAACCCTGCTTGTTCAAGGCCCCTCCAAAAACAGTGTGGCAAAACAAGGACATCCTAACTCAGGAAAAAAACAAATTGTACATTGGCAGTGGATGAAAGATTCTCCTTTTATTTTAAAACCTCTGTAAAATCAGAGCAATGGGTCAATTCCAGCATTCAGCCAATTTAATTAGCGATTTCAGAGTAATCATGGTAATGAGCCAAGTCGGCAAAGATGTCATTGGGGTTCTTGCAGTTCAGGTTGCAAAAACAAGCATTGATCCACATGATTTTCCAGGAAAACTCAGTTCCATCTGGGCACTGAAACCTCACTTCAATAGTCTTGGACTTGTAGGGTGTGCAGCACCTGTTGTCTGTGCAGACACCACAATATTTGGGTCTATATGGACTTTTGCTCACACATCCTGAGATGGTGTAGTTCATTGGTTCATTGGCCCTGTAGACAGCCAAGCACTTCTTCCCAGGCTAAATCAGAGAAGAACAGAAAAAGAGACAGGTTAATATTCATTGCTGACACAGGTAGGACATGCAAACCACCTTCTCAATATTTAAAGGGTTTTGAAGCATTTGACAGCCCTGATCTAGAGGGTGTGACAGATTTACACATTTAGACATATGAACCCAGAAGCTGCAAGTAGGATTCTTGCAAAATACAGTTCATAGCCATGATCAGCAGTGCGCCGTTGCTTTTCCACTAGCTGAGTCACCCGTCTGTCCAAACCAACAGCGAGCACAGTAGACTTAGCTTGCCTTTCCTTGCAAGGACTTTTTGGCTGGAATTAAAGCTCTCAGGGGAAGGTTTTCATACCAGCATGTGGAAGAACAGGGAGGACACATTTTTGTGACCTCTCTGCAGCACAGTAAGTCCACATGGAAATGCAGCCCTCAGAGGCCAGAATGCTGCCAAACAAAGGCTGACCCCGTGTCCAGACAAAGCTCAAGAGTTGCATGGAGAAACAATCCCCACCTTAATGTGTTTGGTTATATCCACCTCGCAGGGCCGCATGTTGCACAGGCGGCTTTCCTTCAGGAGCCGGCACTGGTCATTGTCATTGGAAATCCTGGTGGAGATGCCCAGCCCACAGGTCTTTGAGCAGGGACTCCAGGGTGAGGTGTGAACAATGCAGTTCTTCTGCCAGGCTTCATCCTCTCCCTCGTACGCTGCAGAGACCAGATTAACCCCACGTTATTCAGTCGGGGCAGCTTTCCATATTAAACACCCTCTCCCCAGCTCATTACACATTCAGGCCACTAACCCAAATAATTAAATCACGGCGAAGTGGCTCAGCATTCCTGTGAACCTCCTCATCCCACCCCCTTTGCTGCTGACCTACTTGTGTCAGACCCTCCAGCGCTGTGAGTGCTCGGGGCCAGGCCTCATTTCTTTATTTCCCTCTGCAGCATCGCACAAGGGGGTCCTTGTCTGGGACCCCCAGGTGCTGCCACAATACAAATACTTAATTACAGAAGCCCCAAACCAGCCGCTGCAGAAAAGGGATGAGATCTGAGCTCACCATGAGGGTTTGTTTCTGAGCCCATTCAGTTGATTCCCTGTAGCAGAAAGTGGTTGACAGTCTTTGCTGGATGGCCGAGGGGCTTGGGAAGCGGCCACAGCCTTTCACTGGGAGGAAGAGCAGCTTGAATAGCTCTCAGGGAGCTCGGCAGCCGCTTGAAGAAAGGGTGGGCTCTGCTTTAAAAGGAGCCGACAACCCCAGTTCAGGTTCCTTCACAGCCTCGGCCAAAGTCCCCACTGGTCTGCAACTTACAGTCAAGGCCACAAGCAAAACTGCTGCATTAAGGTTGCTCACTATTATATTTATTCTTATATTAATCGTGTTATTAAATATAATAAATGCTAGTCTCACTTCTGTAAGACTTGTAAGAGAAAAAGCCAGGCAAGGAAAACTGTGTTATGCCCGTTTTGGGACATAGCCCATGAAGACACAAGGCCAATTTCAGTAGTAGATGTTTTGAATTTGGACCTGCCTCACAGTTCAAAGCTACCAGGGACAGAAGTCAGGGCTAAATTCTAGTATTTTTAACCCACAAAATGCAGACCGAGGCTTTGTTTTGTGCAACAAAAATACAGACAGATCAAGGACCAGGAAAAAAACCTTTACCATCAAGGAACCAAAATCCTGGTTTACAACAAGCATCCTATGTCTTCTTGAGCTCTGCTTTTGTGAGGTAGTCTGTAAAATGAGGCTAATGTGACTAATGTCACTACAATGTATCACAGGGTTTTATGAGGACAAATTTAAGACCTATGGCAAGGTGAGCCTGTATTAAACATTTGGGACCACGTTTGAGGCAAATGGTGCCACCTCTGTGCAGAGGACTATATGATCCCCGCTATGAATGTGAGTGTGAGGAAAGAAGACACCTTATGTGACACACAAAACAGGTACTTCAATAATGTGATCAGTCCCGAATTGCTAAAAAGCTGTACTAACACAAAGACAATTTAGCCCAATTGGCACTGAAACTTCCACCACAATAACTATTTTCAAGGTGTTAGGTAAGTTTGGGACTACTAAGATACGGGGGCTTCAAAACCATACTATTAAAGCAATGTAATCCAGGCAAAAATTAAAGCTGAGCCCATTAGGTCTTCCAAAGGGCTCAGAATGAAAAAAAAAAAAAAAGTGAAGTAAAAAGGACTTGTGACATCTTCAAAGTGCCCGCAGATGTGTGCTTCAAAGGGGGCTCTGTCACACAAGCGTGGTTGATGAAGCTCATATGGCTGCTAAGGAGCTCAAGCACACCACTGCTGTTTGCATGTCCTGTCCTTCACTCCATGCTGTACAGCAGTCTCTGTGCCTCGCTCACACAAAGACTAGACACCTGCCCGGTCTGGCAGCACAAGCTGATCCTTTGGTTGTAGAGACTCTCACTTCAGTTGCCTGATGATAAAGAAGAGGTCCACCTCACTCCCACCATACCTGCAGAGGAGATGTGGCGTGGAGATGTCTTCCTGATTTTCTTGGAGTCATCACAAATCCACTGCTCGCAGCACTTCCCTGCCATCTTAATCAGTTTGGGGTTTGGGCACCAGACGAGGGGAGGGCGTGAGTTTGTGCACATGGGAATACAGCCCACAGCCCCGTTAATGCACGTGCAGTTGTATTTGCAGTTGGGCTGAAACGTGTCCCCATTGTTATACCTGACTCCATTGAGGACACATCCTACACCGACAATCTCTGAAAGGAAAGAAAAAGAAAGACACACAGAGCACTGTTAAAATACTGTTGGCAACAAACGGCGCTGATGTGGTTCTTTACCAAGCTGCTCCCTGGGCTAACGGAGCCAACGTGGAGACACGGCAGTGCTGCGGGGCGATGCGTTCAGTGTGATGCTGAGCCAAATGGGGTCACACCAACTAGGAAACTGTTTTCATTCTGAATCACATCAAAAAACAAAGAATATTTTAATGCTTCGTGAAAGAAAGAAGTTAGAAAATAAAACAAGTTTTATCCACAAATGCTCACTTGAAAAATAATTTCATGGCATGCTGGTGAAAGCTATTTGAAGTAGCAGCAACACAAGCAGTTAAAACAGGTATTGAGTGAAATTTGAGGTTTGCAGGAACACAAGAGGACTACATGGAGCTGCAAGTATGGCACAGCTCTGCACGACATCTGTACCCTCCTGAAGCAGAAGAGGGACGATAGCCAAGCTAGCAAAGGAGCACCTAAAATGGCACTGGATTCCTATATTTAGGCAACTAGATCCCACCCAGTTTATCACAGAATATTTTTCTTGGAAAACGAAGGAACACATTATAAAGCCATAAAAATCAGTATTTGATGTATATTTTTAAATAAAATCACAAAAAAAATCAAGATTTTGATTGCCCATGAACAGGAATCACATTGATAATAAGACAGAAGTTGCATAAAGTAGCAACTTTGTTTTTGCAAAGTTATGGACAGTTATTTAGAATCAGTGGCAGAAAACTACTAATGGAAAATTCAGGCTTCAATTTCTTGTTCGGTCACATGGAGGCAGTGCGCACGCACCGATCAGCTTGCTTAAGTTTTAAGTCTGGTGGGAAATGGAGCTGCAATGTGGCTGCTTCAGGGCCAACACAAATTGAAATGCTGGATTAAAATATTGCAAAGGCTTCCTATTTTTAGAACGGGCTGAATGAAAACATCAAACACAAATCCCTTCTTCTGCACAAAAAATGAGACTTGTTGGAATTTGAAGCGCAGATCCAGACCTCCAGTTCATGCTCAGCTCCAATTTTGATAATGCTTCATCTTTTGTATTGAAGAGACATTACTCAGTGCTGGAACCAGAGCTGAGAATTCAGTTAAACTTTTAGGGGTGCACGTGGATTATGAAAGTTCAAGAAAATGCTGTATTTCCTGGTGTTTTGCTACCAGCATATCTCTCCTGGACTGTGCTAACTCAGCCTCCTGCAGGTCTCATTCATCAAGAGGTTCATCATGAGGACATCCCCTAACACAGACAAAGGGGCTGTTGAACGCCTCCATGCAGAATCATGCTGAATCTGCATCTAAGTCAGGCAATTTGGGAGCAGTTTGCAGTTCCTGGCCCCACGTCCACAGCGCCTGCCTCTCCCCTGGGTGTATGCTCAGCACCCTGCTGTCTCTGCAGAGGAAAGCCAACAACAAAAGGAAAGCTGTAGTGACTCCCAGCAGGCTCCTATCTGACATCCAGGTGCCCTGGGACACACCTCAGCCTGCCAATCTAGATACAGCTTGAATTTCCCACAGTTTCAACCCATTCCCTTTACCAATACCATTTCCTAGCTTTTTCAGGATCTTTGTTTTCCACAAATTACATCGTTTCTGTAATCCTGCATGCACTGAATTCTCTAGACCTAGCTTTTGGCATCCAGCTGCAAAGCACATTCTGCACAGCAGTTAGTGAGAGAATCACAGAATCACAGAACAGTCAGGGTTGGAAGGGACCTCGGGAGATTATATAGTCCAACCCCCAGCACCCAGCACAGAAGCCCCGCTCTCGTGGTCAGGGCACTGGCTGGTGTCCTCAGAGTGGAGTGATGCAGCCTATATATGACCCAGTGCATGAGAAAGAATGTGTCAGCAGATCCTGTTGTATGCCTCTACCTGCACGCTGAAAGCAAGGGGTGGACCACAGCTTTCCATGTCAGCCAGAGGCAAACCGCTTCACTTCCTAACCATGGAAAGACCTACTTCTCATGTCCCTCAGCTGTGCCTGCCACAATGCCCTTCACACCATATAACCATAAATGTCACATAAAAGGGTATATATCCTCATCGCAATAGAGATGCAAAGCTGCATTGGAGTGGGAAACCTTCCAGACCTGACTGGGGAAGCTGGGATGGGATCCATCCTCCTGCCTCACAGTGCTGTTGCCACAGACATACTAAATGCCTGTGATGTATGTGAGGTCTACAAAAACAAACAAAAAAATCCAACTGAGAAAGCAAGCATTTAAATAAACAAACATGAAGAAACGTGAAGGCCTTTAAAGAGGTCTAGGAAGGCTGAGGTAGCTTTGAGACAACATTGTTTTCCTCTCCCAATGCAGGGCCAGCTGTAACGATGTCATTCCTGACAGATGTTTGTCTAACCTGTTCTGACAGACCTCCCATGTATGCTCCACACATGTTCCAGACAATACATCTGAATGACCTCATATCCTTATTTCTTAACCTTGGATCTTTTCAAATCTTGAAAATCACTGTTTAAGCTTACGTCTCCTTGCACACACCTTCTCTTGTTGTTATTTTTCCCATATCCTACAAAAATCTGGTTAGACTGCACTTTCTGCATGCTTGGGTTTTTTTTGTGGCTGAGCTAATGCAAAGCCAAGTTCATTTCTCACTACATTTCCCATGCTTCTTCTGAGGAACAACAACCCTAATATCATTTCTGTGAGAAACTGCCAGCTATCCTGAACCTCCTTACTCTTCAGACTTGCCCCTTGTGAAACTTCTGATGATATTCTAAGTTTATTGAAGCCCACTGTTTGCAACCTTTTCTCTTTCCTGTAGATCAATTATTCTATCTATTCATGTCACAATCAGGTCTCCTCCAGGTTTCTTTCCACCTTTACATTTTCTGTTAGTACCTCATTCATGGTTATATTCCAGCCTAGAAGACCCTCCCTCTAAATGGCTTTTTCTTTTTTATGAATCTAAAGCCATAACCAATATGTTCTAGTAACTTGCTAAACAGTCAGCATCCTTTCTGATCAACTATCTGTGTGGTTGTACTCATGATCCTTTCTCTTTTAATCATTCTTGGAGTAAGGATATAATCATTTATGAGTGGACCAAATTCCTCCCATGTTCTGGATCTCAGAACACATGAATACATCCTTGACACACAAAACACTACCTCATTTCTTCTTTCATCTTCTTCTTAAATAAAAACATTCCAGTCACATGAATTATCCCACCAAGAGTTTGTTATGACAGGCAGGAAGAAATCCGTCGTCTTCATGACAGCTAACATGACTGAAGCCATTGTAAGATTAAGGCTCAGACCTCAATTTGGCACCAAGAAACTTTGCTAGGAGACAATTCATCCCTGACCCTCTTGACAGGATACCACGTGCTATCCTTCCTCGGTATCCACTATTGGAAATAAGCCACAAGCATCTCCTTAATGTCATGGTTTTCATGTAGACGCCTATATTGCTTGTCTTTAAAGCCAGCTGCATATCCTTCCTTCATCCCCAACCCACTACAGCACCTCCTCCTGCTACAGGAAATACAGAATCATCTACTTGCAAATCTGGAGACCTTCAAATGCTGTTTCTCTTTGCTCTTGGCTGCAGCCAAGAATTCAGATGTCATTTCTCATCCATCCGGCTGTCCTGAGGATGAAGACAGCAATAAGGAAATGGAAGAGGACAAATGGTGGAGCTGATGAGCGTACAGTCAGAGATAAATCTCAGCCACTACTCAGACCAAAGGGGAGCTGCCAATGTATATCTAAGTCAAAAATATATGTACATCACTTACGTGCACATACTCCTATTTCGTACCTAGGTCTGTCTCCACTGTAGTCACAGTACAAGCCCCTGTGGAAATCACAGGTGTCGGCCTCAGTGCAACTTTCTCCACGCTGCTTGGCACATGTCTTGCAGCAGTCGCAGCCGTCTGTGACCAGGCTGATGCCTACCGGGCACCGAGGTGGGGACTTCGGACACTCGCACGGCCACTTACAGTACTGAGTCCGCGTGTAGGCCTCTGTCATGGCAGGGACGGTGGGGGTCATGGTGGTGGAGGTCTGGGCGATGGCCTACAAACAAAGAAACACAGCTTGGAGAGCGTTCCAGAGAAAAGGGAACTGTGAACCTTGTGATGATTAGTCCTCAATAAAAATCCCCTCAGGTCTAAAGAGAGAGCAAGGAAACCGAAGAATAAATGTCAAAGAGCCATGGAAAGGGAGCAGTCACTGCTCTCTTGTAAACCCCTTCAGATACCAGCTGAGGGCAAATGGCCTGCAGCTTGGACTATCACCCAAACCTCATAGCCCCATCCTGCTTGTACTCAGCCTTTTCCAGACCTCTCCTCTCTAAAAAGAGGTCTCTCCCCATGGAGGAACACAGGCACACAAGCCAAGACCCCTCTGATACGTAAGAAGAAGTTGTGTCATGTCTCCAGTCTGTGTCACCCTGTGGTACTTGGCTCTGGCAGAGAGAGGATTTTGCCACCCCATAGCTGTTGTGCCTGTTCACTGAGAAATGGCTATAGGGCCTTTTGGCTACTCAGAGGCTTCCTCAGGCAGCAGCAGCAGCTGCCCTTCAGTTCACCAAGCAAGATAAAGGTCATCGTGTTGCAGTGTGAAAGCACATGTGGCCCTGTTTGGTCTCATCTTCCTCAGGCTTATCCATATTTGTGTGAGTCTTGCAACCAAAACATGGGATCCCGTAAATCCATGAGGGGACCACGAGCAGGCCTGTGAGCCCATCACCCTCACAGACACCCAGTCATGAACCTGTGTGTTGTGAGGATGACCTGAAACCTGCAGGCCTAGCGCTCCATCACGGACCTTCTGAGGATGCCTCAGCTGTTTCATCTCTTTTTGCAATACCACTAATACCACAACAACGGCCACTTTATAATGTCCCAGCCCTTTGACTTGAATAGAGATGAGGTTAGAGACAGGGAAAGATAACCTCTGAAACCAAAATCTGCCTAACCATCTGTGAATGTCTTGATGCACAAGTTCATCCTCTGCCTGAAAAACATTTTGCTTCACTCCACCCCTATAACACAACACCCATGCAGTTCAGCTGTCTGACAGAGTTCCAGTCCTAAGCAAAGAAGCTACACTATGGCTATAACTTTTTGTAAAAATTTAAAAAGAATAATAATTAAAAAAATTCAAAATAAAGAGTTCTTGCTTTTCCTCTAAACACTGTGACAAACACCCTTATCTATCCTTCACAGTGTCCGAACTACCATATTCAGCAGAAAAGCTCTCTGTGAATCCTAAAGTAGTCATGAGGCTCTTATATCTATCTGTCTGTGGCCTCTTCCAGGTCTCACACTGTAGTTCCCATGATGTTGCCTTAGCCCACACAGTCAAACAACTGGGATATTTCTGCAGTGATTTTCCACCTACACCTTTTGTCACATGCTTTTGTCTTACATGGAGTCACTGTGGGACCTATAAGTTGGATGAGTGTAAGTGAAGCCTCATAATGTTAGTGCTTCTCCCATTAGCCGTGCACAAATATTTGCCAGCATGGTAAGCAAGGAAGGAAAATTTTATGGGGAGGATACTGCCAAGTTTCCATGTCCTGGTCTCCATTTCCTTGGCAAATAAGAAAAAAACCAAACCAAGCTGCAAGTTAATTCAAAACCTGATAATCAGATAAAAAAAACTGATCAAGGTAAATCAAGGTAGAAAAGGGATTTCATGTAATGCAGTGATGCTGCTCCAGTAGACACATTCAGGTTACTATTACTGAGATAATGGAGTGCTGGGGTACCTTAGCTCATAACAAAACCCACAGAGGGCAGACGTTCATTGGTTTCTGCACTCTCCAGTCCCTGCAGAGCAAACTCTGGATGACATTAAACAGCACCAGTCATGCTCAGGGTGCAGGGAGGGAGCAAATCAGCCCAGTGACAAAGCAAAGATGTGTCTTTTCTACCAGGATCACTGCACAGAAAACCTGAGCTGTACATGGCGGGCCAAGCAGGGCATAGTAGCTCAGGCACAGAAACAAACGGGGTTATTTACAGGCTATCAACAGCAGCCTGTATTTGCCCTGCTTGGGCACATATGGTCCAGAAGCCCTTTCTGGTGACAACATGCAAGGGCTGCAAAGAATAAGTGTGGAACCCTACAAAGTTCAGACAAGGAAAGTCAAGGTTTAGACATTATTAAGGCCATCCCATCCATTCCTGGCTACCTTGTGCTGTACTACATATTCCACAGTGTTTTGTCCTCTTTACAGTTTCAGATGCCTCAAAAAAAAAAAAGGCTTTCCACCACCTCTCCACGAAGAATATGCCCCAACCCAAGGCTTTGTGGGGAAAAGCATCCCCAAGAATTGCAAACTCACAGCCTATAAGCTATCCATCAGGATACCTCTGCAAAACCCTGGTACTATCTTCTACAGCTTCCTTGCTGGCAGTCTCCAATTTTATTAAAGTACATTTCTAAACCTGCTACTGCTGTACCTGAAGGTGTATTTGAGTATCTTAGCAATTAGTTACCCTGTATTTAGAACACTAAATTGTTAACACACTGCTAATCACTGCCAAATAGGCAATGTGTTTGCTCTGGGCATAATTCCCAATTCCATTAAGGCCCCCTTTACAAACTGTTGGCCTTAAAGTTGGCTTAAAATCACATTTAAACTCATGTTTAAACTAAAACATACCAATATAATTTGCTCCCACTTTAAGGCTCCTTGATGCTGCCAAAATTGTTAAAAGAGGAACATTCAGATCAATGAAAAGCCCTGGCCTTTTAATAGTAGTATTTTTCATTCCACTCACAATAATTTGAGTAGGTGAAATAATCTGTCACTTGAGAAGAGAGGCCTCTTCAAGTGCAATAAACCTATTTACTTTGTTGCTGATCATTAAAAAAAAGTGCTTAATAATCAAATCCAGATACACAGACAAAAGTCACACATCTATTTAAAGAGCCATTGCCATGGCCCAACCCTGTAAGTAAATCCCTTCACAGTCCCTTGTTTCTATTGTCAACACGAGCAAGCAAACAGCTTTTACCTTGTGTAGGTATGAAAGTGTATGTGAATCAACACACGTAGCAAAGAGGAACCAATAAGCCCTGCTAGTCCTGTTTTTAGTTAATATGTGAAGGACTGACTCTGAATTCTTGTAAAGGACTGTGTAGCTGGGAGCCATTTGGTGGCTTGTGACAGAGAGGAATTCAGAGTAAATTATTTAAGAGCCCTTCTTCTAGGTCTAAAGCCTGAGTTGACCAAGGCAGCTTTTCCAGTGTCCTAACAGTGATTGTAGCTGTTGTAGTTCTTGGACATGCTGGATGAAATGTCCAGTGATATGGCCAAGTAAGCCATAGGAAGGACACTTAGTATGCGCTACATGAGCATCTTCAAATAATCAGTGTGGACAGGGATCAAAATATTATGACTCCTGTATTTTACAAATAAGGAAGGCATGGAGAGACAGAAACAGCATCACGTCCTAGGCTCCATCGACACCTAACCAAAACCCAACCTTTGGAATCATAGAATCATAGAATAGTTTGGGCTGGAAGGAACCTTGAAAGGTCATCTAGGCCAACCCACCTAAAATGAGCCCAGACATCTTCAACTAGATCAGGTTGCTCAGAGCCCCGTCCAAACTGACCCTGAATGTTTCCAGGGATGGGGCATCTACCACCTCTCTGGGCAAACTGTGCCAGTGTTTCACCACCCTCATCACAAAAAATTACTTCCTTCAAGTGGAAACTGTCGTCCACTGGACACTAGAACAACTGCACAACCTGTACAGCTTCCAGGCCCTCCTCCTGTCCCCTCCTAAGTCCCTCAGATCTTTGCTATGGAAGAAACAATTCTGTAGATTGATAAAATTCTTGGCTTTTCCTTTTCCATGGTCAGTTGTCATCACTGGAATATCTAAATCCCTTTGGAAAAGTCATTCGTCTCTACTACTTCAGCGTCCCAGAACATTTTGGGATATGGACACTTTATTATTAATAGCTATGATGGTTAAGACATCATGAATAATACTTTATATATACCACAATAAAAACTACTCTTTCCACAGGTGTTATCAAAAGGAAATCACACTGTAATGGCCTTCATCAATGGCCATCCTTAACTAGAAAAAACCCAAACCAACCAACCAAACAAAAAACCTCATGTAAGTTAAGGTTTCAGGAATCTTGTCTTTAGGGTCAATATAATGTATAGGAAGACAATGGTTTTGTAAGAAATCCAAAATGAGCATAAAGAGAAACTTAACATCAAAAAGCACAGTGCTGGGGATTTGACAAGTTTATTTCAAAATGCCAGAAAAATAAAAAAGTGCACCTGCTAAGAAATTAATTTTTCCAGGTAGTAGTAATTAACTTGTTTTGTATAATTAATCTTCAGTCTTGGGGTCTGCAGATTTGTTATCTTGGATGCTAAGGAGAAAATATTCTACTACAAGTTATCCATGAGCTCTAATTTTGCTGCTTTTGAGGTAAAAGCCCATTCTCATTAAATCAAGATGAAGCTTTTCTCACCCTGCCATGGCTGATAACTCTCTATTAAAGTTGTTCCTGATTTATGCTTGGCAAGCTCCAAGATTACTTTCTTTTTGCATCTGCAGAGAACAATATTTCACTAGCAACAATTTCCATTCTGCATTCACATTCAAGAGGAGAGAAGGAGAAAATAAAAAATGACTCACTGCCTGCCATGGCCACAAACTCAGTATTTTTAATAGCCGTGAGTTTTACTATCCAAGTCGCAATGACACAAAATGGATAGCAGCATTTTAGCAGCATGTTCTACCTACTGGCAAAATATATATTCAGTTTGTTGGAAAATATTGTAATTGTAAGCTTGTTTTTGTTTTGAAAACTGGAAAGACCAAACTACAGTGTTGAAATAAGTGTATATAGTCCAAATTGCAAGGCAGCCAGATATATAGCGGCACTTTTACAGAATGCATGAGGAAACCTCCAGCTTTGCTTTTAAGCAGCAAAGCCCTAGATACATTGCAACATATTCCTTTGCTTCCAGTTTTTACAGGTGTTTAAATATATATTCAGGTACATTTATTTCACTGTTTCAGTGCCGCACGGTCTTACTCCTAAAACCTTTATCTTTCAGGCATTTTTCTCATCATGATGAGCTGGCTGAAGGCATGGAGATATTATCCATGTTCTTGTCCTCCACTTTATTGATAGGAAAAAGTCCAGAAAAGGTGGTGACTTCTAAATTCAATTCTTCTGGCTATTGGCAGAACTGGGGAAAGGGTTATGAGAAGTTGGCAGGCAGAGGTCTGCTCAAACCATGGTACCTTTTCGCCTCTTGCTGTTTTCTCCTCAGTGGAAATTTGCTCTAAAAGAAGGACACAAGCTGTGTTTTGCAGGTCACGTGCCATTGCGTGGACATGTAATTTCCTAGAGTAGAATATGTTAAAAGAATATTTTTAACCTACGTTTCTGATACTGCCTTTCTGAGCAAATGCCAGATGTCATTGGTGGAGGAATGTGACATGATCCAGATTATCAGTGAGGAAATCGTCATTAAAATGTCCTCCTCACCATTATGTGATCAAATCATCTGATTTGCAGACTGACCCAAACATCCTTATGAGTTCATCCACCAACGCCTGACAGCATCAGCCTGTCACTGTTTAGAAATCACTCTGAGTTTTGCAGTTTGACTGTCCTAAACAGGAACACTGAACTTAAAAACACAACCTTAGGCGGACACCTAGAGATGCATCTCCCAGGAATGGGTTGTGCATTTGTACTGTCCCGCTGCCAGACGACACATCTGCTTTCTCCTGGTTCCACCTACTGGCGGAACTGTTTAGACAGCACAAGCAGAAATGCCTGGAGAGCCAACTCCAACACCACGTACTGCCTTAAATGTTCTCATAAACTAATTTTTAGAAGCACCCCAGGAGACTCATATCCACATTCACAGAGTTGAAAACATCCTAATAATAACCTCATGTAGCACTATTCCCAGGGGAACAAAGTGGCTGGAGCCTAGTGAAGAAGTAAAGGTGAAAGTACAAAACGAAATATAAAACATCTATTAAATAACACCAAATGCCCTTCCATCCCTCAGTTGCATCTCTGGGCAAGCACAGAGATTGCTTAGTTTCATCCCAGAACAGGGAGAGGTTAGTAACTCATAATGCGTGTCAGAGAGATGGGCCCATTAGCAATGAAAAACAGGACCTGGCTTACATCAGTGGGCTTAAACCAGGCCCTCAAGGCAGAAGTTTATTTCTTGATCTTGCCCAGTTGGAACTTCTGAGCTGAATATTGCTGAATATTTGCATTATTACTACACCCAAACCAGATGGGCCTTACAGCAAAATCAGCAGTAATCACAGTACCGTCAGGACTTCCTCACTGTTATACTCTTGCTACAAATCTTGAATTCCCCATGAATGTTCATAAAGTGTCACAAGGTAACACTAGTGACAAGTGAGCTAGCATCGGGACAGAGATATAAATCAGATTCCGCAAGACACGTAATGGTAAAAGGAAAATATGATTATTCGGGGCCCATCTTCCCCAGAGCACACACGAGCTTCTAGAAACCTCATTAAAATTGATCCCAGACATGAAATCTCCAGAACATATTGTAAAATAATGGACTCTGAACCCAGAAAATATAAGACAGTTTTATAGATGTCAGGTGCCAGCTGGATTTATTCTTGCTGTTCACTCTAGGCTGAGCAGAAAGGAACGTTCTGCATGAAGCATAACATTCAATAGCCTAAAAAAAACCAACATCCACAGTGAGTTAACCATTTCTGTGGTTCTGTGAATGATAAACAATCAACTTCCCATAACATTATTTTGGGAAATATATCTGTGGGAAGAATGTAGGCAGATGTTTGGAACAGTCTTTTCTAACCCAGTTTAGACAATTACAGAGTGAAGACTACATACATGCACGCCTTTGCCAAAATATTGCTTATACTGGCAAACTCAGTGTGGCCTCACATTTTCTTCACATATTTCCATGGAGTGTTCAGAGGGAAAGAACTTCCCTGTTAGAAAGCAAACTGGTGTTTTAATAAGTGTTATCCCATTAAAAGCAGCACTTGCTTAGAATGGGGTGACCTAAAACTGGACATCGTTAACAAATTGACACTTCCACCACAGACTCCACTAATTGCGATGTTAAACAGTGTAGTTTCTGTGCTCTAAGAACATTTCAATGTCTTGCGCTGCACGTGTTCAGTTTGGGCAGCTAATGAGCTCAGCCAGTGAAATTAGCTTGAACTAGAGTTTGAAAAGTAACAGGGAACATCTGGAGAAGCAATGGAGAAAAGGGACAAGTTAACAGACTTCAATTTTAGGAAAACGGAGAGCAAAACGAATGAGAGTGCATTTGGACCATCCAAGGTTACAAGCAGTTACAAACCATCCTAAAGCTGTACAGAACAAGATCTTGACGTATGAGCCACGACCTGGATAACAAAAGCAGTATCACAGTTTCAGCTCCCAGACAAGAGCAGACTGCTTTGGCAGAGGTGTTACTTTGCAATTAGCCATGTTTTGAGTTTGCTTATGTCCTGTGTTTCAGCCATGGTCTTGAAATCAAAGGGAAGATACCTTCTCTTACTCCCTTGGGACATTCTGTCCCAAGCTGGGCAAAAAAATAAAACAAGTAAAACTAAGAAGCTCCACTTATTATTTTTTTTTCCCCATGGCAAGAATAGCACAGGTTTTGTGGGACTTTTAAAAATAATTTTGGTTTTTAAAATAGAAATCTGTGTTTTCAAGTATCAACAATTTTCTGTGTCTGTCCCAATGCAAAACAGTTTGACTTAAAACAACTTTTCATTTAAAAATGTAATTGTTATTTAAATTGTCAAATCTGAAATGGTTTGCTTGACCTAATATCTGTACTTCCTTAGAGTTGCTGATGAACTGATGAAGTTACGCATCCCTCTTTCCTTCAAATGGCAATTTTCCTCCCATGTCAAGTTTCCACTGCTATTTCCCCCTAACTTTGGCTTTCTGAGTTAATCACTTTATTTTCCAACTGTCAGAGTGTCTTCTTCCTTGAAATCCGTACTAAGGGCTAGTTACGTGCTCTCATTTTGCCAGTGTTCAACAGTTTGTTTAGTCAGAATACAGGAATAATCTGGTCTTGGTGAGATCTCAATAGATTAATTCTTTGCCTGGACTACAGTTTTGAGCCCTCACTTTATATGGGATATGAAGGAATTGGCAGTCCAGAAGAGGGCAACCTAGAGGGTCAGAAACCTAAAGATCATGACCCAGGACAAGATGCTGTGGGAGCTGGACTTGGGTAGTCTGGCAAAGAGGCTAATGGCTGATCTAGTATCAGTTCCCTCTTCTCAGTAGTAGCAGAGGGTAGACTAATGGACAGCAGCTACAAAATGTAGTTGGGGAGGTTTAGCCTGAACACCAGGAAGGCAAATCCTTCACTAGGACAGTGGTGCAGCACTGGGACAGGTCACCCAGCGAGGAGGCTCTGTATTCTCCATCCTCAGCTGTTGGATTAAAGACCTCCAGGGGGCACTGACAACAAGCGTTTCTGGCAGCCTGTGAATGCATACCTTGCCAAAACCACACGGGGAATATGCCCATAAACCCAAACCACCAAGAAGATATCCTCATCAATTCAGTCCTGCATTGTGCCACATACAATCTGGTTCTGCCACAGAGAAATAACAACTAAAAGTTTTGTTAAACGGTGCATTTAATACAAACAAAAGAATTCTATATTGCAGGTCCATCCCCTCTCATATCACAAGCATGGCCAAAAATGCTATTTGGCAGCTAATTATGGTTTTATCTGATAACAGGAAATGTACCAGAAGCCTGGTTTTGTAGCTGGAAGATTTCAAGATAATAGAAGGCAAGAGAAGCTGCTGCTACTGCTACTTTAATGGCCCCTTTGGAACACATGGCATGTATGGATTCATCCAAAAAAGAAAAAAGTGCCATTTAATACAGTGTTGTATCTTTACATCAAAGCCACTTCAAGACTTTCAATGAAAGATGAGCAGTAAGATGGCATTGCTACATCCCTGTGGTTAAGTAAAAAACACATGGAGCCTACAACTTCTCTGAGTAGACAGCAGCTTTTCCAGGCAAAGAGTTCCATTGTAAAAGAATATTTTTGCTCCAAGAGTGGTTTATTTTGGAAACTGTAGCTTATACTATTTGATCTGTTATACAGAGAATACAGATGGAAGATATATAGGTCAGCAACATCCTTAGGACCAACAGAAGATGCTGGACCTTTGTACGCTCTAGGAGGACCTGAAGCTGATTCAGAGTCTGATTGCAGAACATTAGGACCCAGCTTGAAATGATATATGTTATCTTACCCTTTGCCAGGCAAAATCATGGGAAAAATCTCTTGTAGCATCTGAAGTGAGTTAGCTCTGTGTATGCAGAGATCAGTACAGCAGCATTTATACATTTGAAGGAAAGGCATACTCATCAATATCTGCCACAGCCTGGTTATCTGATCTGGGTATAGTCTGGCCATACTTCTGTGAGGAAAACAGCTTTTCTTCACAGAATCATGGAATCCAAATGTTCAACCGGAGTCCGACTAGTGCCTGAGGCTGTTTCTAGAAAACCAAATCAGGAAACCGCCAAATCCCAGATTGGGAGAAAGATATCATCAGATTGAATCTTAAACTGAGCAGTGGAAGAGAGTAATGGTAATACTGCAGTTCTAAGTGCCAGCCATGCCAAACCCCATCCATGGGATTGCTGTGTAGTGCTTGCAAGGGCATCTCTTGCGCCTTGGTCTCCACCAGTCTGCATGGCCCAGCTTAGCTCTACTGTGCTTCTGGCTCCATCCTCTCTCTTCCCACTACAGAGTCAGCATGAAGGCATGGGGACAGCTTCTCTGCTTCAGTAGTGCGGACGTGGGGCAATCAAACGTGATCCCTTCTTTTTTTCTCCTGGACTGCAACACTTCCTCCTATTTCCAGCCAAGTGCCAAAGTAGAGCTACACTATATAGAGTTCACAAATGATGAGAGGACATTAGAGGAGATATTTTGGTCCAAAAGGGGAGAAAGTATTACCAAGAACATGGGGAGAAGAAGCTGTAGCATTCACGACTGGATGAAATCTCCCTTGACCAAGACCAAGTCCCATTCAAACAAGTGGGAATATGAACTAGACATTAAGTGAAGGATGAGAGCTGCAGGACCTCCCTCACTGCCTTCAGAAACCCCACTGACCTTCGTTCAACACATATAATAATATCACTATACTCAGAGGCTTTGTGATACTTTCACATCTGTACTGTGCAAAATTCAGCTGATATCACCCACCATGAGGTCCCCTGAGAATAAGCAGATAAACTTCCAACTTCCAAAGCTCACAGAGCAATGCTTATTGCACTGAACTTTCCATACCCAGAAACATCTGTGCAAGAGCCTACTAAATCGTCAGTGCTCACTGCATGTTGGTAGAAATGAGTACACAATGTACCAGACAGTGGAAAACAAGGTCCCGTGATTGGTAGCAATGACATGGAGTTATGATAATGTTATGGCAAATACAGAGAACTTAGTTTTCTTTCATAAGGCTATGGCAGTGTAAAGGAACCTTAACCTCTGCGTGTGAAAATAAGACTATTTTTAAAAAAATCTGGGACTTATTAGGTAAGTGGGTTTTATTACACTAATTTAGACAGATATAGGGAAGATTGAAGAGATGGTAAGAGCTGCATCCCTCCTCATCACTGACTGTGCACAGTGTGCAAAGTCTGATAGGAGAAAACTCAAAGGGGTAAAGGAGTTACTTATGGTGTTAAAAACTTGCTGAGTTAGCAATAGTAGTATTTAAATTAAGCAAGGGAAACAGGAGTTGAAGACGATGGGATGCATCCAGACAGCAAAAGGTTGAACTCATGTTCTGAACAAGTGCCAGGCATCTGGGGTACTGCATCCAGCTCTGGAGCCCTCAGTGCAGGAAAGACATGGACCTGTTGGAACAAATCCAGAGAAGGGCCACGAGGATGATCCGAGGGATGGAACACCTCTGCTATGATGACAGGCTGAGAGAGTTGGGGTTGTTCAGCCTGGAGAAGAGAAGGCTCTGGGGAGACCTTATAGCGGCCTTTCAGTACTTAAAGGGGGCTTATAAGAAAGATGGGGACAAACTTTTCAGCAGGGCCTGTTGCGATAGGACAAGGGGTAATGGCTTCAAACTAAATGAGGGAAGATTCAGACTAGATATAAGGAAGAAGATTTTTACACTGAGGGTGGTGAGCCACTGTCCCAGGTTGCCCAGAGAGGTGGTAGATGCCCCATTCCTGGAAACATTCAAGGTCAGGTTGGACGGGGCTCTGAGCAACCTGATCTAGTTGAAGATGTCCCTGCTCATTGCAGGGGGGTTGGACTAGATGGCCTTTCAAGGTTCGTTCCAACCCAGACCATTCTATGATACTATGTTCTGGAAATCTCTGAAAACAGGATTGTAGGGGTGCTAAGATATATGAGAAGTGAAAGAATGTTGTTATGACACTGAGGGTGCAGGGGCAAAAGAGACTCACATAGTCAAGAAACAAACCACAAAACTTCCCTGCAAGTTAAATACATATGAAGTGGTTCAGGCAGGGCAGGGGGGAACCGGAACCATGGACATGAAATAGCTGGCACGCCCATGCTGTCACAAAGAGGAAAAGGGAACTGATCATCTTCTACCTCCTCCCCATTGAACTCCACTGGCATCTCATCACATTGGTAATGGGACAGAAACGGTGCCATGGCCTTTGCTACTTTCAACGGTCAAGTTTTCTGTCTTCTCTATTATATGTAATTCCCTTCTGCCTATTTATTTTCATAAATAATATATTCATAATAAATAATAAATTCATAAAGAAAATATTGCCACTACCTTTATCTGAGTGCTATAAACTGATTCACATGAATAGACACGTATCCAAATAATCCATTTCAGATTCAGGGATCTGAAGGAAAGTATAAAACAATACCCAGCACAGAGCAGATGCTGCTTTAAATCACTTCCTCAAGGGACTGAAATATTGAATTCCCTGAGGACACATTATCTTCCTAATCTGTTTTCTTCCTAAAGCTATCAAGCTCTTAACCATATCACAGGGTACCAATGTCAAACAACTGCCTCCTAAAATCCTCCCCAACAGATTTAATTAGACATTTTGTCACTGTGTTTTAGAATGTGCTGAAAAGGATCTCAAAAAGGAAATCTGAAGCCCTTTGCAACAGTGAAATCTGATGTCTTAGAAGAGGAGCAAGCAGCAGAATGCTAAGCTCACAGTTCTGAGCATTTTTCTTGACTAAAAAAAAAAAATCATCAGAACAAGAACACACACACAAAAAAAGGCTTTTAAATAAAACGAGTAAATTCAATAGAAATGTAGCTTCAAGCTCTGGATGAGTTCAGATGTACAGAACATGGCTGGAAGGGAGTCTGCGCCCGTGCACACCAGGTAGACAGCACGCCAGAAACATGGTGACCTGTGAGCTTTTTATGAATTGCTGTAAGCTCATATTAGAAGTTAAAGTGAGATAAGCACAAATGACCTTGCCAAATTTATGGTGAGATCATTTAGCAGGAGCGTGGTGATTAGCCAGGGGCCTCCTTTTCCCAAGCTTTGCTGACTTTATCTGCCCCAGATCCCTGGAACAAGCCCGGCCTAACTGATGGAATTTGCTAGCTCAACATGTGGAACAGAGACATTACTTGCCAAAACATGTACACAAAGACCCTTCACACAGATGGTATTGAAGATCATGAGGTCTAAAGCTATGAGGATGGAAGAAACCAGTAAACAAATCTGGAATTTGTTAACTTTTCTAGATGATAGTCAAGACCCTGAAGAATATTGGACTACAGGTTTTGTAAGCAGAAAGGAGGAGACTGTAAATTAAGTACATTCAGTGTACTCATCATCGGATGTACCGGATCCAGGACATCCCTGTGCTGAGTTTTTTATGATCTGCTACAAGAGACAAGCCTTCCCAAATAGTTTATAGTCTACCAAAAGGAGAAGGGTGGAGTGAAGCATCTTCTTTCTTTGACAAGTGGGAAACCGAGATCTAGTGATATTCTTACCCAGATTCTTACTCAGCTCAGCCTCAGTGTTAGTCAGGTGCGCAATGTCATAGAGTACCTGAGCCTAAGGGATATGCAAAAGGACATCACAAGTCCACAAACTGAATGCCACCTACTATGAAAATAATCCCTTAAAGCTGGCCCCAATCTGAGATAAATGAGTTCATACAAGACTCTGACCTATCTGAGGATCCTGTTAGAAATCAACACCATCACTGCTTTCAGTCAAATGAAAAAATAATAAAGCAATTCCAAAGAGGATGTCTAATACGACAAAGCTTTACCAGCAGGGAAAACCATGAAGTGTGTTTATATTATTATTAATAATTTTTTGAATGCTGTGTTATTAACTTCACCTGAGCTACAGGCTTAACCAACCAACCAACCAACCAACCAACCTCCATTTCATTCTCAAGAAAGAAAAAACCTGCTGTTTTCAAGACAAGTCCATCAAGAGGGCAAAGTTTTGGAGTACACACCCATTTGAGGGTCAATTCATCCCATTAAAGGCACAAAAAGAACTTTTTTCTTCTCATTGAATGTAGAAGCTTCTCAGTTCTTACATGACCAAGAGGACAGCTGATCAGTTTTCCCCCAGAAAAGGCAAGAAAGAAAAAATCCTTCTCACAAGACATATTCAGTTTTGTTTATCTGGGAACATAGCTGGAGAGGAGAGTGGGAAGAAAAAATTTTGATTGGGACCTGGAGGTACCAATGCAACAAGACATAGTTACAAATAAGACTACTAAAAGGAGCCAATGTAAGCAGCTTGCTTTTAACGGCAGTTGCTTAAGAAATTCCTTTCTAAGGTAGACCACTTAGTCACAGATGGATGCATCTTGTTCGCTTCTCAGTCACTGCAAATGACAAATGGCAGCCAGAACAGTGCCACTAAAATATGAATACCTTAAAAGAACATTGATGCTAATGAAAGTCAGATGATTTGCACAGTCAAGTTAATTTAGAGCTAGTCAACAACCAAAAACTACTGACAAGCAAGTGCATATGCAAAATGACTCCAAAAATGCCCCTAAGCAAATCACTGGCTCACTGTTCAGCATTGTAAAAGAATGCAGATTTGGTTAGAAACAGCTACCACATTTGCAAGACACTCAGTAGATCAGTGGGATCTTTTGCACTGGTGAAATTAAGTGTAAAAGGTCCCACTCTCTGCAGCTTCTCCATGTAATTAGCTGTGCTCGCAGCTGCTGGATGTGAACCCCAGGTCCCTCGTTCCTGATAGCGGAGCAGATCATTGCACTGAGTACACAAGGGACTCGGTAACTACTCTAGGTATAATGCCTAACTTTAGGGCTGCTACAGGTAGAGAAGGTAAATTCTAGATAGAAGGACTAGGACATGACTTCGCTATTTCAACTCAGCTTTTAGCCTCCCTGTGTCTGCAGAACACATGTAGTAACACTTCTCTTGCTACAAGAAACAAAGCCTGAAGATTTTGAGCTGCCCAGCCCACAGAGGAACATGTGGCTGCCATCAAAGGAGATGGCAGCCAGAGAACAAGGGTAAGGAAAATCTCGAGAGAGTTCCTCTATGAAGATATCGGTATGGATAGGGAGAAGTAGGAAAGCCAGAACTGCTAAAAGGGCTATAAACCTGTGGCTATGCTGGTGATGTGCCTGGGAAGAAGAAATTTCTATCCACTCACCCACAGAAAAAATCAGTATTCAGCTTGTAGCACACGAATTTGCTGAATATGACTTTCAGAGGTGTCTGGAGGACTTCAGATGCAGGGGGACACCACAGCTGAGCACATTCAACCCATCTGCTTTAGCAAAAAGATAAGTTTTCTCCATTTTGTTCACATAAGAGGAATGAATATCTGACAGCCGTCAATTAAATAGCCATACAACACCAGAATGAAAACAGACACAGATGTGATGAAGGTTTTGTTCTGGTATTAAGGGCTGAAAAGCCCTTGGCATGTAGTTTATCCAAAGCTGAAGTCCAGTACGCACTTTCTTATCTTATGCAATAAAAATTCTGTTTACTGGGATCGATAGATAGGTCTTCCAATGATGCCCTTGCCAGGGAATATGTTGATTGAATTTTAATTACTGTGAATTAAACTTAGAAGGTTTAATTACTTTCTCCTCCACGAAAACAACACCAGAAAGTGGGAGTTGCAAAGGAGAGAAGTGTTTTCACCAAAAAAAAAGAGGAAATCCTGTTCTTTTTGAATAAAGTGTTAAACCACAACAGGATGTGAAATGTGTGGGGATGTGCAAAAGAAAAAGAAAAAAAAAAAGAAAAAAAAAGAAAAAAGAAAAAGGCTGCTCTGGACAGAGGCAAGAGGGGAAATTTGCTGTAAGGAGAGAAACTGGTGATGCTGAAGTGACACAACTGCAAGATTTGAAGGGTTAAACTGACTGTTTACTGAGCCATTGAGTAGGAAACACACAGCTGTATCAACAGGAAAGTGGAATCTGGAGTCAGAAGTGCATTTTTTAACTTGTCCTTTTCTTTCTCAAATCTACCAAGGAGATTAACAGTTGAGATTTAATACAAAAAAAAAAAGAAAAGAAAGACCTCAACTGTGCAAGATCTACAGCGCTGAAGTACAGAGAAGGGAGAGAGCAGGCTCCAGTGTGCTGGCAGCCGGATGCACTTATCAGCAATAGCATCCACTTTCCAGGCCACCACGGAGAAATCAAGCCTATTAAGGTTCAAGGAAGTCTCACACGATGGGAATGTATTGGCTTGAGGATGAGTGCCAGGTCCTAAGGTTGAGCTGAGCCAGAAGCAGCCAAACCGCTGTGGACCAAACCCCCCATGACTGTCCCTCTCTCAGCATACACCCCCACATTTTGCCCAGTCTCCAGGCCACTTGTCTCCACTCTCCACTACTCTCCTTGCCTGAATAACTCTGTGAAGTTATGATTTTGATTTCCTATTTCTCCATTTCTTCAGCCAAGCTCACAGCCTCAGAGGAGCGTCCAAATCTCATTGGCTTCAATTTGGATTCAGACACAAAGTAGAGAAAAATAAAGAGAGATTAGAACACTGGTGTGGATATGATCTCAGGTTCCTGACCCTACACAGAGCTCCTATTAGCTTTCCAAGAAAACAGTTGAATTCAGCATCTTAATTATAGCACACAGGGGTTTTTCTCTCCCCCCGTGTTTCTGTTACAGAAACTGTTAGTGTACTGTGTAAGCCTGGGACAATGGTCATTGACTGAAACCCCTCTAGTTCGTCAGAACAATTGAAAAAGGCATGAATTGCATTTGGCTTTGTCAGAAGGTAAGCAAAAAATCTGAGTTTTGTTGCTTACATGGCATTTGGGGTATCCTTCCTACTCAGCCTCTTTTATTGGGAAATACGAAGTACAAACACACAAGGAAGCAAACTTTTTACAGAGACACTGATGCAAAATGAGAAGGAAATGCATTTATTTTTTTCCAAATACACTAATTTTGTAAGCCAACAACTAATAATTTCAAGCCTGCTACAAACTGCACTGTGGTTGAGGGGAGTTTCGGGCTGATCCTTGTGAGACACAGGGTCTCACACCCCATATTCACAGAGCCCACAACCATTAACTCCCTATACCAGAACGGAACAGATACTGCCTGCTTTTTTTAGTGGCTTTTCAGAAGAGGGTGCCTGGGTTTTACAATCATTCTGCGACGTTTCCATCTTATTTTTAATCTTTAGGAGTGATTTAGATTCATATCCTGGGTTTTTTTTCAGGTGTTTACCCAGTTCAGGGTAAATGTTGATCTACCATGTCATGCAGCAGATCTTAACATCATCAGCTAATCCACACAGGTAGCAGTTTGGCAAAAAAAATGAGTGAAAACTGTAGGGAGTGTACATCACTTAAAACTTTAATAGCATTAAAGGGAAATAAGACGGCCACCAAAAAAAAAAAAAAAAAACAAAAAAAACCAAGAAAGAGATTAAAAGACACAAAAAAGCACTGGGGCTTTCCACAGGCAGAGGCTGAAAAGCCAGGGCAATGCCTAGGAGGCAGCAGGTACATTCATAACATTAAGATCATTCGGAATGACTACTATTCAAATACCTCATATAGATTTATTCAACCTTAGTGAGAAGGGAATAAAAGAATGATTGTTCCAAAACACTTCTAGGTGTTTCACCTAGGTCACTAGTCTAGGTTTAACTGCCTTGGCCAGCCCCACACTCTCACCTCAGGAAGCAGTGTGTCCTTGACGCTGATGGGGTCATAGAATGGTTGGAGTTGGAAGGGACCGTGAAGGTCATCGAGTTCCAACCCCCCTGCCATGGGCAGGGACACCTCCCACTAGACCAGATTGCTCAAAGCCCCATCCAGCCTGGCCTTGAACACCTCTAGGGATGGGGCCTCCACAACTTCCCTGGGCAGCCTGTTCCAGTGACTCACCACCCTCATAGTGAAAGTTTTTTTCCTAATATCTAATCTAAATCTTTCAGTTTGAAGCCATTCCCCCTCATCCTATCCCTACATGCCCTTGTAAAAAGTCCCTCTCCAGCTTTCTTGTAGGCCCCCTTCAGACACTGGAAGGCCGCTATAAGGTTTCCCTGGAGTCTTCTCTTCTCCAGGCTGAACAACCCAAACTCTCTCAGCCTGTCTTCATAGGAGAGGTGCTCCAGTCCTCTGATCGTCTTTGTGGCCCTCCTCTGGACCCACTACAACAGGTCCACGTCCTTCTTGTGCTGACGACTCCAAAGCTGGATGCAGTACTCCAGGTGGGGTCTCACCAGAGCGGAGAAGATAGTATAAGATAACAACATGGGGGTCTCTCACTTATGTTTCGGCTGTCCATAGTGGTAGCTGAGAAAAGTATCAAGGATAAGAAGCCAGCAGGATTGAAGGGAGAGACAGCCAAGGGGAGCTTGGAGAAAAGACTACCCATTTAAGTCTCCCATGTGAGGCTTAGAGATGGGTTGATCCAAATAACTTTTCTAAGGGGCATTTGCTTTTTTAACAAGAACAGCTGCAGGGCAGCAGTCAGCAGAGCCATGGCTACAGACAGCATCTTGTCCCATGTGCTATGAAAAAGGAGGAGGGGGTGGTGATGAGTTCCTGAACAGGGGGAACAGGCTGTTCCTGAAGAGCTGGCCAAGAAAGAGCAAAAAGAGCAAACTCAGGCAATAGGAAGGAGGGGGCTCGGAAGGGGTCAGAGGCAGCTCTCAAGCCAGCCTGGGCTTTGCACAACAAACACTATTCCAGACACGTTTGAAACTCAGATCCTGTTTTAATACACAACAGAAAGCCCCAAGAAGCATCTGTACCTCCCCCCTGCCCCGTCCCCAACAAAAGCTGACACATTGCAAACGGGGAAGGAAGAAAAAAGAGAGCCCAGTAGATTCGCCCTTGGCTTTTACAAGGCTTTGGGGACAAAACCATTGCTTTCAAATTAAATACAGTGGAAAGTACAAGCAGGGAAACTAGAACACATCCTGGCACAAACTCATGAAGAAAAAAGAAAAGGAGTGAAGTTATTAGTATAGGAAAATTATGTATTGTGCTGGAGAATGAACCCTCCTACCCTTGAAGTCAGTGGAAACAGAACTGAAATTCAGGGCTTTGTTAAAAAAGATGCCAGAGGATGAGCCTAAAATAACTGGTGCAAGCAGTAAAAGTGAAGGCTGATCTACTTGGAGGTATCAGCTCTCCGGATGGGAACGCACACACAGCCCTTGCATGAGCAAGCAGAACATGTCACAGTCTGCTTCTAGGAAGAATTGCTCATGGTGGGAAGCAGCACATTTCGTGAGGAGGAAATTATTGAATAACGCTGTTTTAATCTGGGGCCCAAGAGATAAAGCGACTGTCCCAAAGGCAGACAGGATGTCTGTGGCAGAGCCAAAAATAGCAGTTGGGTTTCTTGTTCCTACACTGTAACCATACCATGATCCCTCCTCCTACACAGAGCTAATAAACTAAGTTGTTTAGTTCTTACTGGATGCAAAAAAGAAATCGTTCCACTAAGCCGACTCTCAGATGCTGTCAGTTCAGCAAAGTCAATTGCGTAGTGTTTTTTATCTTTCAATCATCACATGCACCTGACGCCTGCAAAAGGGCAAGACTCTTTCACCTCTCCAACACTTTCAAATCCAGCAGATCAGTGGTGATCAGCAGTTTATAACTCGACGCATCCGTGCAAAGTGATGCAATCAGTCCTTCACACGATTCACTCTCGCTTGCATGCAGTTATGCTAACTGCTGGAGCCCAGGTCTAAACCAACCCGGTGATAAAATTCCCATTTCTGATCCAGAGATCTGCTGACACCATGGATGGCATAAAATAAAATAAAATAAAATAAAATAAAGCCAAAACCTCTCGTTCAGGCCAGGGTATTGCTGCAGCTCCACCACAACCCATAACACGAAGAGTCCTGCACCATGGCACTGAAGTGCTTTGGCAGGTCACAAGGAGAAATGTGCTTAGACTTCAGGCCCATCAGCACCCACGTGCCTCCCAAAAAACACATCATGTAAATGCTACCACTTCCCCACCCTACACAACCCCAAACTGAAAAGTGGCACCATTTCAGTCCTTCAACAGTTAACGCTGCAGCTTTCATAGGTGGAGGAGGACACCAGCTATGTGTTTTGTCTCCAGGAGGATTAAGATGAATTTCTAATTATATGGCTGCTGACATTTTTGCTTGTCTCTGAATAACTGGTGTTGGCTGCCTGTAGCCCACAGCAAGCCAAGCAGGAGCGGGAGCTGTGCGCAGAGCGCAGGTTCGGGCTCCGAAATCCCCGACACGCGAGGGCAGTGTTGGTGCGCAAATGACAAGGCTGTGGTGCTCCCCAGCAGCCCTGCACAGCACCCTGCTTCTTCCGAGCATCCCCCTGGGCCAAGGCTGCTCCACAGACACGATTTGTGCCAGAAAAACCGCATTTAGGAAGCGTACAGGGAGGGAGGTATTAAGCCAAAATATTTATATCTGCACAGCTCCTGCTGTAGAGGCAGTTTTTCTAAGAAAGTTTCCCCTGTATGTTACAGGGTGAACAGTAAAACCAGGATCAACACCTTTACAGTCCTATAGTCCCACAGGAATGAGACAAATGGAATTCTTTAATTATTCCTGTATAAAATGGTACAATATCGAGGATGCAGAGTTTTTAAAGGGATCTTAACTTTGCTGCCATAGTATCCATTTCTGCCTCTAATCAAATACTCCAGCCTCCCAGATGATACTCTGGAAAGAATTTTAATATTGTAGGGAGGTGGGACCCATGTGAGGGACCCATTGCATCACTTTGCACGGATGCATCGAGTTACAACAGTCAAAAATATGGCACAAACATCTCCTCAAGTGCAAACAGACTGCCTATATGATACATATGGAAAAACTGACACAAACCATAATAATATGGGGGGGTGGGTGGGGTGGATATGCATATGTGTATTATATATATGTATATGTAAATCACACAGATTTAAGCATATAATCTAAAAGAAGCAGAAGCATCATATCTATCTGAGTCTGAAACCAGGCACATAATGCATCATTCCGCCACAAACTCAGGAGCTCACCCACTCCTGGGCAGCTTTGGCAAGTGAGAAATTCACCAGCCTGCACGAGCATGATCACACCACCTCTTTGGGGAACCCCAGTGCACTGAGGAAGCTTGGTACAGGTTTTGATGCAAAATCAGGAAAAATAAGTCAAAGCGACCTCCAGATATCCACTACCTCATAGACGTCAGCTTGCAGCTTCTCTGACCCCTTTGCCACGCTCATGGAGAGCTGTGCCTCTTAGAAATGTTCTATTAGGTGTAATTTTAAAAATGTACACTTGGCACTCTAGTAAAACAGTGAAAATTAATAATGAATGATCTCCATAAATGAATTGCAGTGTTACATAGCGGGGATGTCATTATATATTTAACTACAGTAACTGCAATACCTAAGGTCAAATGTGGAAGAAAAAAGAGAAAGAAGCCAACTGAATCTGCCCTCATTCTCTTACATCAACGTATATCAGCCCACACACAGATGCTGTGGGTATGACCTCGTCCTCCAAGAACAAGATCCAGCAGGAAATATTGCCGGCAGTGCTTATAAATAAATCACCTGTTGAATGGCCAAAGTAGTTAATGGAACCTGGATATTTTCCTAATTAGTTTTCCACCCTTTTTTTCTCATAAAAATGTAACCAAAGAGTTTTATAGTGTAATCCACTTGCAGATTCTCAGCACTGGCTGCAGTTTTTGTGGTTTGGTCCTTCCTTGCTAAACAGCTAAAATGACCCAGCTGTTACTCTAAACCCAGGGAATCGGTAGCCTGCGGGCAGCCAAGTGCATGTGCCAGCCATTCGGAGGAGCGCTTAATTCCTCCCATATGGATTTCGATGCCTCTGCCTTCTTATCAGCCCAGATACAGAAAGTTTCCTTTGTCACCACATATATAAACTGGTGAACATAAATGGGAGCTATAGCTCCCATCCCATCATACACATCCAGGAATATATTGGTGACTTCAAAAACCAGAAAGGATGATCCACAAGTTCAAAACAACACAGATGCAGAGCGACCTGTTGCACCACAAATATGAGAATGCCAAGGGCACCATTAATCAGGTGTGGCGGTGACAACAGCACAAGTGTTTAGAGCACAGTCAGGAGATGCTTTAAGATAGTAATGGCACTTTCTGGGGAAGTTACCAGTCTCTCTGCAGAGCCCTGGTACATTAGCTGCTCAGTGCAAGAAGGCTGGCCCCTTCATGGAGCAAAACAAGTTCACCAGAGTCACTGCTTCAGGTGATTAGTGTTGTCCCCCAAAGGCATCAAACTATGTTTCAGCAAAGCCATACTCCCTTCTTCTCTCTATAATCTTCCTTTCACAGGTCAAGCATACATATATGGAGATGAGGAAACTTCAGCAGCAGAAAGAAACAATTCCCCACTCATCTTGCTGCCTCTTGTTACTCAAAAAGCTTCAGTAAGAGAACACCAAAAAGGAAAGGAGAATAGGAGTCTGGAAAGCTGGTAGAGCATGGAAAGGAATAGAAACTTTTAAACCACTCAGAAATTAAAGTTTGAGTTGCATTCATAAATTCTAGAAAGGGGAAAGTGCAACTGTTCACATTGCAGCTAAAAAATATTTAACTTTTACCAAAAAAAAAAAAAAAAAAAAACATCCCTGAATCATCCAGAGCAGTATTGGTCGAAGTTGTTAAGCCTACGTGGGTTGCACTGTTCCTGGTGGTGAGTAGCAAGTTTTGTGTTGTGTATTGTACAGAATTACAAATTTGCTTACTACTACTGACTTTACTGTGTTCTTTCCATTATATACAGATACTACATATAATATTTCCATGTTTCTAAATCTAATGTAGCTACTGACTCAGTCAAGCTAGACAGTTGCATGCTAGAGATGTAATAATAAACTCAACGCTTCATATACACCTGGAAGTCTTTCACTGGAGATGATTTCAGTATGCTAGGAAGTGAACGATGGGTTTAGCTTAAGCTAGGTAGGAGTTTGTTTCAGCTGTAAGAGAAGGTATAAAAGCAGCCACAACATTACAGGTATTGTAAGTTCTGTTCTTCTGAGTGTCAATGAAAAGCTGGACCAAGTGAACTTGCTGTAGATTCATAGAATCATAGGATAGTTTGGGTTAGAAGGGATCTTTAAAGGTCATCTAGTCCAACCCCCCTGCAATGAGCAGGGACATCTTCAACTAGATCAGGTTGCTAGAACCCCATCCAACCTGACCTTGAATGTTTCCTGGGATGGAGAATCTACCACCTCTCTGGGCAACCTGGGCCAGTGTTTCACCACCCTCATTGTAAATAAGCTGAACGAGGGCTATGCTGCCCCATCACCAAGCACGAGACATTTTTTCTCATAACTCCTTCCAAATCTGCAAGGCAAGCTCTTAGGAGAAGGTCCTTTTGAAGGGCTGGAATTGCTTCGTGACAGCAAAGACCTAACTGCACACATGTCCAGCAACATCAGGATCCAGGTGACTCACAATCCTCCATGGATGATGCATAAGCCCACAATTATTTCTGCAAATACCTCTCAGGTTTCCTTTTGGCCTCATTGCACTTCATCCTGGAGTTCATGAAACTTGGCCTTCCAGCTTGCTCATCTCTCATTTGCTTTATAGGTTAAGTAGAATGACAGACTCAGACTAATAAAACAGAAGAACAATGTGGGAGCTATTGAGAAAGAGAAGAGGAACACAGAGATGACCACACAGTCCTGGAATGCATTACCAACCCAAGTATTAGAAATTCATTATTCAAGTTGTGCTGCAAAGCTTAGCTTAAGCGTTATCTTCTTCCACAGCTGTTTCAGCCTAAAGGCTCTCCTTTCCTTCCCCATCCCCAAGAAGAATTACTTGTAGACCAGAGCCAGCTGTTGGCACCCACAGAGGTAAAAACATCTTTTTTCCCTTCTACTTTCCCACACCTAGCCCAGATGCAAGGATTACAAGCCAAAGCCCAGCAGCAGTCTATTAGAAGGCACAAGGGATTAAGAGGACTCCAGAAGCTTCACCCAGGATGCCAGAATAAGCCGGAACCAAGAGGGAAACACATAAGGTTTCAGTATGGATTGAATAAATAACAGAGGCACCAGTGGAGGCACCTCCCAAAGCTGGGAGACCACCAGGGTGCAGGAGAACCAGTGATCCTCACCTATAGCTAGGAAACCCAGAGCAGCACTGGAGAACATCTGCACAGAGCTGCTAAAGCAGCAGAGTCAGAGTCCCTTGACCCAGGAACACATCTGTAAAAACAAAGCCCTGTGATGCCCCTGACAACATGCAGCCATGGGAGGCTGAAGGTAACTCACCTCAGGACGCAGCAGACCCTGGATGGGACAAAACTTGGAAGAGGGAGTGATGGGGAAATTGGGTGCTGTAAGCCCAGTCCAAGGAACTGGGTCTGAATTCTTGGTGCACATCAGGACACAGAAAGAAAGCAAATGGTTAGACTTTGTTTGGGCCCATCACCACCAGCTGACAGCTGTTGGTCAAAGTTTCTATTTAATATAAACAGCAAATTCTACTTTTAACATAAGCACCCAAAGAATGAGGATGGTTGAGCTATATTATAAGAAAGTAAAGGGGGAATCGGGAGGAACACCTTAATCCAGGGCATCTACCTGCACCTCCTGGTGACAAATCTGAAAGAGTGAGGAAACCTTGCCCTGCTTTCTGGTCCACAACATGAGGTGCTGTCAGGCTGGATACTCAAATGTATCTTCAGCTGAAGCTGTGGGCGTTCAGCTTTTGCCAGGCTGCAGCTGCCAATGATCACATACATGATACTATTTCTTCTAGTTTAAAACAGCTTCATTTCCACTCGTGCGTGAGAGCCAGGGCTGTCCAGACAGGAATGCTCAGGACCCCGCTGGGACACTGAGGCCATCCAAGAAGAGCAGTTCTCAGTAAGCTGAGCACTGGGAAGATGCTAAAGCAACTCTTAACATCCCAACGTGGGAGCCCAGGGCTTCTGAAGAAATAAGTCAAATGTTCCCCTGTGGGTATGGAGGACTTCTGAAATTTTTGACCAATGCCTTTTTCTAGCACCTGGGGAAGGCAGAAGCTAAACATGCACAACTCTTTCAAAGGACAAACACTCAGCATAATCATCTAAATCTTACACTTTCACTAAAACCCACAGCTATCATTTTTCACTAATGCCTTTCCCTGGAGAAGGTCCCCTGGCAGGACTGCTGCAGTGAGAAATGGGGACAGGACCTGCCCGAGAGGACACAAACAGGCAGTGGCACAACGACAACGGGGGTGAGGAAGCCAAGTCCCGTCCCCACCTCTGTCCTGGTTAATGCTGGCAAAGAGAGTGTTGCGCACTGGCAGCTGGTGGCTATCAAAGTGTGTACGTGTGTGTTTTGAGGGTGTCTTCACTTCATCAGAAACAGACTTGGCTCTGGACCTCTGATCCACCTGAAGCACCATTCAGTGCTACCTTCAGGATGTTGCCGTGGCTGTGATTTCATTCTGCAAGTGGGTTTGTGAGGGGGGACTGCCAAATAAATGATCAGCTTTGGGAAAGCCCCACGTATGATGCAGCCATACTTGCAGGGATGATGTCTACCAGCTTCGAGCCTCAAGATACTCATTTGCATAGCTGAATCTTCAGCTGCTATCACCAGAGTAATTTTAATTGACATCTACCATTTATGGAACTGTAGGATATGAGCCCCTCTAAAGACATATGTACTGACCCTGTCTCTGCTAACCAGATGCTGTCAGGCAACAGAGAATGGTGGGAACTCCAGAGGGACAAGACACATCAACTTTGAACCTGTGCTGCCTAAGGTTACCTGTGCATCATTATGCGTGTTGCAAGCCTGTAGCCCTCTGTTACGAAGCACTCAACAGACAAACCTCAGCTGACCTCCACTGGAGAGCCACAGGATTTTTGCAGGCAAGAATGAAGGTGTCTGGAACCTTTACCATTAGACTATATATGAGCTGCTAGCAAAGAAAATAGATAAATAAATAAATCAATCCATAACATTTTCTTTTTTTTTTTTCTCTCTCCTTTTTTTTTGGTTCAAGTTTGGTCAGAATGTGGTTTTGCCTGGAGCAGCCCAAAGAAATGTAATCATTTTTTCCTGCCACCAAATCCAAACATTTTACAAATGAAATTCTTGGCCTCACATCTGTGCCAATAAATCTTATAAAAAGGAGAAGGGAAAACTGCACATTGTGGTTCTCAAACCACTTTCCACACAGCCTGAGGCAGCCCTGAACTTGGGTCATTATCAGTGACTATCTGGTGAAATCAACGCTCATAAAGGAGATGGTGCCTACACAAAACTGTCTTCAAACATCTCTCTGCTTCCTCCTTTCTACTGAAGCCAAAAGCCTGGTGTTTGTGTGCTGTGACTGCACATCAAATAAAAGTGTCAATACCTGCCTACTAGTTGATGCTATTTGCTCTTTGACCTGTTGCTTACAAGCAACATGAAAGGAAAAGTCTGGAGGTTTGCGTTCACCTCTTATCCACACACCACCCATTCCTCCACTTCAAATGTTTTGGAAACCTCCAATAGTATTCTTCTTCCTATATAATCTCCTTTACTGATTTTCTGAAAAGTGCAGAATTGCTTTTCTAATCATCTCCCTGGGTTGGGACATTTTGTCCCGTTCAAACAAGGAGTCTTATGTCTGCTGAGTCATCAGGACTGGAGGCTGGAGGTCCTGGCTCTGGTTCCTCAATGCACAGCACTGAAAAGGGCCAACACATCCAGCCTTAGAGTCCTTGCTGCAGAAATGACTCAGGCCCTGAGGAATCTCAGCCTAGTTGATGGTACTTGGGCTCCCATGGTCTCTGCCCTTATACCTATGAAAGAAATATTTTAAGAAATGTTTGAAAATTTAAGCCTGAAATTCCAAATATGCTCAGCAATTTTTCTCTTTGCAAATCCATCACCTGTGCAGTTATGCCCCAATACAAAATCTTGTCGATGAAACTGTTTAAGAGCTCAGTAACTGCCTGTAGCTTAATACAGTACTGGGGGACAGGGGACACTCCTGCAGAACCTGATAGCTGCCTTCTGAAATGTCCTTTGAGACCTGCCTGACCTTCCCATATTAACTCCTCTGCCTTTCACCCTGGAACAAGTATGTGTATTCTGGCTATATTCCAGATAGTCAACCCTCCTCTTTCTCGGTGGAGCATCTTTTTCTGTCCATATTTCTTCATACATGTGAAGAGTGACATGTCCCCAGGGAGACCATAAGGCTTTGCCTGTGCAGTGACCTCCTTGATGCTACCACTCCATGGGTGCCTCTGTAGTGTTGGAAAGATGTCTATTACTGTTATGATGATGCCACCAAAGATGCACCACAAGACATAATGAGGTTTGGGTGCTATCGGAGCTTTGTCAGCACTCATCTGTTATCACCTGTGTGACTTAGCTAAGATACCTCTCACGAGCAGGGTGACCATGCCAGCTACATATTCACAATATCTCACACCAATTGCAAGATCCCTTGCTCTTTCAGACATCCTCCCCTTAAGCAGACCAAACTAAGCCTGCTCTTGTCCCAAAAGTCCTTTAAGTAACACATAGACTAATGCTGTCTCCCAGTTGCTCTCCCCAGCACCTCTCATCACTCCATGCTATACGCTATACACTCTTTTCATCCCTGTTTCCCCACTCCCTTATGTATGACAGACAGAAATCTGCCCTTCATCAGCCTACTGACCCCCATCACATCCCAGTTCAGGTATGGAAAGGACACACAGAAAGCCAGTTCATTACTGGGGAGAAATCGTCCCTACTCAGTGCTTTCTAAGCACAACCTTCTAAGGTCCAACTCCGCAGATGTGTTCAGGAGGTGACAGTGCCCATGGGATGCTCCAAAGAGACACAGCTTCACCTTTTCCATTCGATAGAGAGCTCCAACTGAAACAATTGGGATCCAGGACTCTTCTTAGGCTATTTTTGAGACTCTTTCAAACTCTATTTTCTATACTCTTTACACCAAACACGCTGCCAGCAATATTTGGATTGCACTCACTCACCCCCACAGCAGGCACATGTGTCTGCATGCACTCACAGATATTTTCATGCTACAGCAGTGTTTTTTTCCAAACTTCTTTGTTATCAAGAGAACCCAGGACAACCACTGTAAAATTTACAAGGCTCATGCACATCTCCTCTAGGAACACTGTTGCAGGGAGGGGGGGGAGGGACTTTCCTCTGTATGACTTTTTACTTGCTCAACAAAAATCAGCCGAGGTAAGAATCAACGTGCTTCAGAGCGCTTAAGAGGTGCATTTTGTTTGTTTGTTGTTAGTTTTGCGTTTTGTTTTGTGTCTTTTTTTTTTTTTTTTNCACCATTATCAGTCCATCTCCGCATTCAGGCAGGACTTATCGCTTTGCCATCTGCTTACACCCAGGTGCGTCTGGCGTACCACACCACGCGTGCTACTTTCTTGCTTTAAAGCCCCTCTTTATCTCGCTACACACAAGCCAACCCCTCATGCCAGCAGCCCTGCAAAGCAAAATCCCCCCCGTGCAAAGCAGTTGATGTTACCCCCCCTCGCTCCGAGCAGAAGCGATGCTCAGACACAGCTTCACACGTGGCTGGCTCAGGGAATGCCCCAGCCCAAGCTGGTCCCAACGATCCACCCTCTTCCATCTCTCTTTCGGGGTCCCCAGGACCCCCCGAGCCCCGAGTCCAGCGTCGCCTCCGGGGATGGGGATGAGGAGGAGGGACAGCGCTCAGTCGCTCTCCCGCTGGGGACAGGCGCTCCCCGCAGCCACTGTCCCCCTATCGGGATGGTCACCTTCCTAAACACAGCAGCTCTCTGCCCCGGGGGTTTTACACGAGCCGCCAGCACCCACCGGGAAAGGAAAAATAAAACGCACCTTCTGGACCGAGCGGCTCTCCCAGACAGGTTTTTCCAAAGAGGAGGGGAAGGAAAACAGCTGCTGCCTGCGTGCACCGAGCAGCTACAGAGATCGGGAGAGGGGGAAACAAAACCCTCCTCCTCCTCCTCCTTCTCCTCCTCCTGCTTTTCCTGCTCCGGCCCCGAGGCAGCGCCCGCAGCGGCGCGGCACACCTGGGGAGCGCCCGGCGGCACCGCCCGGACCCGCTCCCGCTCCTTCTCCCGGCTCCGCTCCCGGTCCCGGTCCCTGCTACGGCACGGCCTCGGCTCCGACCCCGGCACTGCTCCGGTCCCGCACCGCTCTGGGCACCGCCACCCGTCAGGGACCTGCCTTTCCCCCCCCCCCCAACCCGCTCCCCGAACAGCCTCACCCTGGCTGCTTCGGGCAGGAATGGGTGACCTTTTCCTCCTCCTTTTGCTCCACGATACGAACAGTAGCAATAAAAGGAAAAGAAAAAAAAAATATGGGGAAAAACCCAAACCCCACACTATGGTTTTCTGTGCAGATCCACCTGGATGCTGAGCAGAAATGGACTAAACTCAGAGGCACTTCTGCACCCTTCTCTTCTCTTTCTCTTTTCCTTTCCTTTCTGCTTTCCTTTCTCCTTTCCTTTCCTTTCTCCTTTCCTTTCCTTTCCTTTCCTTTCCTTTCCTTTCCTTTCCTTTCCTTTCCTTTCCTTTCCTTTCCTTTCCTTTCCTTTCCTTTCCTCTTTCTGTTCCATTCCTTTCCTCCACAGCTTACCTTTCCCTCCCCGCTGTGACACCCCCCACCTCCCCAGACCTGACCAGTGCCCACCTTCCCACATGCACCGCACTCGGCTCTCCCAGCCCACCGTGCATTAAAACGAAGTGTGTTTGCAGAAGACGAGTCTCTCCTGCAGTTTCCAAACTCACCTGCAAAATGCTGCTTGTTGCTAGAATCCAGGGCAAAAGCCACCTCATCCCTGGAAGCCGGGATTAAATACATTGATTGGACCCAGATTTAGAGCCGTTTTGAACAAAAACACCACTTTGGGGAATGCAGAGCAATCCTGAACTGGCAACCTAGCCTAGGCACTCTGCCTTTTTCTCTTGGCTCTTTGGGGATTTTATTAAAGACAGATCTGACGTCAGGGTGAAGGACAAGCCCTGCATTTTTCCTCTGGAGAAACTTTTCCTGCCTTCACTTCTTCATTTTTGTGTGTGGTGTTGTCCCACCTCCTGCATTTCAGTGTATCGCCGTTAGCCAAAGGGCTCTTAAAGGGAAAGCTGCAGCGCCGTGGTCCATCGCGCTGCGATTTTAGCACTGCACCGACACGCGGAGAGCTTACCCCTCGTGCTGCTCATGGCATTCGGACTCTTGCAAGTACAGCACAAAACACTTGATCAGGCTTTCCTGGTTATGATTAATGACCTGACGTGTATACAAATAGGCACAGATGTTTGATTTATTTAATCTTTTAAAAAGAGTGTCTTCATTTGAAGTGCAGAAGGATGTTTGTCCTGCCAGCGCACCCGGCGGGATGCAGTCTGCCAGCTCCGTTGGGACCCTCCTCTTTATGGAGCAACACACATGGGAAATGAAAGGTAGTGCACACTATTCCCTGCCATGCTATGCATCCCTTCTGTGATTTTGGTGGAGTGTATCAGAGTATGCATCAGCTCCTGGGCCCAGTTATATTTCTATCCTGTGCCAGCAGCGGGCATAAGAAATATTGCCCAAGTACATGGCAGTGCAAACCCCACCCTGAAGAGAACTAAACTCTCTGATCACCTGTTAATACATACCCTGATTTTAACCTCGTCATCTCTGATGTGTTTTTCTCCTTTTACCTAGGCACAGGCACAGTATTTTCCCTCACCCCTCTAAATCTGAATTTGAAATAATTTAAAGTCTCTTTCATCCTTAAACTGAAATAGAATAGTATAAGGAAAATAAGTGCTTGCAAAGGGGAAAAAAAATCATATTAAGTGGCTTTACAGATCTTAAATCCAAGAAAGAGTCAAGACATGGGCTAAAAGAGATGACAGGATACATTTAAAAGTAGGCAAACCTTCCTGTTTGGTATGGCAGGCTGGGCAGTGACGGGTGGGTGAACACTGATGGCCAAACCAGAACTGAGATGGTGCCTTAACTTCTGCACAGCCTTGGCTACCTCCTGTAACTCAGGCGTGCCAGGTCGGGTTGGGGTGAGTCACCTGGACCCCTCCAGCAGCCACCCCAGCTCTCCACAGGAGCTGGTGCTGTGGTGGGGTTTGCTCCCCGGACCCGGCACGGCTGAACACTCAAGGCTGCGGCTGATAGCGGTGGGGAGGGGACAGTGAGGAAGCTGTACTCCAGTAACATGTGTTCTCACAGCAACGTTCATCCCTTCGTGCTGTGTGATGTTCCATGGGCGGTTTAATGGTTTTACACCAGGTGGACCAGGGACCTCTAAAAGGACCAGATATTTTGTGTGACAGCCTGGACAGCAGGCTGCCCCGGGAAATGTTTCAGCCAGAGCTTGGCTGCAAACTGGAGGAAGTGCCACCTTCTGCCTTCCTCCTCCAGCACCTTCACCCCTACCACAGCCCCTTCCCAAGACATACCACCCTGAAGACCAGGTTGGGGATTGTATTTTCTGCCAGGTTCCTCCAGGGCTGTTTCTGTGCTCCTTCCTCTCTCTCCTTCCCTCTCTTTCCTCACTTCCTCCTCTGTTCATTCATTCCACCTCTCTCTATTTCAGCGTTTCTCGCTCACCCCTTTCTGTCACCAGCACACATCACAGAATCACAGAATCAATCACAGAATGGTCAGGGTTGGAAGGGACCTCTGGAGATCATCTAGTCCAACCCCCTTGCCAGAGCAGGGTCACCTACAGCAGTTGCACAGGACGGTGTCCAGGCGGGTTTTGAATGTCTCCAGAGTGGGAGACTCCACAACCTCTCTGGGCAGCCTGTGCCAGTGCTCTGCCACTCTCAAAGTAAAGAAGTTCCTCCTCATGTTAAGATGGAACTTCCTATGTTCAAATTCCTTCCTCGTACACCAGCAATCCTCAGTCAAAGGGACTCTTTCTCTGCTGAGGTATCCAGAAAGCAGCCTCCTGTCTTCATGTCACGTGGGTGGTGCTCATCCACACGTGGCTACCACTCAGTGCCTGACTCTGGGGTCCAAATCTCTGAGTACTTTGTGAAGTGAAAGGAGTATTTTTAGAGTGCAATTCCTCTGACCTAGGTGAAATGGCCTCTTAAAAAAAGAGGTGAAACTAGATGGATAAGCCTAGGGCATTATGCTCAGATGTAAAGTAGGTGGCTGATACCTCGTACCAGTCATGCTTGATGGTTTGGAGCTGAAGGGGCCATGCTAGCAGTCCTAGCAAAAGCAGCTTTGCAAATGGAAGAGGAACAGGAGTTCAAAGCCCCTGGGTTATCAGACTATAAAATCAAGGGAAAGAACACTTTGTAAATGACATCAGAAATGGCAGTGTGTTGGTTTTGGTTTTTTTTCCCCAAAAATATTTGGTTATCTCACTCTCTTTTGACTATTTCCCCCACATATTTCATTCCCCTCAGTGAATTCCTTAGCTAATGCTGTGGTCAAGTGCGTCAGAAAGGATGGAGCCTTTGAGATGTGGACATCTGGCTGCTTGCAGCTCCACAGCTCCTCTCCTGTTGGTCATGTGGTGCTCATAAACCAGACACTCTGTCTTAGCTTGGATGAGACAGGGATCAAGGAGTGGGCCTGCAGCTGCCTCAGCAGCCTTTCGGATAGTGATTCTTGTGTGGATATAGCACATCGAGGCACTTACAGCTGTGACTGGGTGTAAGGTTATTTCATTAAGTCTCAAATGAAGGGGACATTTAGGCTCTTCTTTAACTCAGTGATGGCAGCAGCCCACACCTTGGCTTCTGCTTCTGGGGGCTCTCAGTTCCCTCCAAAGAAGACAATGCTGAAAGAGATCATTGCATTCCTGTATCACCCTGGCTTAATCCTGGGGAGTCTTGTACTGACCCCAACAAACGGAGGCTCTAAAGACACTTAGAGTGTCTTTAGTGTGTAGTTCAAAGACTTAAATCCAATTTAAGATCTTCCAATGATGGAAAATCCACTTCATGTTTTTGTGAGTTCAGTTACACACACTATTAAAAGTGTGCCGTATTTTCAGTCTGAGTTTTCTAGTTCCATCTTTCTGCCAATGTCTGCTTGGCTGATGAGAATTCAGCACCTTCTTCCAACATATAAACATGCAAGGGTTCCGTAAATCACCACTGACTCTTCAATAAAACAAGGAAGCCACATTGCTTTCAAGTCTCGGTGTCTAATTGGTTTTCTGGACCTTGAAGCAATTTTACAGTTTTAATGACTTTTGTCTCTTTACCTTTCACCTTTTGTGGACATTATGTCTGCAAATGCAACTATCCATCACTCTGCAGTCACACCGTCCACACTCAACTGGAAACAGGTAGCACGCCCCAGTGCAAACTAGCTCTGATCCTGTTAACCTAACACTTCAGTATCACTCTTTCCTCAATGCGTCCCTTAGGCCTTTCGGCCACATAAACAGGTTTCCCAATTTGACTCCATTTTACAGCCTTTTTAGACTAAATAAGCTGGGAAATGGATTGATTTATTTTATGCTGTTTGATGTGCCTGACACTTTTACTGAGGGCTGTAGCTGGCCAAAGAACACAGGGACTGCTAAGAACAGAGAGTTCAGGGAGGATGGATGCTGCTCTTGCTTGCAAGTGTGTGGCAGGAATAGCTCCTTGCCTGTAGCAGATTTACCCCGCAATAAGTGAGATCAGAGTCTGCCTATAAGTCCAAGGGGAAAAAAAAAGAGCACCTTGGAATTTCCTGACTCATAAATGGTAAAGGCTGAGTCATGAATTTGGCTTTTAAACAAGCCAAACAAGTAGCTGTGTTAGTTCTCTATCAGGGTGCCCCTTTTTTCTGCCTTTCTCCATGCCAGGGTGATGGAGGAGACACCCCTTCCATGCAGGATTTTCCTGCTGAATAGTGGGAACCTCACTGGGGCTGCAATCAGCAGCAAGGCTGGGAACCTCACCCGCTTCAGGAGGCACATACTGGAATGGGAAGGGAGGTGGGGGAGTCAGACTGCACCCTCTATTACCGTTGGTGTTATTACTACTTAGGTGTTGGGAAGGAGAGTTACATCAGCCTGGCCCTTTGAAAAATCAAAGAAACTTTAGAAACAAGAGTGTGAACACATCTTGGTTTAGTTGAGTCTTGATAACATCAAGCTTCTGAGCACTCAGCCAGCCCCACTTCAACCCAGGTGAATATCTCATTTGCACAGAGTTGCTGGCCTGTGCGGATGAGACTTGACACCACAGAGTGCAAGAAGCTGCAATACAGCAGGAGGACTCACTCTTTTCCTGTCTTAATGGCCTTTCCAAAGAAGAAGATGGATAGGAATCACAATATGGATAGAGAGCCAAAAGCTCCTCTGCTCCTGTTCAGCCCTTTATCCCTGGTACCACGACGCAGAAGGTACCAGTGAGGACCTAATGTGGTAAATCCACCACTGGATTCCTTCAGTCCCTTAAAAAATGCCAGGGGAAAGGAGGTACCTTGAAAGGTTATTCAACCCAGGTTGAACCCAGGTTTCCATTACTGAATAAGTACACACAATGCTGTGTGGCTTGCACAACTGATGCTGGCATACTTGTAAGGCTCATAATACACCCAACAGCTTAAAAAAAATCAGCTGGTTCAGGTAAACCAGCCTGACAGCACTCCAGGATGGAGGGAATATTTCTCCAAAGAGCTGGTATAAATCAGATCCACTGATAGGGGTGAAGTCACAACTAAGTCTGAAAAAATGGAACCTTCAATATTTAGTTCATTCATGCAGCCAAAACCATTTATATTCGAGTGAGAATACTGCCTTTAGGGAGACACGACTGTGGTTTCATCCCCCATAAATCCCTCAGATTTATTAGGACAGGTCTTCAGCTGGTGTCAATCTGTGCGACTGTTGGTTTCAGCAGTATGAATCTGGCTGACAGCGGCTGAGCTGTTCCACTGTGAGCGAAAACACAAGAGTTTGAGTGACAATAGCAAAAAACCAAGCCACTAATATACCAGTTTCTGTAAGTTCCCATTAAAAAAAAAAAATAGAACTTTATATTGATTTACAAATATGTGTTATATTAGATTTTCAATTATTGATGCCAGTAACTTCAGATACTGTATTTTCTTCATTGCCCTCAAAAGCAATGGCCTGACTATTGTGTTCATCTATTCTTAAATTCTCATAATTTCCTGTTGGACATTTATGTGGCCAGTATGTGGGCAAAAAGATATTCTGATGGGTTTGAACCAGTACCAGGCATTTGTGACAGCAGCAACAATACTCTGGGGTATCCAGTGTTTTTCCTGAGAATTGTCTGGCTCAGTATCTGCTCTCAAAAAAACATTCATTTCTTAATTAAAGATTTCAAACAGAATTTAGAATTAAAAAATAAAAAAAAGAAACAACAAAAAACAATGAACCACCACACAAATAAGATGCCAAGCTCTGACAATAATTAATAACATGTAATAAAAATGTACAGGCCCCAGAGAATCAGGAACCTGCCAGAAATATGACCAAGATCTGATGAATTCTTGCTGTAGAAAAGTAGTCTTCTGGAAATAGAGATTTACATAATATTTGCTAACCAACAAAAGAAGCTGGATATTGAGTCTAAGACTCAGCTGGTATAAAAATTAAGTCCTTGGGGTTGCATTGATTTGTGGCATTCATGGGTGCAATGCATTATTCATAAATATTAGTTCAATTATTTGAACAAACGCGGGAAGCGCAGGGGAGGAATGAACCTTTGGGTTTGCCTCCTACAGACGTTTTTCTTGATGCCCATGAAAAGAGAGGAAAATATATTGACTAACAAACTATGAAAGGATGAAGAATACCATCAAATAATGCACACATTCCTGAAGCAGCACAGTCTGCTCCCTTCGTAGGTTGGCCTGCTGGATATCAGGGTCTCCTTGACAAGTAATTTTATAACGTGCTCCAAAAAAATGACTCCACCCACTGCGGATAATGTGCACACACTGGTATTTCTATTCATTAAATCAGTAACCACAGATTTACACAACTATTTATTCATTGGGGCCTATTTTCCTTCTACCAGTGCAGCAATATTCTCCAGTCTCTGGGATGGAGTTGAATACGCGAAGAGGGGAATCTCCTCTGTCCTGCTGGGAATTCACTGTGGCCAGTGTCATTGCTCCCAGTTGGGACTAGGTAAGACCATCAGATTTGACCTTTTCAATCACACACTGAGGCTTCCCAGCACTGTAAGTATGTCAGTGAATTTCAAAGTTTGGGTTAGTTTATAAATATCTTTGGTTGGGAAAAAAACTCCCAAGCCAATGAAATTGCATTAAGCGTAAAAGAACAAAGACTGTAACACATAACCATCTCCTGCCTCAGACGGGCTTGTTCTTCTGTTGGAAAATAGGTCTACCTTTTAGCCCATGTGTTGTTTTTAAAATATTTTGTTAATAAATGCAGGCAAATCTTTTTTTTTTTTCATATTAAAGAAAATAAGAAAGAAACATTATGAGATGTTTAGAAAAGTTATGAATAAATCCCTGAGAGATCCAAATGGTTTGAAACATGAAATATTCGAGGACTCTATGGCCCAAGTATCCAAATGCTGCATTCTAACTCTGGTACATTTATTCAAAGTTTCCTTTGGTATTTGGTTACTAAATGTTTCTCTTTCAACAGAGCTGCTTTCAGTCTCTGTTTCCTGGGGAAATGGAGCTTATGCAATCTCTTCGTACGTGTTCATGTCTGTCTGTCTGTGTCCCTTTGCAGTAATTTTTGATCCTCTTGGCCAAAATCAAGCCAAATTTGTCAGAAAGAGAGATAACTCACCGATGATCACATTCCTGTGCATTTTGTGAAAGGAGGCGCCGAGGAAGAAGAGAGAGGCCGTAGGAGTTTCACACCTTTGGGAAAAGGAGAGTCTTTACTCACGCACTATTAGACGCCAGAGAAGCCACACAGCTGAGACCTCTCAGACGGCCGACTGCAGGAAAACAACTTCAGCTGGAGTTTGCAGTCAGCCACCAGACACAAATCTGAGGGAAAAGCGGCTTTATTGATGTAGTGCGCACAAAAATACTGCTACTTTAGGCACACATAGTCCACATGCTCTCAAGTTCTCATCTTTTTATTTTTTTTTATTTCTTTCAAGCAGCACTTTAAGCTTCCTCTCCTCCCAGCCCACGCCAATATTTTTGCTTAATTTAGTCTTGGTTATAAAAGCAAAAAGGGTGAAAACAAAGGTATCCGTTTTCACACTACCACCTTAGGAACTAAAATACTAAGTCTCTCACAAATTCTTCCCTGGACTCTTTCAAAGTACAAAGATACAGTCACCTTCCAGTCGATATAGAGTGGTTTTGCCTCAAGAAAGTGAATAAATTGAGCATCTGATATGGGCTGTTTTAGAGACCTCAGCAGAAGAAGGTCTCAGCTATGGAGAGCATTCAGAATATATGTGTTTTTATTACCATTAATAATTGCATCTGAAGCATTTAAAAAAGATTATAATTAAGATAATAAAGTACTTTTCCATGCCCTGGAAGGTGTTCACCACAATGCCTGTTAGCGTTCTTTATCAGTTTTACAAAATTGGGACCATTATGATTTTATTTCCTGATTTCGCTTGGAGCACCGTTGTTTGCCAACCCAAAAGACACAGTCCCAAGGCAAAGAAAGGGAACGGGACACGGGAGGTGACGTATCGCACCTGGAATGGCAGAGCAGGTCACTGCCCCAAGCTCTGCTATTTGTGGTCAGTGTCCACCTTGCTCCATCCCTGCCTAGTGTGAGAAAACTTTCTACCCTCTTCTGGGCTGAGGGCACCACACAGAGTAATCAGTGTTTCCTTCTGGGCTTACTTTTCCTTCCTCTTCCTCCTGTCAGCTTTTTGGAGCAGATGAGATGATATAAGCTTGTATTCAACCTGAGGGAAAAGGAGAAGAACAGGCTGGAACAAGGCCTTGATCCCACACGCTCAGGGGAAAGTTTGGTGCAGTTGACATCTACCTTGATCTAGCAAACATATTTCTTCTTCATCAAATAATAAAATGGTCTCATGGCTTCTGGCAGTACTTCTTTCCCTTTTACATGGCTTTGGTCCATCTCCCTTTAATCACCCCTAAAATTGTTGAGTCCCTGAGGAACTGCTGGGCTGCACATGTTCAGCCAGGACAGGCTTCCCAAAGGGAATTTGGACAAGGAGGACATATTTTGGGACACTCTGTGAGACATGCATAGCACAGGAGTAGGGAAGGAAAAGGAGAAGAACCATGCATATGATCCACAGCACCACGCTCTTGAAGCTGCATTAGTTATTCCTGGTTTTAAACATCGGAAAAATATACAGAGGTTAAATCCTGTATCCCCCACAATTCGCAAAAATTGTGACCAGCATATTTGTTGGTTGTTTTTTTTTTTAAAAAAAAGGAAACTGAAAATACAGCCTGTACATCTCTCAGCCCTGAAAAGCATCCAGTGTCACAAAGATGGTTGCATCTATTATTCACTAGTTGGAACTCAATGTGGCATTAGTAGCACCATTAGAAACCAAAAATGAAAACTCTTTACCATGTTCTACAAAGTCATTTTCTGCCCTAATGTGGTCATGACAACCACTCCCTACTTGACAGGGGAGAAGACTGTTGACTTGAAGTCCAGAAGGGACCAACTTGACTTTGGATACCACAGGTTGAGGCCTTTGGGGGCTGATTCCAGTGAATCAAATGGTCTTTCTCACTCTGTTCCCACTCCAGCAGCTTTTTTGATTTAGTTGTTCCTTTCTACAGTGTTACAAGCTCTTTATGTTTGCAGAGCTCAGGACTGTTGTTTAGGGCCTATCATAACACGGTTTCAATCCCTAAATAGTGCATTCAGGCTGCAACACAGTGGGAACTATTTTAGCTGTAGTGAAGCCGCTCCCCTGATCCCGTAGGGTCCTTCAGCTCCGTGCAGGCTGGTTTCCATTACTCCCACTCACTCTCAATCCCTGACCTCCGTTCGGTCCATCACAGCATGACCCACACATCTCAGATTGTCCTCTGGGGCACCCCACAGAAACACCTCTCAGAACAAATGCAAGTGGTTAGTTTTAAAGGAGGAAATTAGAATTTCAAGCAAAAGTGGTCACTTCTGACCATTAAGTTCTAACTTAATTTGGCAAGCTCTTTCTGCTACCTTTTGCAGTCTTATCTGTTTGCTTTTTCAGTCTCAAATACATTTCTCTGGCATGATGTCCCTGGTTCCTGGTGGCAGCCCTTGAGGGACTGCCTGGCTGCACTCCCAGCACCTCACAGAGCAGGATTCAGCATGGAGCCAGAAAAATGCACAGCTCGCCCCCATGACTGAGACACCAAAATGCCCTTGAGGGGTAGATAGTTTCCTTTATTTTCAGTTACTTCAAGTAGTTGCAGGCCATGGAGGCGAGGGGTTTCCTAGGAAAGCCACTCTTCTCTTTGCACAGTGGGGACCATTGTCCTCATATTGTGTCACCTCCCGGAGGCACCTTAGGAAGAAAAATCTCTGACCCATTTGAGGCCTCAAGGTGGCTGCTGAGACTACAATAAGGTGGTCAGCTTAGAAGAGCTTTCATGTGTTAAAAGCCTCTTGGCTTTATTTATTCACTGTGTGTTGGGTCAGGGTCCTTGAAATGTGCCTGGGGAAAGTGTCCACCCAGGTGATGGAGAATGCCTGCATCCTGTAGGGTACCTGTGATGGAGTGCAGCTCCTGTCAAGGCACATCCTTGGGTGGGAGCCATCACAACCTCTCTTCTACTTCAGGACCCCAGGTTATTGTTTCTTGGAGCAGGGAAGGGCCTGTGCTGCGAGCAAGGCCAGGGCACCGAGCCTCTAGTGAGCAGAATCAGGAGCTGAAGAAGGAAAATGAGCAGGGTGGGAGGCAAGGGAATACAACCGAGGCACAGTCGGAGGGCTGGAAGAGACTCAAGGGGTCCTCTCATATCTCCCCTGCCCCAAGGCAAACTTAATTCATTAAACTCTTACTGACAATTGTTTGTCTAACCTTGTCTTCAGGGAGCAAGACTGCTTCCCTCTACCCACTCTGCAGCAACCTATTCCAGGCCTTCATGTCCTCAGAGTTAGAGAGTATGCCTAATGTCTACCTTAATTATCCCTTGCTTCAGTGTAAGTCCACTGTTCTTGGGCACCCTGGAGGAATTCCTTCTTTCCTCTTCATTGCAGCATTTAATCAGTTTAAAGACAATAAGCATATCTCCACTTCAGCCTTCTCTCCTTCCCTGGTTCTCTCACTCTTTGCTCAGACACCAGTTTCATGCTTTCGCTGTAATCTTTGAGGTGCCCAAAACCAGGACTAGCATTGGGACGAGACAGAGACCTCCTGTTTACACTGCCTAGAGTTCACTTACTTCCCACTTACTTCTTCTTGACCTGCAATCCCTAGATTACTTCTGCAGGAAGCCACCTATTCCCACCACATTGGTTACTCCCACTGAGGTGAACGACTGTGAAGCCAGAACAGGCGGTCACCTGAATGGCCACAACCCTGTTGTTAGCACCTGGGAAAGCAAGTCTGGTCGCTCCTGCAGCAGGGGAGGGAAGATATCTGCGACATCAGTTAAGTCTGTTGGGATAAAATGGTTGACAATAGCAACAACATCTCAAGAGCAGCAGTAACCAACCTCAGATACACCCTGGCAGAACCAGTAACCTGCAGGCCTTTACTTCTCTCCCTCTCTGTTATTTCTCCTGAGTTAGTTTTCCTATGGCAAATGAATGTCAATCCTTTTCCTTCATCCTTGGGAGAAAAAACATAAATCAGTGTTGTTGTTACAACTGAGGAGCCTGAACCAACCCCATGCCTACTGTTATCCTGAACTGCTTTATGAACTATCTCAGAGGGTCTCTCGGGGATCTTTTCTTTTCGGACCTTGACTTGTATCATCAGCAGATGTAGCTCCTATGTGCTGCTGTCCAAGACAGGAAGATTTTGAAAGACCATAGGCTACATCCCAGAGCCCCACTCCAGCTCTTCCTCCAGGGCAAGAGAGCAGCACGGATAACCCCCACTGAGGGTAACTCTCCTACCAGATCCCCATCCACACCACAAGATTTAATCTGGGCTAGATACCCGTCTCACTTGCACAGATTTAATGTGAGATAGTGTCAGAAGTCTTACTACAGTCAAGATCAAATTACACCACAGCAACTTCATCACCTTCTTCATACGTACTCTGTCTCCCATACCCTCGAGATCTGTCAAAAATCTGGTGTTCTTTTAATCATGATTTGTTTTTAACCAACATATGCTTGGTGTTGCTAAGCTCCTTCTGATCTTCAAAGTGTTCAAACCCAGTCTGCTCCACTTGTTTCAACATTTTTCTAGGTGTTGAAAATATGCTGATTGGTAGATAATTCCCTAGCTCTTCCTTTTCCTCCACATCAATAGACCTATATCTGCCCTCTTCGCTCTCTCTTCATACTCACATATCCTTCAAGATAGTGGATAGCCAGTTCTCTGATTTAAACAAAAGAATTTGTATTTTCAAAGAGCTCTTTAGACTGCCTTTTGCTTATTGTAGACTGAATTCCTCCTTCCCACTCATTGGTGTTGGCGTATTAGTCATTGGCTCATAGCAGTTTTAGTGAAGGCTGACATGTGAAAAGCATTAACCACTTCAGCCCTACAGGCATTATTGGCTTTCCTTTCTCACTAAGTGGAGGACCAGCTTCTTCCTTCATCTTCCTCTCTCTGCTGAAATATTAATAGAAAGCTCTTTGTTACTTTTCATGTCCCTTGCTAGTTGTACTTCATTCTGTGCTTCGGCCTTTATGGTCTTGTCCCTACATGCTCCAGCAATTCTTTCATGTGCATCTTTAGCAAACTGACCTAGTTTCCACTTCTTGCACGTCCTTATAGACCATCTGTCTGATGCGTGCAATTGCCAGCCATTACCAGCACAGGCTGCATTTTACCTCCAGTCTGGAGACTGGGGGAACCGGGATACTCCAACTTATTTTCACCAGGATGAGGTTACTAAGAAGAAATATTGTAGGATCATTGCTTCTGTGAGTGGAGTGAAGTGAAGAGTAACCTCAGTGTTGCACTGGGTTGGAGTAGCAGATGCCTAAGAAAGACTTGTGCCATCAAATGGCAAAAGGTATCAGCCCTCTGTATTCAATTACCAATGTCTCCTAATTACACACTCTCCTAGAAAAATGGGGCATGGGAATTCTGAAGATGAATAAGGTATTAAATGGTTTGAGACACACAGTAGTGTGCATGAATCTTCTCCCAGCTTTTCCTGAAAGCAAAAATCACGATGGCAGCACATCTGCAGCAACAAGCCCAAAACTTGCGTTTCTTTTGCCACCTCCCCTGTAAGCGTTCCTGGGAGCTGCAAGTACTTATTGAGGGATAGCTGTTTCCACTGTACTTTCCTGTGGAGAAACATGGTGAAGAAAGTGCTGGAGTAAATTATCTGCTGTTTGAGTTATTGTCATGAATGATAAAACAGATGTTTCATATGCATGAACTTTTCATGATCTTGGGCTGCAGGCTGGCTAGATATTGTGAAATCCTATTACAGCATGGAACAAGGAGCTGTAGTGGGCATATAAGATCCAAACCTAGCTCCCGATGATATAGTTTTTTCCACATCTTATCCCTTAAACCACACACGTGCTAGTCTTTGCACATCCAGCAGCATTTCTGTACCCATTCTTAGCTGGAAGTGAGACTTTTGGCAAATTATTTGGAAAAATCCATAAAATATATATTCCTGTTTCCCCAGCTAATGTTAAGCCCATTGCCCTTCAGTGTGTTCGGGGTCTCTGGAAGGTTTCTGGGCATGATTGTTTCCGTTGCCTTCTCCCAGGTGACAACATTTATTCTTACACCTACCATTAGCATGCCCTTGGCTTTGCAAGAGAAAATGCATCAAACCCCTTTGCACTGCCCTAGAGACACAAAGCAGCCATAAAGCAAGCTAAAGCAGTTAATTGTTCTGCTTCCCCAAAGCAACATAAAAGAGTTGGAGTACCCTGGAGAATGTGGCATTTACAGAATAATTTCTGTTGCATGAAAGGCATAACCCTTAAAATCATAGACATAATGCTCAAAGGGATTTTAGGGTATCACATAGTCCAACTTTTCCCACTGAGGTGGGCTCAAGGTTAGAGGTAGGTTACAACCAATGAAGTTTGCTTACGCCTTTTTTAAAACTGAAGGTGATTACACAATATATTTCTGGAGACTAATTTTTACCTGCCCATGCAGAATGGCTGAGGTTTCTGAACAGATTTGCACACCAAATTTGGTCTATTCTCTCTGTTTGCTGTGCAATTTTGATACCTACTGTACAGTGCCTGATAGGAACCAGCATTGGAGACAGTAGCAGAGCTCCCTTCTCCCAGTAGACCCTGGGACTTGAATCAGGACTCACAAACCTTTGGGCTGCCACCATATGGAAGATTGTAACCCCACACTTGGGAACCAGGCAAAGCCTTCCTCCAGATGCACTACTGGGAGAGAAGGATGCCCCATTGACAGCTGCCTCTCTTGTGGGCCCGAGCACATGTAGCAGAGCTGAATATCCCCAACATGCTGTACGTGCTGAGCTGAGATCAGCTCTAGATTATGTGACTGCCATTTTTTCTCTTTGTAAACAGAATGAAATATGATGGAGTTTTGGTATAAATGACTCTGATCTTGAGTAATTCCTTGCAGCCCTTCCTCACGCTCACCCTACTAATCATGAGGTTAGGGAAGTACTGCTTGAAAGATGCAGTAATGACTTGGAGCCCAGCACAAGCAGTAAAAAATGGCTCTGTTTAGGAAATATTGTCATTATCCCATAAATATGGCATATCTGCATAGTCTCTGCCTTAGCACATATGGACCACGGAAAGGAAATTATATTACATCATCACATTGTTATGTGCAGTTGGCAGGAATTCTGGGAGCCGTTCCTTAACTCCATGTTCAGACGAGAGGAGAAAGGGAAAGAAACAAGTGACAGGTAGAGCTGTATCAAGGTAGAAGGTTTAATTTTTTAAATAACTTTTCATCTGAGACAGATGGTACAATGATGGAAATATAAACCCATCTTCTCCCAATTTGGCCAAAGTTTCTATGTGATGAAGTCCTTCGCATGTAGTTTATGCATGTGTTGAGGTCATTTGTGGGACCATAATGTGCCATTATGGGAGGTAAACTTGAGCCAGCTGTCTGGGCTTCCATCAGACCTGGTTCAGTTTATCCACCCACATATAAGTGGGTACTTCAGGAGATAAACCATCCCCTCAGCCCCATTGACGCTACTTACTACTTGGCTCTCCATTGACCATAAAAGGAGCCCGGGTTGGTTTGGTCACGTAGAGACTCCTTACTGAGATCTGCACTATGTGATGTTTAACCCACTCACTGACTTCTGTGGAAATCTGCAGAAGTCACTCTTCCATGGAACTGCATAGTTCTTTGGTTTGGGTTTGCTTGGGTTTTTTTCAGTAGAAAATTTGCTATGTGGTGGAAATGAATTACTGGTGGGTCTGCAATGCCAGATACATACCTGGGGGTCTGAGGAACTAGCTGTGTTTGACATGCTGGACTGCCACCATTAAAGGAAGAGAAAGGGGTCAAACCAAAAAAAAAAAAAAAAAAAAANAAAAAATAGGGGAGCTCTCATACATCCTGCTTCATAATTCTTTATTTAAAAGTGAGCTATTCTCACACATATTAATGCAATGGGCTCTGAAATCTCTGTGCAGTAACATATAGATATACCTTGTGCATTACCAGCAGCACAAAGCAGGGCCATTTTTATAGGATTTAAGACAATCTTACTTGTTTCGTATGAATTGCAAGTCACAGAATATCACCCAGTTGCCTGCAATCAGCTCATGCTAAATATCATCTTGAAAAGCATCCAGCCATGGATGGAAACAGCAGGAGACTGAGCTGCCACCACTTCTCTTCCTGATTTGTTCCAGTGATCTAATCAGTCTCCCTTTGGAGAAACTGGTAGACCTTAGCTCTACCTTAAGCTTGTCTCATTTTAGGTGCTAGCCATTGTTTCCCGTGCAACATTTCTTAATTTGTATTTTATCAGTGCCTCCAAAAGGCACGTCATTCTTCTTATCTAGTAACTTAGCGAAGCCAAATTTTCTAATAACTTATGGAATCCAAATCTTTCATTGTGAGATATTTTCTTGCAACCCTTTAGGTTTCTTTCTGTGGCTTTTCTCTGCTTCCTGTACAATTTTTCAAGATGCTTTGAGCAACCTGGCCTAGTGGAAGGTGTCCCTGCCCATGGCAGGGGGGTTGGAACTAGATTATCTTTAAGGTCTCCTCCAACCTAAACCATTCTATGATTCTAGGATCCTTTTAAAAACATGGTTACCAGGGCAAGATGCAGTATTCTAGTACACACCGTTGTTGCAAACCCAGGTATAAATCACATCACTTCTCTTACTCTCTCCTCCTCTGTGTATGTCTGATGATAGTATCAATGATATCATTTCCCCCAGCATCATACTGAGTTAAAATTCACCTGTGTACCCAATACCATCTTTAAGTCTGCTTCGGTCTGCACTTCTAGGGTGCACATGCCACCTTTATTTAATTTCATTTACTTTGAATGTTACAAAATGTTTCATCATCTTTTTATTACTGCCTAGTCACAGGATAAGTTCCTACTCTGCCCATCTTTACATCATTGGGAAACTCTAGATTCAACCCCAAAGTTGCTGATAAAAAAATGGAAGGTTTTGGACCAATTTCTGTGAAATCCACTGGAAGACCTATTGCTTGATAAATTCTACTCACTAAAAAGAAAAATTTGCTAGCTGTCAGTTAAGTGGTTCTTTAATCCATTGAAAATGTGCTTTGTTGTTGTACAGGACATATTTTGGTTTATTTTAGTTAGAATATTATGTGGTACTAAAAGTAGAAAACATGTACTGTACGTTCAAGTTATGCAGTCTCTTTAATTGGTCAGTTTACTGCCATATGCAAAATATCAGTTCTGTTAGATAAGAGCTATTTTCATATTAACATGTCATTAATGGTCATTAATTGTAGTCCTAGCCTTTAACCTCGTTATTGATTTATGAACGTGTCTCTCTTTGATACAAATGGCTGGTTGGCTTTCAGCCTATCTTTGTATTGTCTTGTTTGTCCTCGGCAGATATTGGCAGAGAACTGACATTTTTCCAGTCGTCTGTAATTTCCCCAGTATTGTGAGATTAAAAGGAAACATCAGGGAACCAGAGACCGCATCAGCTTCGCTTTAAGATACCCGAGTCAAAGTTATCCAGGCCTGCTGATTTCAAAAAGAGTTGTTTCATGTTCTCTGAACTACTAAAGTCTCAGAAAGTAGTTTATCATCCTCATGTGATCTTAGTGTATCATCCCGCTTGGTCCCAAACACAGACTAGAAGCACACTACCTTTACTCTTACTAACATTTAATTTGTTCCTGATACACTTAAAAACCCCTTTCTTCCTGTCTTTGGCCTTTTCAGCTCTGGATGCTGTCTGATGTCTTCAGCTTCCCTTATCAACCACCTAATTAGAGAGAAATCACAAAACGTATTTCCAACCTTCTCATTTGTTATATCCTCTTATTTTTAAATTGCTTCCACTCATTGCCTTGCTTGCCAACTGCACTTTTAACTAAAACCGGTATGCTGGGGTTTTTTCTTTTCTGATGATCTGACACATTCTTCATTAATAAAGTTCACTTGTCATTCCTGGTGACTCTTAATTTTCTTTGTTTTAGCACATTTTAATGCATTTTTGGGTACAAGCCACAAGCTTTTAGGTAAACCTCACTGCTTCCATTTCTGCTATGGGTAATGCTGAACAAGTGATAAAAGAGAGTTTGAAACTTCAACAGGAAAGTCCCAGCATACAGACAGATGTTAGCTGTGAGTATCAAAATAATAATAACAATAAAAAATAACTGCAATTAAGCCACTGGTTATTTTGTCAAAGCATCTACCTGAGGGCATCAGAGCAGTACACAGGGCACCAGTTTGATTGTCGGGAGCATTAAGGCATCGGCTGACCACTGCCTGGCTGTGTGACCACTGTCAACTTTTTCCTCTTTGTCCTTTGAATATGAACAAATAACACTAAATAAATTGCACAGTAAATATCTGTGCCCAAGAAGAGTTCAGGGGAGGTTTCAGATGCAACCACAAATCTGCTGTTCCTGACTGTCTGAAGACTTACTTTGCAATGAAATACTTCTCTTCTGGATATTTCCTCTTGTTTGTTTGCTTTTTTTTAATATGCTGTCTCCCAGGGATTAGGTTTTTTTTTTTTACTAAGGGAAGAAAGTAGCTTTCTTTTCATACATTGCTGTTTGTTTGCTTGCTTTTTTAATATGCTGCTTCCATGGATTTCTCCTTTTTTGTGGTAAGAGAAGAATCCCACATATTGCATCAGTCTCCGCACTATGCACCAGCAACACAGCTTGAACCACATCTCGAGCGCCGCAGCGGAGAGCAGAGATGGAGCTAATATTAACCACTCGCAGGAAGCCCCTATCAGCCGCAGCCAGCCAGGTGTTGAGAAGCGCTGAGCTGCTGAGCCTGATGTGGTAGGCACAGGTGAGTTTACAGAGAGATCTTGTCTTTCCCTTTTTGCCTCCTGCGTTTATGTCTCTGAACTACTGTCAGCGGGTTTTTACTGGCGGGGGCCCTGCTATGTAGAGCATGAATATACGTAGCCACATATTCGTGCTCCAGCACCGTAGCAGGCTCGCGGGGTTTTCTTGAGAATCACCCATGAAGGAAAAATGCTGATTTTTATGACTAAATGCAGCTCAAATGAATATAGCTAGAATTCCACACAATGAAAGAAAAAGGAGAATCTCTAGACCCAAGGTTTCCTTGAAGTGAAATTTCAAAGGCCAGCAGACAACGAGGCTCTTCTTGCATTTCTCAAAAACATTAGCATAATTCAGGAAGTCTGAAAAATGTCTCGATATCTCTCCCTCTCGTGTTATGACAAGGTCAAGGTAAATATTTGTATTGCTCAATTCTTATGCTCTGTCACCATTGTGGCTGTTGCTGAGCATGTTGTGACCTACCAGCTGTTAAGGCTATGCAGGAGACACAGGGACCAGAGGAGGGAAAAATAATTTACTCCCTGGAAGCTACTGAAATCTGTGAAGGATTCTTTTACAGATGATGGGATTACTCCTGGCAGGGCATAGTCTGCTCCGTAAAGCAATCACTGGCTGATCTTTTGAGGGCTGAGTGACACCAGCTGTGCTCTTCTACTCTGGAACACTTTTTAGGAAACTATTAGAAAATGTGATTTCTGGAGTCATTCAAATTAATTACAGATTGAACATTTGTATAGGAAACTTAAACTCATGGCTGTATTTCCTGACTGTTCTCAGCATTTTTTTGAATGGGTCTTGTTCAGAAGATGCTGGAAAACAAGTTTTTATTGGAAATCCTATTGAAAAGTATAAACAACATGTCATCAACTGAAAGTCTTGTGTCTGTGTCTATATTTTTTTGCTGAGGCCACTTATTAATTCCATATTTATTATCTTGTTTTGATTATTTCAGCTAGCAGGGTGCAAGATGTGAATGGCACCGGCAAAAGTCAGCATGATCAATTGGTTGACCCTAATCTCCGAGCGATGTACTTGCCTGTTCCCACTCTTCTTTAGTCAATATTGGGTGATACATTCCAACTGTCAGGTAACATCATGCAAAATTTACTTTCAAGTCTACTCCCTTAATCATTCACTTTGACTAAATTTTCATTGTAACTTGTGCTTTCTTTTGGAGTGAACTATCTCTTCATCCAAAGTAAAACATGTCATTGGGGAACAGTGCAGCTTAAGAGCCCTTCCCAATACACAGGATGAGTAAGACTGCAGTGTACGTGGCTCCAACCATCACACTGAATCCTCCAACACAAACCGTCCTCCAAGGCGCGTCTTGTATTTTGATGGCCCATACCATCAAAACACTCCTGGTCCACAAATTGCTTTGGACAATTGAAACAAAAATAATGCACGCAAACGGATAGTGATATTTCAGAGGCACGGGGCACCTGGTGCCCAAAGGAGAACAGTGCCAAGTGCTATGTAGCATGACAACTAGAAAGTGCCAGCACTGAATGATGTGGGCCTATATTCACTCCCTGAATGGCTATAATAGATATATCTAACAATATAAATGCAGCCTGAAGTGTCTTTGCCTTGGCTATGCAGCTTATAAATTCTTCCCACTTGACTCCTCTGCATCTTCTAAGCTTAAGAAAGAGTTTTGACCTTTGTGCTCTGCCTAAAATATGCAGAGTAAACATTTTTTAAGTTGAAATACCCAAATAATATGTCTCAATCCATGTTTAACACACACAAATAATCCACTTGATTTTTCACTAAGCCGCCCTCCCAGTACTACAGAATATACCAATGTCCATAAATGGAACCCTGGAATCCCCAGCAACCCTCCAAAAATAAAGAAATGACTTATTATCACAATGTGTAATGGGAATGCTATTCGAGAAACATCATACTCTTTACACACTGCAAGAAGCATCCTCTGGTGCTTGAATCCCATCATTTCCCCTGGAAAAAGGTCATGGAATCAAACCCACAAACCTTATGTTTAAATAACATTGCAGGCCTGGCTGCAACCCATGACAGTAATGAAAATGCTTAATTAAGGTTTCCAGTTTACTCCTAATTCACTCCACATTGCTTAAATATTACAGCATATGTCTCATGTTGTACTTACAGTGAGATCTCTCAGGGGCTGAAGAGTCCATCTACACCCCGGCAGTCTGGGCAAATTGGAAAGGATTTTATCTTAGTTCTTGAACTTATTATTTCTGTGGGTTTCTGAGTGATTTTTAATGATATTTGAATACTGCAATCTTGGTAGTAGAATCTGTTTTTTTCAATAACATTCAAATAATTCAGGGGCAGCCTAAATATGGCAATGTTATTAGCAAAATTGCTTAATACTGCTGGTTTATTTTTTCTCCTTCTATCCCTGTAACGTTCAAAGATAAAGCACTAAACAAAGGTCTTAGGAGACAGGGCTTTCTCACAAGGTTTCTCGGTGACTTTGGACAATCCCCTAGGTTCAGATTTAACCCAGCTAACTTTGATTCTAGGCTTCCTATATTGTCAAAGGTTGAGAAAGACAGAGAAAGAAAAAAAAAAGAGGGAATAGAGACTTACAGAGAGAAGTTCATCCCACATTAATAAGGATTGCCCAGATGACTGACTTTCTTCTTTGAAAGCTGAGGGAACCTTGGCCAGCTGTATTCCTGCTTGGGGAACTTCAGTCAAGTAAGTAAACTAAATAAGAGACCTTTGGGCATATGTATCCAGGCAGCAGATCCTTAACTGGTAAATGCCTTTGTGCAATGAGGAACATTGAAGAAAGATTCACTAAAGAGCAAGAGATGCTGCATCCACAGTAGCTCAGCTGGGCAAGTGCCCAAACACAAGTCCTGTCAGTAGGTCAGTAGGATATTCATATGGTCCTTAAATTCACATAGAGGGTAGGACCTTCACCGGTCCATTCATTTCATAGGACATTAGCTCATATCAATAATAAGGTCTGGAATATTTTAAGCTCTTCCCAGTGTGCAGAAGAAGAGTCAAATTTTTCCGGCATCCAGCACATGGAGTTCTACTCCAGGTCCTGCAAGAACAACACGCCTTCCTGTGAAAGATTGTCCAAAAAAGTGTTTAAGGAGTGGCTATATATTTTGGGGTTTTTTTTGAGACCAAACGACGTCGACTCACACAGCCAACCACCCCTATACAGAAGTATGGCCTGCCTTGAATGCCCATTGCAGGCTTGCCACGACTTGTAAAACCATTCTGGGGGGAGTCCTGGGATGTCATGCAGTGGTGCAACAGTCATGCAGAGTGACTCCAAGAGTTACCTGCCTGACTCTGGGCGTTGCTCTGATGAACGGTATATCCCAGAGAAGTACAACAGATCAGTTGAAGACAAACTGAAGCTTCACTGTTGCCATCCTTGTTAGTGCCTGGCTCATCTGGCCTGCTCCGAGATTGCAATTATCAACTCAGATTCTGCTACTCATTGTAAATTACTATTTACCTCACTCACACTTTTTTAATAATGACCTAAGTTTACAGCAAATTTAATACAGTCTAAATGTGAAACATGTTTGGCTTTGTAAAGCTGCTTCAGTCCTATGTTGACTTTTATTGACAATTGTGTTTATTTTTACAGGGATAGTGTTTTTCTTTTCCCATGTCCTTCAACATCATTAAGAGAGAGGCAGAAGATTAACCCTTCTACATCCAGACCAGTAAAACCCAAGGCACACCCAGCCAAGCTGCAGAGCCATACACAGGCTCTGCTCAGGAAAAAAATGCTAAACCTGTGAGGCTTCCCAAAACCAGGGGCATATTTGCACAGGGAGGACGCATTTTGCTAGGAGAAGGTTGTGCCCTTAGTGAACACGATGTAGTAAACTACTGTTATAACCAAGTTTACCATATCTTGGCTCTGGCAACTTCCTCAGTGAGTGGCTTTGCCTAGCACAGTCCTACTGAGTCTAGAAACTAATTTCAATTTTGAAGGGGTCTGTAAGCTGTGTCTATGGCAAGTGACAACCACATAGCATATAGATACCCAGACATGCTTTAAACTGACTAGGATAAGAGCTTTAGTGTGGATTTGTTTTCTCAGACAGATAAACGAGCCCACCCCTAGGCCATTGACAGGATGCTTTTAATATCCGAAGGGGAGTGCTGATTAGCATGGTCCAAAACTGGACCAGCTTTTGAGTTAGCAATTAAACTTTAGGTGTGACCACAGCACAGTTAAGCCCATTCCCCTATTTTAACACTACAAACAAGTCTCAATCTAGCTTGATGTTCCTAATCCTGATGAATGCCTGCAAGTTAACACAGACACTAAAAAATCCAGAGGGTCATACTTTATTAAGACCTCATGTTATTTCATGAGGCGCTGTTATTTCATGGCAGTTGAGGCTCACATTTTTACAAGACATAAGACAAAAAGAAGTGGGTTTGCCAAGAATGGATGTGTTCATCGCCACTCCATATATGTATCACAGATGTCTCACAAGACAAAAAGCTAAGACTGTTCTGCAGCAGCACAGATAATTTATGTTCCCCTTCCACAGCTAACTGTCCTTCCATGATTACAAAATATTTCCTTCTTTTTCCTCCTTAGAAAAAATAATAATAAAAGCACTGGTTGGGATGCTTGGTGGGATGATGGAATGTCTGTTACGCTGAAATAGGGGGCTGTGTTGGCTAAACATTGATGTGTGGAGTGCAACTTTTATGTAAGTTGTCATCTTTAAACATTTAACAGCTGCTCCTCACACAGGATGCCCCCTTTCCCTGCGGAGTGAGCACACAACAAAGCCTGTGGTGCTGAAATATTTTGCATTCTGGGATTTAGAATGTCTCTTCTCTTAGGGCAGGATGCAATAAAAAATTAACCCATGGATCATTAGGAAGTGTTTAGCGAGGGTGGGAAGTCAGGCAGTGCTTTTGTACTCAACTGAGCCCCTGTTACATATTGGCTAACAGATGCTTTCCTCCTGAGATGAAATGCAGATTTGAGGTTCAAAAGTAGAACCTGTGTTGCCAGCTTGTATTTCTGAGACACAATTAGGGGTTTTTTTTGGGACTAATGCAGATAATGTCTTCCAAAATAAAGGACAATGCAGAAGTACAAGCCCAGTCATGGGATGAGAAGTCCATCATAGACTGAAACCATGAAAGGATCTAATCAGCCTTCTATTTTAGCATTTGTTCTCACAATGAGACCAGTTAAGGGCAAACCTTTTGTGTCTTCTTTTTATTTTTGGTTCTGTGTCATTGTTTATGGGGCATAGGATGGAGATGTTTTATTGCTTGTGGGTTTGAGTTTATTTCAGCAAGATACTCATCTGTGACTAATTATATTTGTTATAATGCCATGGACATGGTGTTCTAGAAGAGCTTTTCTGTATCTTTTTTTTTACTGTGTGCTGAATATGAATTTCCCCTATAAAATCCTAGCTAGGGTTCTTATTTCTGAGTATTTATTAATCACAATAATTTGCTCAGGAACCGGGAATAAAATTACTCTTAGCTAAATATCATATATACCCAGAAAACAAAAAAAAATATGATTCCGATCTGCATTATTGTCCATGCTCCAAGAGCTGCTCTTCAATTACACAGTATCTCAGGCACAGCATAGGGAATGAGCATGTTACAGTAAACAGATTCTTTCTCTGATAATTCTTCACCAGTAATCCCAGTTCCACCACTGATTCAAAAACCACAAGACAAGGCCAACATTAATACTGTTCTGCACTCAGAATTTGGGGCTGTTTTCATTTGTCTTCCATTTTAGACAAACGTATTTGCCTTTTCAACTAAACCATGAGTGTTAGAAATGTACTTTTATTTAAAAAGACCAGGCAAATCCTTGCAAAATCACATGACCCCAAAAGCTGGGTTTTGACGAAAAACAAAAATCATGGGTCTTTTAATGGTATCATTCTCCGTCCAGTTTTATTCTTCTTAATTGCCAGTTAAGCTAATCCTACATCTCGTGTTAAGTACTAAAGTTAGGATGGAGAGCAAGAGAGGCAGAGTTCATCAGTTTGACCACAAAAATGTTAAGATGTCCGAGCTAAGCTAATCACAGGCACGTTCCGGAGTCGATGGAAGAAGACAGAGATGGGGGATTGAGCCAATTTATTTTAAACACCTATTTTAGCATGAGAACAATTTCCCTCTGGGATTGACCAAAGAGGGAGTATAGTTCACTATTTGGAATACATGCATAACAGATGCATAATCTAATTATTTTAGATGACCTTAATTCTACCCTATATGCCTTCAGCAGAGCCCCCAGAAGTCATGGCGTGCCTTGCAGTATGAAAGCGTTCTGGGAAAACACCAACCTTTGCAAAAGGCCAGAGCAGAAACGATACATGAAAGACTGCTTCAAAATAGCATTGTTGTGGGGCATAAACAACATGTGTCCTCTGTGCAAGGACAAATTCTGCCGTCCCATTGATGTCCTGCTCCTGAACTTTGGGTGTTGCAGCCCTCTGGGATCTGATAACGGGGATAAAATATTTCACTTATGAAATCAGTACTTATAACACACACGATCATCTTAAAAAAGCCAAAATCCTATGGAGCAGTATCAGACAGGCAGTATACCCAAGATGAAAACATCTCTAAGATTGCGTATTGATTTTCTACTCTGTACAAGTAATTCCCACTTGCAGCACATATACATACCAGTATCTTTGGAAAATAAAACCACACTGAAAATCTGCTGAGAATCTTCAGCTCCCTCTTCACCACAAGCTCCCCCTGGTCTGATGCTGAGGTATAAATAAAACATATTCTTTCTTTCATCACACAAAGCCAAGCCACAACAATGTGCAGTAATGGGTACTTCCATTGTTACTGTTACTGTGGAACACCATGGTGAAAGAGTACAACCCTAATTGCCTTGAAATTGGGTCTAGAGGGAGCAGTTTCCTGTCTAAACCTGCTGCGTTAATTATAGTCCTGCAAAGTGAACATGAACTTTGACCCGTGTTTGCAGACATAGCTTGGCCTGGCTCCACCTCCAGGTGGGTGGGTCTCAGCCCTCATGAATCACCACAAAAGCAGATCCTCCATGCGTACATTGAAAGAGGTGAAAAAATGCTGGCTGGACAAAGAGATTCCAAACAAAATCTCTAATGCAAACAGGGTGGGTGGAAATGCACAAAGAGTAAATATGGCAGATGGACCTTGTGAAAGTATGTTTGTCTAAGCACAGCCTGGAACATAAAGATTGTTCTATAACTAAGATAAGAAACTGAAGGGGATCCAAGTTCAAACTCTGGCTCTTGTAGACACTTGCTTCATATTTTTCATCATGACACTGATTTCATTCTTCAGAGTTAATATATACACCTTTGAAGAACTGGATCCCAGGTCCCCTTCTCTCTGCAAGATGGAGAACTTGTAACTCCTCTCTATACGTCTTGGTTTTTGCATGAGCCCCTGCCCCCGCATTCTTTTAACCATATGAAGATTGTTTAAAATACGTAGACATAGCTATACACTTCACATTGACAACTTGTAAATAGAGATTACCATACAACTCTAGGCTCAGAAATAAAGTATGAATAATAATTTAGAGAAGTCATTTAAATGTGTCAAAAGTTTAATTTCCTGGGACTAATTCAGCAGTAACAAAGTGAGCTGAACCTTCTTGGATCCTTGGTAATTATCAGGCATCCTGAAACAGTAATTTAGTTGATGTTTTAGATCCTGTAACTGAGATTCCAGATTTAAAATATATGTGGGAATTATGTTGTTTAAAAATTTTGAGTGTAAAAATAATATCCTAGAGGGCATGAATGCATGAAGAGAGCGTACGTTTGATGTCTGTCAATCCATAAGAAAAGTGTCTCTCATTTAGGTCAGCAATGACATGTAAATTCACTGTAAGGATCCCATAGATAAGCGGACAGATAGGCTAATAAATATATAAAATACCGAGTGGGGGAGTTAACTCATTTTCTGATCCTTCCTCTGATGTACTTATAGTTTACATCACCTCCAGTCATGTCAGCCCTGGCTCTGAGATTAAATGTGTTGATGTCATTGCTGATAACCCTGTATTGCTGTGGTGACAAAGGCAGCTACTCTGCTGATTTACTCCTTTGCGTAGCTAAACACTTGAAGTGAAATGCAGCTCGGCAGGAGTACGCTAATATGGTGTACTGAAACATTAGCCCATCTCACTGAAAGAAGGTGCATGCCTTGGGGCTATGTCTTATGCTGCCCTGGGATGATTTTTTCCATATTTTTTTCTTGTAAAATCTGGCAATCTAACCTGCCCTGCGTCCCTTGCTGCTTAAAAGGTTACCCCAGGTAATTTAAATTTCATGGACGTTTGTCTGAGATGAGACAAGGCTAAGAGATGAGGTAAACCTAGGACACTCAGGTGAAATGTCTCCATTTTTTTTGGCCTAAAATTCCAAGAGCTAAGGCTGACCTATGTCAGATGTCAGATTATGATGTCTGAATTTAGTAAAATAAATCCCTCCATTGGTATTGTCTGTCAGAGTGATTTCTCACTGTGCCTGAAACACAGACAACCCTTTCAGAAATCAGTGGTACCACTGTAAGGTGGTAAGAAATTTCTTGCGTCAGTCTTCACCAGCAAGTGCTCTAGCCACACCGCCCAAGTCACAGAAGGCAAAGGAAGGGACTGGGAGAATGAGGAACTGCCCACTGTAGGAGAAGATCAGGTTCCAGACCAGCTGAGTCTATGAGTCTACACAAGTCTATGGGACCTAATGAGATTCATCAACGGGTCCTAAGGGAACTGGAGGTTGAAGTTGCCAAGACACTATCCACCATATTTGAGAAGTCATGGCAGTCTGGTGAAGCTCCACTGACTGGAAAAGGGAAAACATTTTTAAAATGGGAAAAAAAAGGAAGACCTGGGGAACTACAGGCCAGTCAGTCTCACCTCTGTGCCCAGAAAGATCACAAAGCAGATCCTCCTGGAAGCTCTGCTAAGACACATGAAAAGTAAGGAGATGATTAGTGACAGCCAACATGGCTTCACTAAAGGCAAATCATGCCTCACAAATTTGGTGGCCTTCTATGATGGCGTTACAGCATTGGTGGATAAGGGAAGAGCAACTGACATCATCTGCCTGGACTTATGCAAAGCCTTTGACACTGTCCCACATGACATCCTTTTCTCTAAATTGGAGAGACATGGATTTGATGGACGGACCACTCGGTGGATAAGGAATTGGCTGGCTGGTCACTCTCAGAGAGTTGCAGTCCAAGTGGCGACCAGTGACAAGTGGTGTTCCTCAGGGACCCATACTATTTAACATCTTTGTCAGCATCATGGACAGTGGGATCGAGGGCACCCTCAGCAAGTTTGCCAATGACACCAAAGCTGTGTGGAGTAGTCAAGACGCTGGAGGGAATGCATGGCATCCAGAGGGACCTGGACAGGCTCAAGAAGTGGGCTCAATATGAACCTCATAAAGTTAACAAGGTCAAGTGCAGGGTCCTGCACATGGGTTGGGGCAACCCCCAGTATTAATACAGGCTGAGAGATGAAGGCATTGAGAGCAGCCCTGCTGAGAAGGACTTGGGGGTATTGGTGGATGAAAAGCTGCACATGAGCTGTCAATGTGCGCTCGCAGCCCAGAAGGCCGACCATATCCCAGACTGCATCAAAAGAAGCATGGCCAGCAGGTCAAAGGAGGTGATTCTGCCCCTCTGCTCTGGCGAGACCCCTCCTAGAGTACTGCATCCAGCTCTGGCCCCCAACACAAGAAGAACATGGACCTGTTGGAGTGAGTCCAGAGGAGGGCCACAAAGATGATTAGAGGGCTGGAGCACCTCTCCTATGAAGACAGACTGAGAGAGTTGGGGTTGTTCAGCCTGGAGAAGAGAAGGCTCTGGGGAGACCTTATTGCAGCCTTCAAGTACTTAAAGGGGGCCTACAAAAAAGGGACAGAGAGGGACACTTTATCAGTGAGTGTATTGATAGGATGAGAGGTAATGATTTTAAACTGAAAGAGGGTAGATTTAGATTAGATACACTTTACACTGAGGGTGGTGAAACACTGGACAGGTTGCCCAGAGAGCTGGTAGATGTCCCATCCCTGGAAACGTTCAAAATCAGGTGGGATGGGGCTTTGAGCAACCTGGTCTAGTGGGAGGTGTCCCTGGCCATGGCAGGGGGGTTGGAACTAGATGATCTTTAAGGTCCGTTCCAACTCTAACCATTCTATGATTCTATGACATGTAAACCATGAAAATGGGAAAAATAAAGAAAACTATCCTCAGCAAGTTCCCCCAGAAAAAAATCAGTGCAGCAGGGAAATCATCACTGGAATTATTCAGAAGGAACTTGGGGAATGGAAGGACTTTTATAAAGGAGCATTTGTAAACAGGTCAATTTGTCCACTGCAGCCACTCACAAAGCCCATTTAATTTTCCTTCTAAGCCTGGCAGTGCCTGGCATAAGACACTGTAACCGAGGTTGCATGGTTAGACATTGAATATTAAGGACAGTAGGCTTTTCGTTAAGGAGGGTTTTCAAAAGCATCCCATTTCAAATGTGGTGTTCAGCCTCTTAGATACATCTAAAACGCCTACAACTCATGTAGGATCATGCATTATTGATTATTTGATTCCAGCCAGAAGTAACGAATGGAACGTGCCAAGCTAAAATGAGAGTCTGCCCTAAAAGTCTTCAGCCTTTAGTAGGGGGGAGCTGATCACTTTATCTTCAGCCTCAAAAGAGTAATTGTTATTCAGTTCCAAAACTCTACGCACCCACAGTCTGAGCACTATTTATCAATGCACTGTATTAAATACATCTGACAGCAGCACAAGATTTTGAAAAATATTGCAGCCGGGGTGAGATTACTGATGTCTCGTCTGTTACTACAGGTAACTGGGTACAGTAATCAACACTACTGATGTGATGACAAGGGGCAACGTCCAGAAGTGGATGTCTTTTTTAGTAAAAGTTTCTCTGAACTTGGCTGTGTAAAAAAATTGGAGTAAAGGCAACATTCAGCTTCCAGGTTTCCAGGTTATGTTAGTCACACTGGAATTAATACCACTTAGAAACAAAATGACTTCTTGCAAAAATACAGATTTAACTTTGGTGAAAATTATAACTTTTTCATTGATGCAGGCACTGAACATAATCAAGAATAAATCTGTGTTTATCATGTGAGAAGCCCACAAAGCACAGGTAGTCTCCAGTACCTGCATTTTCTGGGTTAGGGAACAAAAGGATCATACGTCCACAGGCATGATGGAATTTCCATCACAGCAGACCAGAAACCCATGTTTTCTCATCTCAACATGAAAGAAAAAATGAACACATGCCTTGGAATTATGAAACTGTGGTTGAATTTCCAAGAAAGCTTAGCAGCTGTGATTGAGCCAAATGCCTCAAGCCAGGAATCCTGGTGTGCGCACATTAGAGGAGGAGAGAGTGTTTGGGATGCTTGTGGCAAGGAACGTCTTCAGGCTCAGAGAGGTCAGCAGGGCTGCTCAGAGAGTGGGACAGGCTACTGTGCTGGTGCAAACAATGTGGAACCCGGTCTCCTGCCAAAGGCACTACAGTGAAAAACAGTCAGAGATGGACGTTTCACTGAACAAAACAAGACCTCCTTGACATTTCATGCATTCAGAATTTACTGATGTTGATGAGCTCTAGAGCAGTCACGCAATCAGGAATCCCAAGAAAGAGCATTCTGAAGAAAAGGCCCCAAAACTGAAAGATGGTTATGAAATGAAAACTGATCTTCCAGAGAAAGTCTGGGTTGGAAAAGTATCTTTCAGCTGTGTTTTCTTTAATACCTGTCCCTTCCTTAGCTCCTTCTCTGTCTTAGACACAGACACTCAGACACAGCTGTGAACATGGCTCAAAGGAAAAATAACTATTCATATTAAAAAAAAATACTGAGGAGAAAAACAAACCCTAATAAATCTGTCACTTCACATTTTTATTCAAAATGTATTCAAAGCTCTGTCTTCAGGATGGGTGGAGGAAGAGGAAAGTGGAGATAGGTAACATGTTGACTGGCACATGGACAGTCCTTACAGCAGATGGGACTGCTAGGATTTCACTTTGATGGTTCACCCCCAGGAAGAGCCAATCTGAATTGGGAAGTTCCCTGCTCCTACTGGAATTTTAGGATCTCAGTGTGGGATTCCTCCGGCTACATTAGAGTGTCTCACAGTTATCACTTAATGGATGACGGTCAGTCAGTAGACTTTTAGGCCATGAAATGTCTGATCCATGAGGTGCATCAGCCCTGGGAGAAGCCCTTAGGCCATGCCCTAGGCCACTCTGCCTTGCCTGCGGAGGAACTTGTCCTCTACCAACAGCTGTGGATGGTCATTCCCTTCTAAAGGCTCCAGGAAAACCTATTCCCAACATTTTGTAACTTATGGGGAAAAAAGAGAGATGTCATTAGCAAATTTTAGAAAACGGAGCCGTTTCAATTCTTTCCGTTATCTGCAGTGGCTACACCTGTATTAGTGAATTAAATAAAGCTAGGACTACCCTCTGGCCCTGAGTGTGTGTACCAAGTGTCCATACCCCGGCGCTGGCAGCAGTGGGGCTGCGGGGCGGCCTGTGTGCGGAGGTGCCGGGGCTGCCCCGTGGCGGACACAGGCGGTGCCAGCCGGTGCCAGCCGGCTCCAACGGCCCCACCGCAGGACACAGCTGAGCCCCTCAGCCAAGCTGGGGGCGCCCAGCGGGGGGAAAAGAGGTTTGCGGCAGGGCCGAAGGCGGCCCAGGCAGAGGAGGAGGAAGCCCAGGAGGGAGCAGCAGCAGAGGGAGCCCGAGGGCGGAGGAGGAGGAGGGCAGGAGGTGCTGCAGGCCCGGAGCAGGGATCCCCTGCAGCCCTGCAGAGACCCCGCTGGAGCAGTGATCAGCAACATCTGTAACGCCTTCCCTGGATCTGAGCTCAGAAAAAAAGTATTTGGCCAGTGTGGGGTTTTTTTATTATTTTCACACCATTGCTAGAGAGAAAACTGTCAAGTTCCTACATGTCACACAACTGTTAAACTTTGTAGACTTTAGGAACAGCATCTTTCCTTCTCTGCCCTCACATCCTCCTCTCCTGGTTGTTTCCTAGGCAATTGGGACCAGGTCCAGCGGGTCCTTCATCTGTGGTAGTACAAAGTGCTTCTGAGGGTGATGGATCTCCCCTTATCCCACTTCACTCCATGCCGGTACGAGACCTCCTACCAAGATGCATCTTCTGTGTAAGACAGGCAATTGCTCATGTGTTTCCTGGCCCTGGATTATCACCATCACTTCACATCATCCTCCCTTTTGGAATGATTAGTTCTGAGGGACAATAAACAATATCAGGGAACACAGAAAGAGGCAACAGAAATATTTTTGTGAGGATAGAACATTTCAAAACACTCTGTAGATGAAGATTAGAAAGGATTGAAGTCATCCAGCCATTTAGAGTACAAGTGAAACACCTGGCCCCAGCTCGTCTCTTATTTCTTGCAGGAGATGAAAAATTAGGACCCCTGGACAACTTGCAAAAGTAAATGATTCAGGAACTCCTGTTTCTGCACGGGCTTTTTTTTTTTTTTTTTTTGTCTTTTAAGGAAAAAAATATGAAACTTGCTTTTTCTATTGTGTTTGCTGCTCTTTGGAAACAAAGAGAAAAAATATTCTTCTATTTCAAATTACTGGTCAGCAGACTGAAAGTTTCTGCCTCAGCCTTCATGGTGGAAGTGTGACTGCAGCGTCTACAACAAAATCTCCTCAAACAGCCAAGAGTTTATGCAAGAGGGAATACATTGCCATATCCTTCCTCTTTTTTCTTCTTTCTGCCTTTTGTGCAGCAGTTGGTTCTATCAACACCTTATTTTTCTTCATTGAGAAACAACCTTTAATCCCAAAGGACCCCTGAATGGTAGCCTGAGGCTTTTCAGAGCTTCAAATGTTTGAATTCCTTAAGCAGAGAAAAAAAATGAAAGAAAACTTCAGCTCTTCATCTGAAGACTGTGTCTGACTCACCAGCTACTGGACAACAGTCTGGAAAGTTTTAAACTCTCCTGACAGTTTTGGCCATTAATAACTGAGATGATACATGCTTTTCTGAGACTGCCAACAACCTCATCCATCACAGTCTTTAGTCAGGACTCTGTAGATGATTTTTATGTCACTTAATGCTTCTGTGCAGAGGACACTTCACTTAATAAAGTTGTTCACAAGAAGACCCAACAAAAAGGGGTGTGTGTGGAGGGATGGCTGACTCCAAAACCCTTTGGAGGGTCAGCTCATCCCAGCGCTGGTGCAGAGACTCCCCAGCCCTAAGCACCAGTATAGGTAAGGGGTGGACCTGCTGGGAAGTAGTTCTGAGAAGGATCTGGGGGTCCTGGTAGATAGTAAGTTATTCATGATCCAGCAATGTGCCCTTGTCACCAAAAAGGCCAATGGAACCCTGGGCTGCATAGGGAAGAGTGTGGCCAGTAGGTTGAAGGAGGTCATTCTCCCCCTCTACTCTGCACTGGTGAGGCCACAACTGGAATATTGTGTTCAGTTTTGGGCTCCCCAGTTCAAGAGGGACAGGGAACTGCTGGAGAGAGTCCAGTGTAGGGCAACTAAGATGACTGAGGGATTGGAGCATCTCCCTTATGAGGAAAGGCTGAGAGAGCTGGGACTCTTTAGCCTGGAGAAGAGAAGGCTGAGGGGAGACTTTATTACTGCCTACAAATATCTAAAGGGTGGGTTGAAGAAGGATGGAGCCAGACTCTTCTCGGTGGTTCCCAGTGACAGGACGAGAGGCAATGGGCACAAGTTGGAACATAGGAAGTTCCATTCCAACACACGGAAAAACTTTTCAGTTAGGGTGACAGAGCACTGGCACAGGCTGCCCAGGGAGGTTGTGGAGTCCCCTTCTCTGGAGATTTTCAAGACCCGCCTGGATGCAGTCCTGAGTAGTGTGCTCTAGGCAATCCTGCTTTGGCAGGGCAGTTGGACTAGATGATCTCTAGAGGTCCCTTCCAACTCTGAAAATTCCGTGATTCCGTAATTCCATGATTTACTGGGATTGTGCTGTGGATCCATGGATGGTTACGTATCCTGCAATTTCTGTAGCCATAAGCAAGCAGAATGGTGCTGTCTAGAAGAATGACATTCAAGGTCAGGTTGGACGGGGCTCTGAGCAACCTCATCTAGTGGAAGATGTCCCTGCTCATTGCAGGTGGATTGGACTAGACGAACTTTAAGGGTCCCTTCCAACCCAAACTATTCTATGATTCTATGATTCTGTGACTGAGAAACCTGCTACCACTAAGTGCTTTTAAAGTTTCCCTTTAGCTACCAACGGTACTCTGTGTTTTGGGATTTAAGATAAGAGGTCTTGTTGCAGCTCTCAGTGGCTGCAAGTTATTTCTGTACTCGTTGTATTTGCTATCTGTCTGCAGGGATTTCCCTAAAGCTGTAATAAAAAATGACATCCCTCACGTGCCACTAACCCTGCATGTTCAGATTAGAGCCAAAGAAATAGTGCCCAGTGGCACTGAAGCCACTGGGGTAAAAAAAAAAAAAAAAGAGTAAATTTTGCGTTGTGAAAGATGCACAGGAGAAAGAGCTGTTAGCCATGCATTGAAAAGTAGGGTAAAGACTTCATCAGTCACAGGGACCAATTTGCACTGTATCTCAGTAGGGTGAGACGACATTGTGTGTATGTGTGTATATATAAAATGTACTTTTTCCTAACAGAGACTAGCACACTGTTCCTGCCCAGGATTTGCTGAAAATGCTGCCTTGGGCTTTTGTTTAACAGATGCTAGCAAGTGGCAGGAAATATGCACTCCAGTCATGCATTGCACTTGAAGAGAGACTTGGCAAATAGCTGATTATTTCTGAATCATAGAATCATAGAATACCAGGTTGGAAAGGACCTCAGGGATCATCTGGTCCAACCCTTCTTGGCAAAAGCACGGTCTAGACAAGATGGCCCAGCACCCTGTCCAGCTGAATCTTCAAAGTGTCCAAAGTTGGGGAATCCACCATTTCCCTGGGGAGATTATTCCAATTGATGGTTGTTCTCATTGTAAAAAATCTTCTTCTTATGTCCAATCGGAATCTCCCCAGGAGTAACTTGTAGCCATTGCCCTTCATCTTTTCCATATGACTCCTTGTAAAAAAGGAGTCTCCATCTGGTTTGTAGCCACCCCTTAAATACTGGAACATGGTGATAAGGTCTCCCCTATGCTTTCTTTACTCAAGACTGAAAAAAAAAACAGTTAGAATCATAGAATCATAGAATCGCTGAGGTTGGAAGGGACCTTTAAGATCATCAAGTCCAACCATTAATCTACCCTGACAAAACCACTTCTAAACCATGTCCTCAAGTACCACATCTACCCTTTTTTTAAACACCTCCAGGGATGGTGAATCTGCCACCTCCCTGGGCAGCCTATTCCAATAACACTTCCAGTGAAAAAAAATTCCTAATATACGACCTAAACCTCGTCTGATGTAACTTGAACCCATTTCTTCTCATCCTATCACTTGTCACCAGGGAGAAGAGGTCAGCCCCCACCTCTCTACAACCTCCTTTCAGGTAGTTGTAGAGAGTGATAAGGTCTCCCCTCAGCCTCCTCTTCTCCAGGCTGAACAACCCTCATAACAGTCGTTATAACGAACAAGAGTCAACAACAGTCAACAACAATTTGTATAATGAACAAGAGTTGTTCTTCATAAGACTTGTCCTCCAGACCCCTCACCAGCTTGGTAGCCCTTCTCTGGACACGCTCCAACACCTCAATGTCCTTCTTGTAGTGAGGGGCCCAAAACTGAACACAGTACTCGAGGTGGGGTCTCACCAGTGCCGAGTACAGGGGGATGATCACTTCCCTAGTCCGGCTCACCACACTATTCCTGATACAGGCCAGGATGCTCTTGGCCTTCTTGGCCACCTGGGCACACTGCTGGCTCATATTCAGCCGGCCGTCCACCAACACCCCCAGGTCCTTTTCTGCCAGGCAGCTTTCAAGCCACTCCGCCGTAAGCCTGTAGCACTGCATGGGGTTGTTGTGACCCAAGTGCAAGACCCGGCACTTGGCCTTGTTGAACCTCATACCATTGGCCTTGGCCCATTGGTCCAGCCTATCCAGATCCCACTGCAGAGCCATCCTACCATCAAGCAGATCAACATGCCCGCCTAGCTTAGTGTCATCCGCAAACTTACTGAGGGTGCATTCGATTCCCTCATCCAGATCATTGATAAAGATATTAAAGAGAACTGGCCCCAGCACCGAGCCCTGGGGGACACCACTTGTGACTGGACACCAACTGGATTTAACTCCATTCACCCCCACTCTCTGGGCATGGCCATCCAGCCAGTTTTTTAGCCAGCGAAGAGTACACCTGTCCAGGCCACGAGCAGCCAGTTTCTCCAGGAGAATGCTGTGGGAAATGGTGTCAAAAGCTTTGCTAAAATCTGGGTGGATAACATCCACAGCTTTTCCCTCATCCACTAAGTGGGTCACCTTATCATAGAAGGAGATCAGGTTTGTCAGGCATGACCTGCTTTTCACAAACACATGCTGACTGGGCCTGATCAGTTCTCTCAGCCTTTCTTCATATGGCAGGCTTCCCAGTCCTATGATCATCTTTGTGGCCTTTCTCTGGACCTCTCCAGCCTGTCCACTTCTTTTTGCATAGCAGGGAACAAAACTGAACACAGTATTGCAGGTGTGGAGTGAGAAGCGCTGAGTACAGTGGGATAATGACTTCTTTATCTCTGCTTGTGATGCCCTTGTTGATGCAACCCAGCATCCTGTTGGCTTTCTTTCTGCTGCAGCACACTGTTTGCTCATACTGAGCTTGTTGCCCACCAGGACCCCCAGGTCCCTTTCCACAGAGCTGCTCTCCAGCTGGGTAGATCCCAGCCTGTGCTGCACTCCTGGATTATGTTTTCCCAGGTGCAAGACCTTACACTTGTCCTTGTTGAACTCCATAAAGTTCTTGTTAGCCCACTCTTCCAGCCTATCTAGGTCTTCCTGCTGGGTGGCTCTCCCTTCTGAAGTGTCCACTTCCCTACGCAATTTGGTATCATCAGCAAACTTCATCAGGGTACGCTTGATCTCATCATCCAGATTAGTTATAAAGATATTAAACAGTGTTGGGCTGTTTATCGATCCCTGGGGTCCTTACTTGTGACAGGTTGCCAGTTTGGAAAGGAGCTATTTACCACCGCCCTCTGGGTGCTGCTTGTCAGCCAGTTCCCCACCCACCGCACAGACCACTTGTCTAGACCATAACACATCGCTTTCTCTAGGAGGATGCTGTGGGAAACTGTATTGAAAGCCTTGGAGAAATCCAGGTAGACAATGTCCACTGCTCGCCACACATCAACTGAGCAGGTCACTTTGTCATAGAATGTGATCAGGTTTGTCAAGCACAATTTTCCCTTGGTGAATCTGTGCTGGCTTTTCCCAATCACATAGTTCATTTGACTTGTGATAGACCCAAGGAGGATTTGTTACATAACTTTCCCAGGGACTGAAGTAAGACTGATGGGCCTATAATTTCCTGGATCCTTCTTTAAGCCCTTCTTGTAGATGGGAGTGACATTAGCCTTCTTCCAGTCTTCCGGGATGTCCCCCAAACTCCATGACTTCTCAAAGATTATGGACAGTGGCCTCGCAATGATATCAGCCAACTTTCTTTACGCCCTTGGGTGGATATTGTCAGGGCCCATTGATTTGTAAGGGTCAAGCTCCTGTAGTAGTTTACATACCAACTCTTCCTTCACTGGCAGTGGGTCTGTGTTTTCATCAACCTGGATTTTTGTTCCCAAGACCCGAGGGCCAACAGTGCTGGTAAAGATAGGGGGGAAGAAAGTGTTGAGAACCTCTGCCTTTTCAGCATTGTTGGTGACTAATTCACCTCTCCTGTTCAACAGTGGGCCAATACTTTCTTTCTGTTTCTGCTTGTTGTTTACGTACCTGAAGAACCCTTTCTTGTAGTTTGTGACATCTCTGGTCAGTTTCAATTCAAGATGAGCTTTTGCTTTTCTAACTGCATCTCTGCATGCCCTGGAAATGTCCTTGTAGCTCTTAATGGGTATTCATCTGCTTTTCCATCTCTAGTACACTTCTCTTTTGGTTTTGAGCGGACTCAGAAGCTCGCAGTTAAGTCAAGAGAGTCTCTTGCTCTGCCTACTTCCCTTACCCTTAAAGGAGATGAATTCTTTTTGTGTTGCCAGGAGAATGTTCTTGAAAAACTCCCAGCAATCACTCTCTCTCTTATCCTCCATGGAAGCTTCCCATGGAATCCCTCCCAACTGACCTCTGAGTGAGCTGAAGTTTTCTCTTCTAAAATCTAAAACCTTTGTCTTAGTACCAAACTTCAGCGTGCTCAGCAGGATCCCAGACTCCACAATATTGTGATCACTGCAGCCAAGGCTATCACTAACCAAGACATTACAAAGCAGGTTTTCTTGGTTTGTGAGTAGCAAGTCCAGCAGTGCCTCATTACTGGTTGACACATCTAACATTTGTATGAGGGAGCTGTCCGCTATGTATGCCGGGAACTTGATGGATAGCACAAGAGCTGCTGTATTGTTCTTCCAACAAATATCTGGGTAGTTGAAGTCACCCATAAGAATCAGGTACTGTTGACCCAAAGCTTGCTTAGGTGACCCAAATATTGCTTTGTTGGCCTTATCGTCTTGGTTTGGAGGTTGGTAGCAGATACCCACCCTAAAATTCCCCTTGGAGACGTGCCCTCTTGTTTTGACTCAGAGGCTTTCAAAGGGGCTTCCACAATCACTGTAGTTACTTCTATACATTCAAAATTCTCCTTAACATAGAGTGTGACGACAACTCCTCCTCCTCCTCCCCCTCTTCTTCCCTGCCTGTCTTTACGAAACAGCCTATTGCCATCCATCACAACCCTCCAGTCATGCGAGTTGTCCCACCATGTTTCAGTTATTCCTATGATATCACAATTTTCAGACTGGGCAGAGAGCTCCAGTTACTCCTGTTTGTCCCCCAGACTGCGTGCACTGGTATACATACACTTGAGGCTCTCATCTCGGAGGGCAGCTAAGGAACATTTGTCACTGCTCTTGTTGGCCTGGCTTATTCCCCAGTTGGTTGCAATGGTGTGAGTGTTGCCACTTTGGACCCTGCCCCCCCAAGTCATTATATCTCCCTGTGTAATTGCAGCAATATTTCAGTTGCATTGAGTCTCTGGCTTGGCTGCGTGATGCACACCCTCAGAGGAGACTTGCACTGACAGATGGAGCCTCTGTCCTGCTGGGCATGGCCGTGTTCAGCTGAGCACCAAGCTTAACCTTAGCTCTGCTCCTCCTCCCCAGTGCCACTGGCTGATGCTGTGAAGGAGTCCCCCACTCATTCCCAGCACATGGACATCTGTCCCCTTCTCATTTCCCCTGCAGATGTCTGGTCCTTCCTGTTGCAGGAAGTGAACATTCAAGTTAGTTATCAAATCTTACGATCTGATATTTGATGCTTTTACCTCTCACCCTGGTTCTGTCTGCCCTGTAGGCCACAGGTGATGCGGGTTTGGAGTTATGCCCCAGTTATTTCTAAAGTAGCCAGGCTCAGGCTAGGCTCAGCTCTGCATCATACCCCCTTTTTAAGGCTGGGGTTCAGTGGCCTTGCAGTGCCACCTCGTTTGTTTTGCCCTTCCCTGTTGACTCCTCTCATCAGGGAAGACTTTGAATTGAAGTCAGAGAGATCTTTGCTGAGGATTTCAGTGGGAGGAGATCTCAGCTCTGTTTGACCCTCTATTTTTTTTCAAAGTACTCAAAACAGAACTTCAGGCTGCTTCCAGGGCCAGACACTTTCTTGGCCAGTTGCAAGAAGCCTTCCTGATCTGGCTGCAGTACAAGTGGTCAGCATTTCATTTGGATGAATTGTTCTAAAACAATATCTCCAATGTATTAGGCAAAAAAAAAAAAAAAGGCTTTTCTTTGATGGCAGCTTTGAATCAGTTTTTTTTATCTCAGCACACTTTTGTCCATAGACCTATTTACTGTGGTGGATGGGTGAAAATGTTGAGTGGGAATTAACAATGTTATGTCTCAGGCACCACTGCAGTACAGTTTTAATTTGTTTATTTTTTTCCACTATGTTTTTGCTAGTAGATTTTATCTACTAACCTTAAATGTTGCTCTCTGGGCCCCTTTCTGCAGAGCTCCATCCATTTAATTAGCACTAAACTGGCTCCCCAAGCACCTTTTAACAACACAAACACTATATTAATTCTGAGGGTTGTTTCTTTATTTTTCTGTTCAAAGTCATCATAAACTGTGAAGTAAATTTCATGAAAAATGAAAGTGGAATAGCTCCAAGTTCCCCACAACATCAGCACAACAACAGTACAATTGCAAAGCACAACAGGTAAAAAATTGGTGTTAGGGTTTGCTGCAGTTAAGGACAGCATCACACCACAGAAGCCAAAATGAGCAGGGACTGGATTGCTTGATCAGTGCCAGTCACCTGGAGAGATGAGAGGTCCCTTGCTGGGACTTTTACAATGCACCCCAGTTGTTGGCTTTGCATCCAAGGCTCAGCTTGAAGACAGGGGAGAAGAGTTGCATGAAATGAATATGGACAGTGTGAAGAAATAGGATAAAGTACAGATAAATAGTTAGGGGTTAAAGAGAACTGAAAAAGCAGCTGCAGAGGGGAGGAGGAAGTGGGGGCAGGAAAGAGACTGTGTGCTGGAAAGCTATGCCTCAGCAGGCCAAGGATGGGCTGTGGATATAGAGCAGGACTCTTCCAGGACAGCATTTCCTGTTGACTCAAGGGCTGTGAAGAAACCAATAACAGTTGGGGAATGAGGATTTCTCGAAACATTTCTGTAGAGGTAAAAGCACCACTATAATCATAGAATCATAGAATGGTTTAGAGTTGGAAAGGACCTGGAAAATCATCGACTTCCAACCCCCCTGCCATAGGCAGGGACACCTCCCACTAGACCAGGTTGCCCAAGGCCACGTCCAGCCTGGCCTTGAACACCTCCAGGGATGGGGCCTCAACAGCCTCTCTGGGCAACCTGTTCCTGTGCCTTACCACCCTCAAAGTGAAAAACTTCTTCCTAATGTTCAATCTAAACCTGCCCTCTTCCAGTTTAAAACCATTCCCCCTCATCCTATCACTACATGCCCTAGTAAAAAGTCCTTCCCCAGCTCTCCTGTAGGCCCCCTTTAGGTACTGGAAGGCCCCGATAAGGTCTCCCTGAAGCCTTCTCTTCTCCAGGCTGAACAGCCCCAACTCTTTCAGCCTCTCCTCAGAGGAGAGGTGCTCCAGCCCTCGGATCATCTCGTGGCTCTCCTCTGGACACGCTCCAGCAGGTCCATGTCCTTTTTATGTTGGGGACTCCAGAGCTGGATGCAGTACTGCAGGTGGGGTCTCACAAGAGTGGAGTAGAGGGGCAGAATCACCTCCTTTGATCTGCTGGCCATACTTCTTCTGATGCAGCCCAGGATACGGTTGGCCTTCTGGGCTGTGATCGCACATTGCTGGCTCATGTTGAGCTTCTCGTCAATCAGCACCCCCAAGTCCTTCTCCTCAGGGCTGCTCTCCAGCCATTCCCCGCCCAGCCTGTATTTGTGCTTGGGATTGCCCCAACCCAGGTGCAGGAACTTGCACTTGGCCTTGTTGAACTGCCTGAGGTTGGCTTGGGCCCACCTCTCCAGCCTGTCCAGGTGCCTCTGGATGGTATCCCTCCCCTCCAGCATGTCTACCTCACCAAACAGCTTGGTATCATCGGCAAACTTGCTGAGGTTGCACTCGACCCCACTCTCCGTGTCACCAACAAAGATGTTGAACAGTACAGGTCCCAGCACCGACCCCTGAGGAACGCCACTTGTCACTGGTCTCCACTTGGACATCGAGCCATTGACCGCAACTCTTTGAGTACGACCGTCCAGCCAGTTCTTTATCCACTGCGTGATCCGTTTTTTGAATCCATGTCTCTTCAATTTAGAGACCAGGATATTGTGTTGGACAGTGTCAAACACTTTGCACATGTCCAGGTAGAAGATCAGTTGATCTTTTTTTATCTTTTAGAATCATAGAGTAATTTGGGTTGGAAGTGACCTTAAAGATCATCTAGTCCAATCTCCCTGCCATGGGCAGGGACACTTCTCACTAGACCACAGAATCACAGAATCATAGAATCATAGAATGGTTTGGGTTGGAAGGGACTTTTAAAGGTCATCTGATCCAACTCCCCCTCCAATGAGCAGGGACACCTTCTACTGGATCAGGTTGTTCAGAGCCCCGTCCAACCTGACCTTGAATGTTTCCAGGGATGGGGCATCTACCACCTCTCTGGGCAACCTGGGCCAGTGTTTCACCACCCTCAGTGTAAAAAGTTACTTCCTTATATGTAGTCTAAATCTTTCCTCTTTTAGTTCAAACCCACTAGCCCTTGTCCTACCACAACAGGCTCTGTTAAAAAGCTTGTCCCCATCTTTCCTGTAGGCCCCTTTTAAGTACTGGAAGGCTGCTATAAGGTCTCCCTGGAGCCTTCTCTTCTCCGGCCTGAACAACCCCAACTCTCTCAGCCTGTCCTCATAGGAGAGGTGTTCCATCCCTCTGATCATTTTTGTGGCCCTCCTCTGGGCCTGCTCCAACAGGTCCATGTCCTTCCTGTGCTTATGGCTCTAGAGCTGGACACAATACTCCAGGTGGGGTCTCACCAGAGCAGTGTAGAGGGGCAGAAACACCTCCCTCGACCAGAAGCACCATTATTGCTCATGAGAGTCTAAAAAAAGGCCCTTTTCATCTATAATGAGTGGGCAAGCAGAGTGTGGTGCGTCAGCCAGGACATGGCACATCAGTTTGGGTGGCACTTCAAGCAGAAGGGCATGTAGAAATGGCGCCTCTTCGAAGGAGGGGCATTCTACTGGCTGAGTGGGAGACTTGAAGGACACATAACCCAGCAACTGAGCACTGTTCTATGACCATCTGCACAGGTCAAGGGCCCTCATCCTACCTGACCCTCAAGGCAGAATGGTAGGCAGTCAGCGGAAAGCAAAGGTTGCAGTGGTGGCCGATGTCTCCACCAAGACAGAGCTGATGAAGGGAAAGGCTGCGTTGCAGACCTCAGACTGCAGTATGTGCCTGAACCTTTCTCCTGGGGCAAGGATAGGTGGCAGACCTGCCTGCAATAGTTGTGCCCAGGTAGAGGACTTCCTGCAGCAGGTGGCTGAGCTGCAGGAGGCAGTGAGGAGGCTGTGTAGCATCAGGGAGGCCAAGAAGGAGATAGATAGATGTTTCCAAGTGCAGTCCAGTTCCAAGGTCTGAAGTGGGACTGCAGACCACATCCAAACAACCAAAGACTTCCCCACCAGCACACACAGAAGGGAGGCAGGGCAATAGCACAGAAAAATGGATGCTTGTGATGGCAAGGACCAGCACGAGGAAGAGACTTCTCCCAAAGCCTGAGGTGCCCTTGCAGAACCACTTCACAGCTCTGCAGAGTGAAGAGGAAAGACCCATTGCATCAGATGAGACGTTGGAGCTGAGTAAGGCAGCCCGATCTGCTCCCTGTATAACAACAACTGCAACTAAGAAACAGTGACGGGTGGTAGTAGCAGGTGACTCTCTTCTGAGAGGTATGGAGGCACCCATTTCCCGACCTGATGCACCCTCTAGAGAGGTGTGCTGCTTACCAGGGTCTCATATCAGGGATGGCACCAAGAGACTACCAAGCCTCACACAGTCCTCTGTTATCCACTGCTGTTGTTTCATGTGGGAACCTCAGGAGCAGTCTGAGGAGTATCAAGAGGGTTTACAGAGCCCTGGGAGCAGCGGTAAGGGACTCAGGAACACAGGTAGCTTTTTCATCAGTCCTCCTGGTCAAAGGGAAGGGGGTTGAAATGACCAGTCAAATCTGGTGAGTCAACAAATAGTAACATGACTGGTGACACAGCCGCAGTTCAGCTACTTAGAACATGGGACTTGCTTTGAGAAACCAGGTCTGCTGGGGGCTGAGGGGGTCCATCTGTCAGAAAAGGGAAAGAGCATCTTTGGTCATAGGCTTGCCAAGCTGGTGAAGAGGGTTTTAAACTAAAGTTGCCGGGGGAGGGGAACCTCAATCCATTTGATGCCAGTGCCAGCAATAGATGCCCAGTGTCTGGAGAAGGATCACAGGTTAGCAGGAGAGCACCTGGAGTGCAGCACAAAGGAATTCCAGCCACACCAGCCAGTAATTCAGATTCATCGGCAGCCCAACTCAAATGGCTCTATGCAAACACACATAGAATGGGCAATAAAGAAGAGGAGTTAGAGATGTGTGCACACCTGCAGGGCTATGATCTTATTGGCATCACAAGATGTGGTGTGATGGCTCCTATGATTGGAGTGTTGGAATGGAAGGATATAAGCTTTTTAGGAAAGACAGGCAATGGAGATGAGGAGGGGGTGTCACCGTCTAAGCTAATGACCAGCTGGAGAGCATGGAGCTTTGCTTGGGAATGGATGAGGAGCCAAACAAGAGCTTATGGGTCAGGATTAAAGGGAAGGCAGGGACAGGTGACATTACAGTGGGGGTCTGCTACAGGCCATCTGACCAGGAAGACCGAGTGGATGAGGTTCTCTGTAGACAAACAGGAGCAGCCTCACATTCACAAGCCCTGGTCCTCATGGGGGACTTCAGCCACCCTGATATCTGTTGGAAGGACAACACAGCAGGGTATAAGCAATCCAGGAGATTCCTGGAATGTGCCGATGGTAACTTCCTTCTGCAAGTGATAGAGGAACCAACGGGGAGAGAATTTGTTCTCTGCGGGAATTTGTTCTCACCAACAAGGAGAGGCTGGTGGGGAATGTGAAGCCCAAGGGCAGCCTCGGCTGAAGCGACCATGAGCTGGTGGAGTTCAAGATCCTTAGGGCAGTAAGGAAGGAGCACAGCAAGATCACTATCCTGGACTTCAGGAGAACAGACTTTGGCATCTTCGGGGATCTGTTTGGTAGAGTACTGTGGGATAAAGCCCTGGAGGGAAAAGGGGCCCAAGAAAGCTGGCTGAGGTTGAACTTCTCAACAAAGAGGAAGTCAGGCAAAATCATCAGGAGGCCTGCATGGATGAACATGGATGTTCATGGATGAACAAGGAGTTCCTGGAAAAACTCAAACACAAAAAGGAAGACTACAGAGGGTGGAAGCAAGGACAAGTAGCCTGGGAGGAATACAGAGAAATTGTCTGAGCAGCCAGGGATCAGGTTAGGAAAGCTAAACCCTGATGGAATTACATCTGGCCAGGGATGTCAAGGGCAACAAGAAAGGCTTCTATAGGTATCTCCATGATAAAAGGAAAACTAGGGAAAATGTGGGCTCTCTCTGGAAGGAAACGGGAGACCTGGTTACCTGCAATATGGAGAAGACTGAGGTACTCAATGAATTTTTTGCCTCAGTCTTCACCGACAAGTACTCTAGTCACATCACCCAAGTCACAGAAGGCAAAGTCAGGGACTGGGAGAATAAAGAGCCACCCACTGTAGGAGAAGATCAAGTTCAAGACCATCTAAGGAACCTGGAGGTATGCAAGTCCATGGGATCTGATGAGATTCATCCGTGGGTCCTGAGGGAATTGGTGGATGAAGTTGCCGAGACACTATCCATCATATTTGAGAAGTCATGGCAGTCTGGTGAAGTTCCCACTGACTGGAAAAGGGGAAACATAACCACCATTTTTAAAATGGGAAAAAGGATAAGACCTGGGGAACTACAGGCCAGTCAGCCTTACCTCTGTGCCCAGAAAGAGCAGGTCCTCCTGGAAATCCTGCTAAGGCACATGGAAAATAAGGAGATGACTGGTAACAGCCAACATGGCTTCATTAAGGGCAAATTGTGCCTGACAAATTTGGTGGGCTTCTGTGATGGTGTTACAGCTTTGGTGGATAAGGGAAGAGCAACTGACATCATCTACCTGGACTTGTGCAAGGCATTTGATGCTGTCCTACATGACATCCTTTTCTCTAAATTGGAGAGACGTGGATTTGACAGACGGACCACTCTGTGGATAAGGAATTGTCTGGATGGTCGCACTCAGAGAGTTGCAGTCAGTCATTCAAAAGGAAGGCCCAAGAAAGCTGGCTAGTATTCAGGGATCACCTTCTCCAAGCTCAGGAGTGATGCATCCCAACAAGTAATTTCTTGCATTGCTGTACTTTAAAATCTACCTGGCTTTCCACTCCACCCCACTCCTGCAGTCCTCCCAAGGTGACAGAAAAAGAGGAGTCAAGCAAACGATGAAAGGAGCCCAGGTAGACATGTTCGGGGGCTTACAGCTCTCCCAGTCAGGCTTGAATTTGGATTGGCACATTGCAGAGCTTTAAGCACAACACTGCTGGCAAACTGAAGCTCAAGATCCTACTGAAAAGCTGGAAGAGATTCTTATCATCTGTGACATAGACTAGTTATACCAGGTCTTTATTGTACTTATCTGGCTGTAAAATGGGAATAATAAAACTCCCCTCTTTGCAGAAGGAAAAAGAAGTAAATGTCTCATACTGTAAGCTATAAGAAAGAAGATGATTGATTTTTGTTTGTTTGTGAAAAGTAGAGAAACTTCCTATAGAGACATAAGTTCTGGAAATACAGAGAACTCACTTTCCCTCAAGGTCTGCCGTTGGTCATTAAAAGAAGTATCTGCTCTTGAGCATCGTGCTGCACAACCTGTGGTGAGACACACCGTGCATGTCATGCTTACACACCATGTCATGTTCTGTAAGCACCACGTTTTACTGAAATTGAAGTGATGACCATCAGCCAAGGAGGACTGTGAAACCTAGCAGGTAGTGAGGGTGACAGGAGTGGAGGAGTAACCAAAGGAGGTGAACCACTGGCACTGTCTATGGGTCATTGACAGCCTCACACAAAGGGGATCCTCCACCAGATCCAGTCTGGTCAGTCGTGGGGAACTGCATGCACAGGAGAGCAATGAGAATAATAACGAGACAGCAAATTTTACCCAAAAGAAAAGGTTGTGGATTAAAGTAGTAGGTTAGATTTCTCTGGGCAGATCCCAATCACCTGATCCCTGGGAATCAGCTTTAGCTTTCTAGTTCTCCACAAGGCTTTATTGATCCTCAGTCTGTGACACAATGGCCTTACTGACAGCTAAGCATAGGCCAAGAGATGTATTTTTAGCATGCTAAAATTTTCCAAAAAGGTGACAAAAGGTTGTAAATCTGGAACTGGATTCCAGGGTGGAGAGTTGTGGAGTGGGTTTTTTTTTTTGTGAAAAATAACTTCTCAGAGAAAGTGCTCCTTTTGGAGCATTCGTGGCATCTTGGCAAAGGAATAATTCATTCCCTCATAAACGCAGTCACCACTCGGAGTGCAACTGGTGTAAATCAGGGCAGCGTGCAGCCTCTGCCTCTGCTGGCGTTTCTGACTTCAGCTGAAAGGCAGGCCCATGGCTTTTGCTAGAAACATCACTGCCAAATTTAAGAGCTTCGGCTCTCGTTCAGGCATTTATTACCAGGCATGAAAGGCGTGCAGAGTGCCATGCAAGCCATCTGAAGCAAACACCCCTGTCAGAGTTTGGCTTCTCTCTCTGCCTGTCAGCCCTCTGCTGCCTTTGAAAGCAGTCAGGCTTGTGGCGGTACGTTTGACCGCGTCAGCTGGAGCAGAAACAGTGCCAGACTCATCCTTTAAGTGGCTCCATGGGAGCCTGTCTCCTGAGAGTGCTCATCCCCGGGGGTTCCCACAGGTGGGCATGCACCCCTTGTGTCGTGATATCTAAGGGTTTCAGCCTTCATCTCACAGCACAGGAGGCTATAACAAAAACTAAAAAAACAGAGTATTGCAGTCAGAGAAACCAGGTCACCAGCCACAACTCTAGCTAGTCTTGAAAGTCCTATTTCATGCTCACATCTTATGTAGTATTTACCCATAAGAATTAAGGATGCAACAGCGGATGTAGTAATATGCTTAGCTCCTAAGGTGCTAAGTTAGGTGCCTGAATAATTTTGTGAATCTGGACGAAAAGGGGAGATGGCATAGGGCTCTCTTCAGCACATTTTGGGAAGTGATTGCCTCCATTCTGCATGCTTTATCCCCCACAGAGTCCCTCCCTGGTGAGGGGGAGACAGGGTGAGGTCCATCCTTCCCCTGCTGTAAGCATTGCTGGAAACACCCCTATTACTTCAGAACAAAGTGCCATTAGTCACCACCCCGGGCTGATCTACACCCCATGTGATAGGATCTGACTTCTGTAACTGCCATACACCTTACACCTGCTGCAAGTTAGGATTTTGAACAAAACCCACCCATTTGGAGATCTTCTGCACCTTAGGCTGGGCTGAGATACTGAACCTAATGGTGCTGTTTTGGCCTATTCCTATTCCAGTTCTGGCGGTTACACAGTAAGGTAGTCAGCATCCAGCCACTCACACTTGTCTTGTCACTCCACAGATCAGCCATTAATTCAAACTTCTACTCACTGTGTCTTATGATACAAGTACTGAGCAATCTCTTTGGAGCCAGAATAAATCCCTGCCTTACCTAGATATCCTGTTCTTAAGCTAACTAGCCTAAATTGTCTAAACAAAAGATTTTGCACTGAAAACTCATCCTTCTATTATTTAGAATTCATGTATTGGAACAATTATAATGGTCTAAATGTAATTCTTTTTCTGAGAGTCTTGAAATAAAAATTGTAGCCTTCCTGATGTTGGTATTTTATTGGGTTTATTTTTCTTCTATTCCCACACAAAAAAAAAAATAAAAAACAGTTCCTCTGAATCCTGCAGGATGACAAAAATCTTAGAGTTCTTTATAAAACCCTTTTTTCCTCTTTTTTTTTTTCCTTTGGTCTGAATTTTTGACCAGATTTGATTTTTAGCCTTTCAGCCCAGGGGGACTCCATTTGCTTTGCTGTTGAAGGCAATTGGACTTTACAGGCTCTCTGCACATGATGTGTCAATCTGTGGGAGCTGAACTGAGAAGAAACAGTAAGCCTCTTTGCTCCTCAGCTTGGGCTCTCATTTCACTTCAACTGCCTGACACGTGCAAACCAGATCACTACCTTCAGTGACACATACAAAATGCTGCTCTAAACTGGTTCTGACTCCACTGACTTCCTTTATATTGTTGCAAAATAGGGGTATGTGGCGTGAGAGAGTACATATATGTTAATAATGAATAATGGACATGGAAAGTGCTAGCAGTCCCTGAAAACTGGCCAGCTATTAACATGAAAAAAAAAAAGAAAAGGTTAACTTTTTTTGGTCTGTCTTGCTAAAAATCTCAATCTTCACCGTGGAAGCTAAGCAAAAGGCTAAATTCTCCCTTCACAAGCCATGTACTGCTGCCAATTGCAATGGTGCTTTTCAACGTGGACATCCGCTCATTGTGAAAGGGCCAAGACTCCTAAATGAGCACTGACCATTGCACAGATGTTGGGTGGGGTTTCCAAAGCCATAATGGGAACCGGGCATCCAAATTCCCTATAGGTTAGTGGGATCTGACTTACAGAATTCCTTAGTCAGCTTTGAAAAACAGCTGTAATGTTTAAAAATATCCAGTCCTGGCTGGCTTTGATGCAGCGACCTACAAGATACTATCTATCAGCTTCATTGACTTTGCTCTCTAGCCCTTCTATAGAGTCATTGCATAGAAAGCTGCCAAGATATACTACTGAGACATATCTGAGCCTTTTGTAGTGTGAAAGCAGAATACATAAGGAATAACAACAGTGAGGAAAAGGAGGTCTCCTTAAAACAACAAAATAACAGCTTTGGTAATGACTCAAAATCTGTGCTGTGAAACATAGCATTTTCCACACCCAATCACACAGACAGCCTCCTAAAGAATAAGTAAATCTGGCAGGAATCCTGATGCAAAACTATCTTAATTCTCCTTGACGGCATATCAGCTCTCAGCTGAAGTTTGATGAGTTTTAGTTACTGCTGGAATCAAAGAGTCTTTCTTGGGCTGCTGGAAAACTAGGAAAGGGAGCCCATATCATTGTGACCAAATCCACATAAGAGGATTCACATCTGCAGTGGCAGGAACTAGTGACCTCTCAGCTTTGGGCCAGATAAATGTCGTGGAAATAGAAAAAGTTGAAAGCACTGACTATCACACTTCCTATTAACCAAATTCTCTCCCCACCTGAAACTTATATATAATCCCTGCTAGGCGGGTGTCTACGTTTCAAAGACCAAATGAGAACCATGTGGAGGATCTTTGGCTTTGTGATCGTGTTTATTTTTTTAGCTTCGTATGGGGAGGAGCAATGGTCCATAAACCTATAATTACTACTATATAAGCCACTGCTGTATACCGTAGCGGGAGCACGTTAAAGAGAATATGAGCCTTTCATAGAATACAGCGCATTGGCTGTGATGCTGCTATGCTGGAAGACTGAGTCGTTAAATTTAGCCAAGAGAATTATATGATGTGGGTCCCTGCAATAGCAGGAAAACAACCATGATGTTCCAGCTGTATGTGTCAAGTACTTATGAAAACAATTAACGTTACAGCATTGCCATTTAGTCGGTTGTTTTCTTTCCAACTCTGCATGGTAAAATCTTTCTAATACTCTACATTTTTTTTCTGTTGCCCAGAATCTCCTGTACGAAAGAATCACACAAAATGCTGTAGGTTAGGTATTCAAGACTTAAAATGCAACATAACTCAGCTCCATATACAGAAAAGTTCTGATGGCTTGTCTTTCAAAAAGTTGAGATTAAATAACTTAATTGGCATTAACTTGGTTTTTCTGTGTGTGTGCTCATAAGGAAGATTCAAAGGATGATTCACTTTTAATAAATTATAGCTATTTCCAGCAGGAGGGAGGAAAGCATGGCTCTAGCCAGCATGCTTCTGTGCATTATTTCACTACCAGATCACTGAAGCCTTTGGTATTTCAGCTTAAAGCACAATGACCTAAATAGTCTGAGAATGTATTTTTCTTACTAAGAATTATATGTGGGAGCAGACTTGGCCTCTCAGTATCACCAAGGCTAAAGTCTCCTGACCTCTCTGTCAGTCAGCCCACACATAGGCTTTTCTAATTAAATCTTCTTATTGAATTTGGCTGGGCTATTTCTAACTCTTCCCATAAGGAAGAGTAGTAAAGTCAGGAGGGTGACCAGATTTACAGCCAAAGACTGGATCACTTGTACTGCTGCAAAAGTCACTTCAGATTTCAAAGACATTTGAGCTTAAGGACCAGGAGAAATACGGGATTAGATGAACACGTGGGATCATGAGACTGCATTTGTCTGCACCAAAATGCACCTTGGCAGAAGCGAGTTAAAGAGGTATGGAAAATGAACAGGACCAGCATAAGGGAAGAAGAAGGTGCAGAGAACTGGGAAAAAGTATTGCTTTTTTAAAGGAGGAAATAAATAGTAGGCTATAGAAAAGAGCATGAGGGCTTCTAGGAAACCTGGAGAGAGACAGAATGGTCCAAAAAGCTGCATCCAGTGCAACAGGATGGGTTTGGGGCAGTCAGTCACTAAAGAAATAAAGATGTTTTACAAAAATTCTGTACTTGAAAAGGTTCTTTTACCAAACTGGCAGTCAAGCTGAATAGCTCAGGAGGGGTGGCCTAAAAGCCCAGTCAGACCTACCTACCTACCAAGCTTACCAGATGGCCAAGACTGTAATTAGGAGGCTACAAGGCTAAGCTGCTGACCTCCTAGCTCAAAATTAAAACCTTTTCTCAAATTCCAGAGACATATCTGGGCTCAAGGTGGAGCTGAATAGTGAGTGGGGAAAGATTCCACATTTGGCTTCGCTGATATGATTCAATACAGAAGTCTTTTAAATCTGTCCTCTGTTTACCAGCTCCATGGGCAGCAGATTAATACTGAGGTTGCTGTGTACAATAATTAGTTCTCAATGATATTTAATTTTGTATGTTATATTTTATGCTTTATGATATTGTGATGCAGAAGACAGTATGTTCACAGTGTTATGAAAGGAACCCTGCTGAGCTGAGCATTTCCTGTGGGAGCTATTGAATTTATTGGACGTGTTTGGTTTTTGTTATGTTTTGATTCTTTAGAAGCCAATTGAGATTAATTGCTTTTTTGGGAAGCTGGCCTGTTTGGAGTGGCACAACCAAAGTTGGTATACACAACAGGGAAAAAAACCCCTTTGTTTGCATTTCTTTTGTAAATATTCATCTATATAAAATAATAATAAAAAGCATATGTTTATAGTTTACTAGTATTTAAATTATTTAAGCATTACATTTAGCATTCCAATAGCCTTTTAACATCTCTTTAACAGGAGCTGTGGGATATTGGGTTGATTCATCAAAACTGTTAGTCTCATGGCCCATTTTTTCCCAAAGTGATTATTTGGCAGTGTAACAATACAGCCTGGCATATGGCTATACCAAGCCCATTCTCCACAAACAATAACCCATTTAACATCAGTATTTTACAGGGATTTGGCTGATATTCTGAAGAATTTGATTTTTTGGAAGAGTACAGTGCAGAAACAAGGAACATTAGCTGGGAGAAGATGCTTCGGTGTCAGGACTGAAAGTTAGGAGGACTAGTGTAGACAACAAAGTGTCCTAAAATACTTTTAGATGAATTATAATGCATTTATTTAATAAACGAAGAAGAACTTTTCACTTTTGCTGAAAATGTATATATATATATACACACACATATAAAATAATAAAGATTCACAGGACTATTAGGAGGACCAGGATGCTGCCACTGTAGAAATTAGTTGACAGAACTAGAGAAACTCACATTTCTTTAAGCCAACTCACTGTTAAATTAATATGAAATACTGTAGCTCAGATTTGGATCTTCTCAGGGACAGAGATATGCACAGGACTGTCTGCATATGTGGACACATGCAAAATCATACCTGTTATTAAAATAAGAGGTTTTGGCAGGGTGCATTACGTTTTAAAGAGAATCTATTAGACATTGATTTCCAGGAGCAGTTCCAAAAGAGGAAAAAGTAAACCCAGTCTTGGCTAAGGTATCAGAACTGCTGCATCTATTGTTACTGCAAAGAAAACATCCTCTGTTGAGCTATATGATTAAGATCTGGTCTTTTAAAAAGTTCTTAAACCTTCTTTTTTTTTTTCAATACCAGTTAACTAGCATAGGTAAAGATAATGATGGAAAACACAGTTTGATTTCACCATCTTTACTTTTTTATATTCGATTAGTTAACAAGCTTCTTGATTCTTCTGTTATTTTTATTGCTTATTGAAAAGGATGTGAGTATGAGAACTATGAGTGTTACACGGTTTTTCTTCTAGCTAGGTAAAACCTTTGGAAACTTGGATACACGGCACTGTAGTAACTGCTCATGCACTCGCAAAGGTCCCAAGCAGCAAACAAAACTATGAGCTGTTTTATTAAATCATTTCAACACTGCACAAGAAATTTGGGTCCTACTGAAATCAATTGAAATTTTGCTATTAGTTTCAGGGCAGCCTTGATTTCACTTTTTGTTCTCAAGTATCATGAACATGTGTGTGATTTACTGTCAATTGAGGATTATCTATTGCCAAATGATCCCAGCAATAAATTAACAACCTAACCTAAACTACATTCAAAGCCATTAGAGGTACTCTATGATCCACTTTTCCTTATGCTTCCAAAAGTATTCTGCATCTCACCTTCTCCTTACAAAAGATAAATGTTCCAAGGACAACATATTCTAAGATTTAATTAACATATGCTTTATATTAGCTCTGTTATGTGTTGTACTTTAACCAAGTGGTCTTACACATCTTTTCACAGGTGATCATGAGCTGAATATAACATGCGCATGTGCCTGACTGACACGAACACACTTAATGCACACTCTTGATTCCCTTCTTACGTCATTCTTCCTGGATCCAACCCTTCCCTATTTTGAAGCTTTTTAATTTTCTCCAGAGTGCCGAACCAGGCTCCCACTCCTATTGGCAGCTTGTGATAGGATAAGTAACAAAAAAGAAGTAGTCAGATATGGCATCTAAAAAATGTGAGCCTCATCATCTGAGGGACTTCTCAGAGTTTCAATGTACAGCCTTTTCTGGCTGGTAGTACTACAATGTGTTGGCTGGTGGTACTACAACGTGTTGTGAGGTGTGAGCAAGTGGATGATCTGCTGAGCCTGGTGGCAGAGCTCAGGGATGAAGTTGAACGACAAAGGAGTATTGGGGAGAGTGAGAAAGAAATAGACTGGTGGACCCAGGCCTTGAGCTCCTTGCAAGAGAGACCAGGCCAGACACCGGAAATAAACAAAGATCGCAGGGATATCATCTCCTTCCCCTGTAGGGCTGAAGGGACGGAAGGCAGTGGCCTACCGGAAAATGGTGAATGGAGGCGAGTCTCTGTTAGGGGCAGCAAGCGAACCCCCTCCTTGCCCACCTCCCCTCCCCATGTACAACAGGTATGAGGCCCTGGGCATGGTAGAACAACCGAAGGTCAGTGAGGCTGACAGTCCAAATACATGAGAGGAGTCACCAGGACCAGAAAGGCCTACTCACCGTATTAAGACCACCTCTACAAGGAAGAAAAGGAGGATTATAGTTGTGGGCAACTCAGCTCTGAGGGGGACAGAGGATCTGATACGTAGGGCAGACCCCACTTAGGGAAGTCTGCTGCTTCCCCGGGGCACGGGTCAGGGACATCACAAAGAGACTCCCTAGCCTGGTGCAGCCCTCGGACTACTACCCACTGCTCCTGTTCCACGTGGGGGGTGACAAATATGCAGATGGGAGTGTGAGGATGATTAAAAGAGATATCAGGGCCTTGGGACAGTTAGTATGGGGATCTGGAGCACAGGTTATTTTTTCGTCCCTACTACCAGTTGCAGGCAGTGACATTGAAAGAAACAGACGAGCTCAGTCTGTTAATACATGGCTCCGCGGCTGGTGTCACCGCCACAATTTGAGTTTTTCAACAATGGAATGTCCTATGCAGCACCAGGCCTACTGGCACCAGACGGGGGTTCTCTCACTCAAAGGGGCAGAAGAGTTTTCACCCAAAAATTAGCAGGGCTCATTAACAGGGCTTTAAACTAGACTTGGCAGGGGAAGGGGGTATTATTGGGTTTGCCTGCAACCAGCCAAGGAATGCTGTAGCAAGCAAAGAGGAACGGGGTGCTGGTGAGGGCCTGCAGCCGTTTGCTCTGAAAAGTACTGGCTATGCTGCAGCATGCTTAAAGTCTTACGTAGATGAGCCAGGAGCTCCTGAACCAACAGGAGCCAATGGGGAGGCACCGTTAATGCAAGGCAAAGGAATGCCGCCTGGAGAGCAGCTCAAAGTAATTACAGCTGCACCAGCCAAGTCAGCCTCAACGAAGACACAGCTGAAGTGCCTCTATACAAATGCACGGAGCATGGGGAACAAACAGGAGAAGCTAGAGATGTGTGCACACCTCCAAGGCTATGATCTCATTGGCATCATAGAAACATGGTGGGATGACTCCTTTGACTGGAGCGTTGCCATGGAAGACTACAGGCTCTTCAGGAGAGACAGGCAAGGGAAACGAGGAGGCGGTGTTGCCTTATATGTCAATGAGCAGCTGGAGTGCATGGAGCTCAGCCTGGGGATGGATAAAGAGCCAACTGAGAGACTATGGGTCAGGATTAAAGGGAAATCAGGAGCAGGGGACAGTACAGTGGGGGTCTGCTACAGGCCACCTGACCAAGAAGACTGAGCAGATGAAGACCTCTATAGACAGACAGGGGCGGCATCACATTCACAGGCCCTGGTCTTCATGGGCGACTTCAACCACCTCGACATCTGTTGGAAGGGTAACACAGCCAGGCATCAGCAATCCAAGAGGTTCTTGGATTGCATTGAGGACAACTTCCTTTTCCAAGTGGTTGAGAAGCCAACAAGGACAGGAGCTATGCTGGACCTTGTTCTTACCAACAAGGAGGGTCTGGTAGACAGTGTCAAACTCAAGGGTAGCCTGGGCTGTAGCAACCATGAAATGGTCGAGTTTAAGATCCTCAAGGCAGCGAGGAAAGTGCACAGCAAACTGACCACCCTGGACTTTGGGAGAGCTGACTTTGGCCTCTTGAAGAATCTGCTTGGTATGGTGCCATGGGATGAAGCGCTGGAGGGAAGAAGGGCCCAAGAATGTTGGTTAATATTCAAGGATCATCTCCTCCAAGCTCAGGAGCGATGCATCCCTACATAGAGGAAGGAAGGCAGAAAAGCCAGGAGACCTGCATGGATGAAAAAGGACTTCCTGGACATAACCAAAAGGAAAAAGGAGGCCTATAGGCAGTGGAAACAGGGGCGGGTAGCCTGAGAGGAATACAGAGGGATCGTTCAAGCAGACAGGGATTGGGTTAGACAAGCTAAAGCCCAGATAGAACTAAATCTGGCCAGGGACATTAAGACAAACAAAAAATCCTTCTTTAAGTATGTCAGTGAGCAAAGAAAGACTAGGGAAAATGTAGGCCCTCTCCGGAAGGAAATGCAAGAACTGGTTACCCGGGATAGAGACAGGGCTGAGGTACTCAATGACTTTTTTGCCTCAGTCTTCACTGGCAAGGACTGCAGCCGCACTGCCCATGACACAGAATGCAAAGGCGAGGATTGGGAAAATGGAGAACCGCCCACTGTGAAGATCAAGCACAAGACCACCTGAGGAACCTGAAGGTGCACAAGTCCATGGGACCTGATGAGATACATCCGCGGGTCCTGAGG
>VUYV01000046.1:4912724-5150034 GCA_008711295.1 Anarhynchus alexandrinus
CAGGCTGGAGAGGTGGGCCCAAGCCAACCTCAGGCTGTTCAACAAGGCCAAGTGCAAGGTCCTGCACCTGGGTTGGGGCAATCCCAAGCACAAATACAGGCTTGGCAGGGATGGCTGGAGAGCAGCCCTGAGGAGAAGGACTTGGGTGTGCTGATTGACGATATCAACATGAGCCAGCAATGTGCGATCGCAGCCCAGAAGGCCAACCGTATCCTGGGCTGCATCAGAAGAAGTTTGGCCAGCAGGTCAAAGGAGGTGATTCTGCCCCTCTACTCCACTCTCGTGAGACCCCACCTGGAGTACTGCATCCAGCTCTGGAGTCCCCAACATAAGAAGGACATGGACCTGTTGGAGCGTGTCTAGAGGAGGGCCACGAGCATGATCTGAGGGCTGGAGCACCTCTCCTATGAGGAGAGGCTGAAGGAGTTGGGGCTGTTCAGCCTGGAGAAGAGAAGGCTCCAAGGAGATCTTATTGCGGCCTTCCAGTACCTAAAGGCGGCCTACAGGAGAGCTGGGGAAGGACTTTTTACTAGGATAGTGATAGGACAAGGGGGAATGGTTTTAAACTGGAAGAGGGCACGTTTAGATTAAACATTAGGAAGAAATTTTTCACTTTGAGGGTGGTAAGGTGCTGGAACAGGTTGCTCAGAGAGGTGGTTGAGGCCCCATCCCTGGAGGTGTTCAAGGCCAGGCTGGACGTGGCCTTGGGCAACCTGGTCTAGTGGGAGGTGTCCCTGCCTACAGCAGGGGGCTTGGAACTAGGTGATCTTCAAGATCCCTTCCAACCTAAACCATTCTATGATTTGGGTAGTTGCAAGAAATAAAGTCCAAGTACTTTTGTTTTGGGTTTTTTTGCAGTTTTTATTGGTACTTCATTTTTCAAATTACAGTTTCTTTTGACCTAAAATAATAGCTGTAGGGCTTATTTCGTGCCATATTCAACAATTTTCTTTAAAAACTACTTTCTTGAAAGGTCTACTTTACTTGTTCAGAAAGTTAACTAAAGGAAGCAACTTGTTCATCTGGTGTGACACAGTTGCATGCATGTACAATTGTATGACAAACTCATCCAATAGCACTGTGATTTTCTATCTGCTGTAAGCCACCTTGTCTCCCGGTGCCTGGATCTCCTGGGAGGTAAGTCCTTCACTGGGAGCTTCACTAGGGCTGTTTTCTGCAGATGGTTCTCCATTACTTGCACTTCCTGAAAAGACAATATAATTAAGCTTAAAATAAATGTCATATCTTTGATGCAGCAAGCTAGAAGGTATACATTTTGTCAATGACACTTAAGAGCCCTTTTATGCAGCTATAAATGCTCAGGAAGCTATTTTTATCGGTTTGCAGTCCATTTGCAAAATGCTTTAGGGTAATGCCAGATCACCTAATGGTATCATGCTTTCAGCACGCTTTAAATAACTGCCACTGGAATTCATAATAGTTTGCACTCCACTTGTGCAAGACTTGTTTTCTTTTTTGTATTATCTCCTGATACTTACCTACCAGGCAAGAAGTGTGGGGAACATTATTTTTTTGCCTGTCTGGAATACACAAAGCCCCAAGCACCCACCTCCGATAGACGTCTTCTGCCTTATTCTTTACCTTCTATGATTTTAGTCTTTCACCCTATTGCGGTAATGCAATTGCCTCAACAACACCAAACTGTGCCAAGAAAGTGTACTAATGGTGTTTATTTAATGTATTCTAGCCAGAGCTCTCTCATTGCTGCACAGATATCCCTCATACTAAAGGAATCTGTTTTCTAGTGGAGATTTCCAAAATAAGGTGTGAATGAAGGGGTAAAAGATGAACGTTAATCACAACATTCCTGATTCAGTCTTGGTTCATGCCTGAACAATGAACACTGTTGCTTTATTTGGCTCTTGTGTGGCTACACATGGTGTCTCAAGAGCTAATGGAGAATACTTCAGCTTTGCTAGCTGTTGAATTTTCTACAGGTGGGGTCCAGTCTGGCGAACTTGTACATGTAAAGTATGCGTAAATGTCTAAACTTAGGCACATGAGTTAGGCAGACAAGATTTCACTTTGGAGGCGTTAAAGGTATCTCCTTCTCCCCAGTTGCAACACTGCTTACAGAGACACTTATTTTAGGAGGACTGATTTTGTTTAGATACCAGTTAGATGAGTAAGAGATGTAGACTGGATCCAAGTCCACCTGTTTGGGATGCAGTGAGAGGCCCCTTAATAAAGGGACTCACTGTTAGGCAGCACAGTCCACCACACTATGCAAGGGGAATTTTAGCATTCAGACATACTGGCTGAATATGCATAAACATTCTGGAGCTCCTGTTTTTAACTGAATTTCAAGTTGTTAACACATTCCCTGGAAAAAGCCATCCACAGCTTTTTTCCACAATGGTCATTTTTCTTGTTTCTCGTTTTGATGTTTCCCATGGAAACCATCATGTTTCAGAATATAAAGCATGTCTTTGAAATGCAACCATGAGAACTCTATTTACTAAATCCAAACCTTCTCAAGCATTGTCACTTTCATAATTCCCCAGGTAAACTGCCCCCAAAAATGCCAACTTTACAAACTGGTTTCAAACAAAACTTCAACAGATTTATAGGTCACCTGCAATGAAACAGATTCAAACTTTCCTCCATAATTTGTAAAGGTACTGCCAGGAAATACCATGAAGAATCATTGCATTTATGACATAACTTTTGTTAAATAATCTTCAATTACGACAACATGCATTTCGATTATATGCCAGGAACAAATGATACAATCCATCATTAAATATTGCAGTCTGATCACAAAATGAAACACCTACTTCAACTTGGACAATATTTTTACTAAATGGAAAGAAAATTACAGGTAACAGTTAAGCTGGAAATATACATAACAGCTTCTAGATCCAGCAGTGAATAACCTAAAAGACATGTAAATTCAGCTGTATAAGAGATTCTAAATATGAGAAGCTTTATTCCAGAAACTGCTATTTATGAGTTTAGGAGTAACTCAGTTTTCTGTTGGACTGAGACCTAGGCTCTCAGACCTAAGGGTCTAACCTTTGAGCTTTTAGTTAGACCTAATCTGACATTTTTATGTCAAGATATTTCACATGGCAGTAAACAAACGATCAAGAAAAAAAATTGAAAATCCAGTTGTAGTTAGATTTTATGATCACTGTTTTTTTCCAATTCTTCTCCATTTTACTGAAATATGTCAGGATTTTTTTCTCCTGTAGATCATAGGTGATATATGAAGCTGGAAAGATATTGATTTGAATGAAGAGGTGAGATAGACAAAACAGGATTTGTCACAGCTGGTTGAGTTTGCATCAGAATAGACCCTCTACAGCTTTGCACCTGAATGTGAAAACTGGATTAGCAATGCCTCTTGCTGACACACTTGTAAACTCCATCTACTTGGCATGAGATTACAAATGCCAATAGCATCCTGTCTTGTATCAGGGATAGCATGGACAGCAGGACTAGGGAGGTGATTGTCCCCCTGGACTTGGCACTGGTGAGGCCCCCACCTGAAATATTGTATTCAGTTTTGGGCCCCTCACTACAAGAAAAACATTGAGATTCTGGAGTGTGTCCAGAGAAGGGCAGCGAAGCTGGTGAGGGGTCTGGAGAACAAGTCTTATGGGGAGTGGCTGAGGGAACTGGGGTTGTTTAGCCTGGAGAAAAGGAGGCTGAGGGGAGACCTTATCGCTCTCTACAGCTATGTGAAAGGAGGTTATAGAGAGGTGGGGTCAGTCTCTTGACCCAAGTAACAAGTGATAGGACAAGAGGAAAAGGCCTCAAGTTGCACCAGGGGAGGTTTAGATTGGATATTTGGAAAAATTTTTTCACCAAAAGGGTTATCAAGCATTGGAACAGGCTGCCCAGGGAAGTGGTGGAATCACCATCCCTGGAGGTATTTAAAAGATGGGTAGACGTGATGCTTAGACACATGTTTTAGTGGTGGGTTTGGCAGTGTTAGGTTGATGGTTGGACTCGATGATCTTAAAGGTCTTTTCCAACCTAGACAATTCTATGACTATGATTCTATGAAATTGCTACCCACAACAACTGAGACTCAGCAGTATGAACAGTGTATCATACAATCCAAAAACACTACCATGGAGATCTATAATTACTGAAAGGCAGGAAGCTGCTCTTTTTTTTCCACGAAGTATGCATTAGATTGGATCTCACAGCAGTTGATTGACAATTAGTTCCCCCTCAGGATGGAGTACAAGGTACATCATCCAAAAATGGTTTGCAGCATTGCTCTCTCAAACCTAGCATCCGATGTCACACTGGAGCGGTCAAGTAACAACAGAGGTGCAGTGCTCCAGCTCTGAAGGGAGGTAAGGCAAGCTACTTCTGGTGCAAGGAGGAACACCAACCAAGCAGCAACATGATGCTTAGGGACTTAAAAAAAAAAAAAAAAATTAGAGTTCTCTTGACTGAACACATTCTACAGTCTCACTTGTCCACTCCTGCAGAATGTAACTTTTGGGAGCAATGCAAGTGATGAACTTGTACTGATGTACTGGCACTGCTTTGGCATGCATTCGGCACAACCTGCTCTCAAAAAGAAATTGAAGGTGTTCAGCCATCAGCATTCGAAGTTCATAGAGTCCTTCTAGCTGAACTGATGAACATTCTGAGTCTTTTTGCACAAGGAGGGGGGCTCAGCTTGTTATCAAGAGACCCAGCACAAGTATTTGTAAGTAACCATCCCATGCTGAAGTCTGGAACAGAAATGGGTTTGATGTGATGCCTATTTAAGTAGAAGTCATATAAGAAGTTTCAGTATTCCAGGGTGAGATAAGATTAAAGAAGACTATTGAAGCAAAGTGACAAGCCAATGTTGCTATGAGATGGAATTTAGTAGAAGTCAACTGTGTAGCTGCATTACCATGGTGCTGAGGACAAGCAAATGCTGGCTTGAAGAGCAGACAGGGTGTACTCACTTCTGCTTGCAGAATAACATGTTGACATGTACTTTTTAAACCTTCTCCTTGACAATCACTACTCCATAAATCTCACACTGTGTGGCTTGTTTTCAAAAATTTGACTCATCTTTGTGAACTCTTTCAGTGTGTTTTTCTCTCCTTCTCTCAGTTTTTATGTTTGACGTTCAAGTTTGTTTAACACTCTACACCACTCTTGTGAGACCCCAGCTGGAGCACTGCATCCAGCTCTGGAGCCCTCAGCACAAGAAAGACGTGGACCTGTTGAGGCGGGTCCAGAGGAAGGCCACAAAGATGATCAGAAGGCTGGAGCACCTCTCCTATGAGGACAGGCTAGGAGAGTTGGGGTTGTTCAGCCTGGAGAAGAGAAGGCTCCAGGGAGACCTTATAGCGGCCTTCCAGTACCTAAAGGGCGCCTACAGAAAAGATGGGGAGGGACTCTTCATCAGGAAGTGTAGTGATAGGACAAGGAGGAATGGCTTCAAACTGAAATAGGGTAGATTTAGATTAGATATTAGGAAGAAATTTTTCACTATGAGGGAGGTGAGGCACTGGAACAGGCTGCCCAGGGAAGTTGTGGAGGCACCATCCCTGGAAGCATTCAAGGCCAGGCTGAATGGGGCTTTGAGCAGCCTGGTCTAGTGGGAGGTATCCGTGCCCAGGGAAGGGGAGTTGGAACTAGATGATATTTAAGGTCCCTTCCAACCCAAACCGTTCTATGATTCAATGATGATTCTGTCTGGTTTTGGCCACTGACGAGGACAGAATATTGAGCTAGGCAGACCATTGGACTGGCCCATACGCAAATGCTGTTGTGTTCTTATGCCAGTTTGGATGGTTTTAAACCTTCTCCATCTCAAAATCCATCTGCCCTGGTAGGTATTTTCCCACCTGTTGGGGGGAATTTTCTGTAAGTGCTGGGAATAGCCTCTGTCCGTGGTGCTCGGTCAACAGTCAGAGCTGTTACTTCAACTCAGTCTGGCATTACACAGTCATAATGCTGTGAGATGAAGTCCTAAAAGATCTAGAAGCTATACCCAAGACTGTTTAAACATCAGAATCAAGCTTTTCAAATTAGGAATATCTCAACCAGCAGAAAGCCATCAGAGAGATCAAAATATCCCCTCTGAGCTTGGAAGACATTGAGGGATACCAGGAAACTGATGAAAAAGCCTACAGCAAAATCTTGAGTCCACTTTTGAAGAAAGACTATGAGTAATGATTCAGGCTGTACCTTGAACAAGAAAATTGATGCTTTGTGTTTGTATCAGAACCACCAACTTGATGACTCTGAGACATCAGTCTCAGTCCATTTGAGGTGGTCTGTCAGGCATAGGTGGCCTGGGCAGTTTGGTGTCTTGAAGAGTACATTTTGTTCCCAGACTGTCCCCCAAAGCAGAGGTTCTGGACTGTGTTCACTGCGAAGATGAGTCCTCAGGACATAAAAAACACCTGTAAGCTTGCAGGCCTCCAAGAATAATTCAAAACATCTCCACCTGCCAAAAAGGAATGGTTTTGTTTGCTCTTCTTGAGGCTATCCAAATTTATTTACACGATACACAGATATGAAGGGGAGTTCATTTACCAGAATAAATTCAGTGTTCAGGATAGAGCAGCAGATTGAAATCTCAGCAGAGTTGGTCTTACTGTCCTAAGCAATAAGAAAAAAATGAAGGAATCTCACAGCTGCATGGAAATTTATGGAGGCAAAGGAGAAATACATGGGACATAACCAGCACTGCTGTAAAAAAAAAAAAAAAAAAAAACTTATCTAGTGTGAAGTCAAAGCATGCAGGATCCATGATGAGATATATCTAATGCCTCAGTTACAACTTTACACCGGATAGAAGTTACTGTGCTCCTCCTAAGTCATATGTTAGGTGCTTCCAGTAGACAAAAGAGGCCTGTATAGCTAGTCTTCCAGTTTAGTCAAAGTCTATATTATAACTGCAAATAGAGAGCAAGCTATTAGAAGATATAGCTCCATCATATCTAATTATATTCTATCATCACTGCAGGAAGATTTCTCTAGCTCTAACTCCAGGCCAATGAAACTTTACTACACACTATTTGCTATAAAATAAATGTGTTTAGTGTTGCATCCTTTCAGTCTCAGGAGAGTCTTAACTATATACCCTGGACAATGCAAGATGTTTAATCTTTCCACAGTGATGTAACAGGACTACAGTCAGAGGAAAACATAAAGCAGAGAATTTAGCTTTTATTTCATGACAGGAAACACTCTGCTCACCTGTGGACGCTTTCAGTCTTCTTATATAATCAGACCAAAAGGAACAGTCTGCTTTTTTCAATCCTTTAAGAGTCGGCAAGGAAACAGTGAACTCCTTGTAGTTATCGCCACCATCATTTGGCAGATACATAGGCCAGGGGGGCATCACCCCTGACATTCTTCTTGAGAAACTATGAGGGTAGTTTGGATTTCTAAGGGAACGGGAGAAATGATCGTTAGAAAACAATGACATGAACAATAAAATGCAGAAGGAGATCAGCTAGGTCAAGGAAATGTGTATCCAGTCCCTCATACCAGAAGGGTTCAAATTCAGTCCAGACTGGTGAATCATTCATGGTGTCTCACCTGACAGTAACTTGTTAGTCAGGTTCCTAAGGAACAGGTACACAGAACAAGTATAGACACAGGCTTATAAAAATCCTCAACAGCCCTCATCCCCAAAGCCACTCAAGGTACTCCAAAAAACACGTAAAGTCACAGTTCCCACACCAGCTTTGTGGAGATACTCCTCATTCTCAAGCATGGCCACAGCACAGTAAAGCTGAGGGTTATTCGTGGAGTAGTTCGTAAAGGTTGCACTGTGTCTTCATGTGATTTCCTCTTTCTTCTGGGAATAAGGGAACTTTTAGGCAAGAGACTTCAAAACTGGGGTCCTAGAACTAAGCTCTGGAAACAACACCAAGGCCTTTGTAGCCCCCACATATTTAAGTGGAATTTGCAGCTGCTCCATGGAGATAAAATTCCTATTCTAGCTAAGTGTCATACTACAGATCTTTGGTATCTGCTCGACAACTTGGCCATGATTTTCCAATAGTGTTGACCAAAGACCCCTCTGTTGGATTACAAATTGTGAGAGGAAATGGAGGCTACTTGAGTGAGGGCAATATCTAGACTACATTCCCCCTGCTCCTTGCCTCCTCCCTGGTCATAGCAATTCTTAAATGTCACGTACTTACCCAGAATTTACAAAATTGGAGATATACTGCATGATTTGCAAGGAAAGACCTTTTTCTTCCAGAGTAAATTGTTCTTCATACTTCGGGTAGAATGGCAGTCCAAATGCATACTGAACATCCAGCAAGAGCTCCTGACCTGAACTAAAAAAATATTCATATAAAGATAATTAAAGCCATCATTTATTTATTTGGGGGAGAAAGGGAGCTATTTTAATTCAGAGAATAAAACAAAGTTTTAAATAATTAATGACCTTTAATTAGAGTGTGGTGAGCTGTGGGGCTTCTTTAAATTAGAACATAAAAGAGCAAGCAATAACAAGGAGAATTGGCCACTAAGTTAATGCAGGGTCTTTAACATTTGTTACAAGAGCAAATTGCGGAAGCCAGCAGGGCACATTTTCTAAATTAACTGGGCATATAAGAGAAAGTGGTAGAGGGAGAAGCCACTTGGCGATTCCTCTTAAGTTTTGTACAGATTTTCACTAAAATTAAATTCAGAAGGTGGAAGCAAGTGGTGACATGGAATCTGGCAGCCATGAAGGAAGGTTAATTATGGTTTATTTCACAGACTTGGAATAAAATCCTGGCCCTTCTTAACAGCAGTTGGAGTTTTTCCATTGACTTCATTGGGGCCAGAATTCTGCCCCAAATCTTTGGATAAGGAAAGATGTAATAAGAGATGTTTATGAAGATTTCTCTTTGACATAGTTTTAATCTAATTTCTCTGTTGGCTGGGTGGTTTTGGTTCATACAGTCTGTTCTCCCCAACTTTTATATGGCAGCCAAGTCAAAACAGCTTGAGATAATCACCTATATCAGATTTAAGAAAGAACAATTGTGTTTAGTTCCATGTAATGATTAACACATATAATAAGGAGTATTTCAACAATTCAGAGACAAGACTGGCCAGGGAAGACAACAACACTCGTAGGACCTCGTATCAAAGGTTACAGAACTCAAGTTATTCAATTCCTGCAGAAAAACAGTGGCCAACTTCTACTAATAAAATTATAACTAAACTATGTTCAACACATAGCTTTGAACCACAGCTCAGAAGAAGACATTTCTGGTATGGCCCAATTGCATTTTCTGTATCCCACATTTAGACAAAGGTCTTATTGACTTGGTTAAATGCTGTATGAAGGCAGACAGCATCAGGAGACCTGGGAGAAGGAACAGATGTCTGTGAACAGGAATAAACAAATCCCAGATCCACTCAGCGAGATTTCATCTGCAGTGGCTGCAGAGGTTGTTGTCAAAAGGTGGCATGACTGAAACTATTTCATCTTTGGACATGAAATGCAGCACTGTTGATATGACCCTGATACTGCCTCTAATGGAACAAGGCTTGTAGTTCAAACCATTATGGGCAGGTGGGCTGAAAGCAAGATGACTCCTTTACATTTTATGACTGGTGGCACCAAAGCCTCTATTTTGAAAAACAAACACACAACCCTCTAAATGAAATACATCTTTGGTTGTATTTTCCTTAGTCTTATCATAATACCTCAGTAATACTTCGCATCTGGAAAGTGAATTATTCACAGATTATTCACCAAAAAAATGTAGAACTGAAACAAGATTAAAGCATATTTTTCTTCCCCAAATATTTATAGAAGGATTAAGCAAGATCATAGTTTAATAATTTTGCTTTAAAAACAATTTGCTTGGCCCAGTATATTACAGCAATGTTTAGTGTCAGTATTGAAGCAAAGGTACTATACACTTAAAGGAGCTATTTTCTTTTCAATGAAGAGTCACTTTTGAATAGAATAGAGCATGAAATTAGTTCAGATGCAATAAAGGGACAAATGTACCCATTTAGGGAAGGCATGCCAGAGGTGAACTTAGCTCTAAATCTAAAACGAGGGAGCTGGGACTGAGGGTTTCCCCCAAAAGGAGACTGTGTTCTCAGTCCTCATGTTTCTAGAGGTGAAACCTGTTAAGGTCACAGTGCAGACTAAAATTCAGCAAACTCCTAAACAGGGATCTTATTGGGATTGAAATTATTTGTACAACAGTAATGGGTTTGATACAGAGACAAAACAGTGGTACAAAACTCTACAATTTCATGGGCTGCTTTCAATGTTTCTGGTTGATGCTCCCACACCCTGGCCAGTGACTGTCAATAGTGAGAGGATGAGAAAGAAAATATAAAGATAAGAGGGGAAAGAAGCACATATATATGTGCACAGAAAAGCAGTAAAGACAACTGTGAAACATCTAGATGACAGATGGATGGAAAATACTAGACATTTCTGTCTCCTCCCTCAAACTCTGATCATCATTCATTACTGCCAGAGGGGAGTGCAAAATGGCCAGAATCACCCAAACAAGGATTTTGGCGTCTTGTAGAAGCTCTGAGCAGTCTCAAGGTACCAGCAGATATAACACTGTTTTCATTGGAAGAAAATTGCATGACAGAAAGAGAGGAGTGACAGATAAGCAAAGAACAGCTTTGCTGTTGTACACTGCTAGCTCTATAGGATGGCTTTTATTTCCCGAGCTGCTTCAAACTGTGTTCCTGGAACCCCAGAGAGGCTCAACAGCATCAACTCCAAATGGGGAAATGCAGAGCCCAGCAAGTGGTGGACTTCAGAGGACAGTTTGAGAAAAGGAAGGACCACAGAAACAATGGTAAAATGGATTTTTAAAGTGTTTTTAAGGAAGACAAACTAATAGCACTAACTTCCCCTATGGAAGTCCCTTTTCAAGGAACAGATCTGTTATTTTAACAAGAGTTACGTGAAAGGATGAAATCTTGGCTTTGGTGACTTCATGGGCCTAATAAGTCATGCAAAGGGATTGCTTCAGATCTTCTGTGTGTACCTTTTCTTTTTAAGATTTCAACATTTTTAGAAACAGATTCACAGGTCTTCTTATATGGCAGTATGACAGACTGGTAAATTGAGCCATGGGGAAGCCAGGAGCCAGACTCTACCACTCTGCTCACACTAAAATGACCTCCCCTTGGAGAATTATTACTTCAGAAGGAGGCACTACTGGAGTTCAGTTACCCAGTTTACAGAAAAACAGGTGGTAAAATCAGAAACTCTGTGACATTCATAGCCAACGGCAGACCCTGAAATATCACTTGCTGGGAATTTTCATGATATAGTGCCAACCCATTTAATTGGGAAGGTATTGGATATGAGAAAATTTTCCTTAAGCCTGAGATGGAGTTTCCATTTAAGTGTTTCCAAGTAAGAAAGAGAGAAAGGGATTTCTTAGCCATCAGATACTCCATTGCTCTCTCTATAGGACTGTGGCTACTTTTGCATACAAAACAGCTTCAACAGGGAAGAGTAAAAGATGAGAAGGTCAGAATTTAGAACAAAAATACCCAGGTTATGGTTGAGTTCATTCAAAGTCTTGTTCCAAATCAAACAGAGCATAGATGTAAACCCAGATTTCCAACAGCTGAAGTTAATAACTTTACCACAAGCTTTTGGCACAGTAATAAAAAAAACACCACCACCACCACCACCCAAAAAAAAAGGACAAAAACCAAAAACCAACATGCCCCCCCAACCCAGAAATCCTCAAAAATTTTGGTTGCAAAATGGAATTGTCATTAATGGCTATCCATAATCATGGCAGTCAGAACAGAAGAATATGATCTGGCAGACCACCATGCTATTCTACGTTAGGACTGAACGCACCACTTAGAGCTGGGGCTGCAGAGACCTCACACTGTGATCCATTGTAAATTAGGACATACATCTCATTTTGAACTTTGTCCTTGTTCTAGATATGGCTAATTATTTCATACTGAAAACTCATTTTGATGATTAATGACTGATGATGGTCTAACACTTCTCTTTTTTTTTTTTATTTAAAAATAGTTCTTACTCTCCTAATGTAACAATTTCAACTAATCTCAAAGCCTTTTGAGTCACAGCTTCTAAGTTGGCTTAATGCAGTTTTTGGTTCTTTTTAAAAACTCCACACACAGATAGAGGCCAATGTAAATTAATTCAAAATTCAAATGACATCCTATACAATACCAAAATACCAAACTTCCCACTCCTATCCAATCATTTGAATGTTAAAATAACAAGATAAACATAACTTTAGCTAGAGTTCAGCCAGAGTTACCAGTAAATTACTCAAGATGAAAAAGCAAGTTAAACAGGAATCAGTTTGTCATCAGTGAACATACCAAAGGGATATGTATTTATCAATCTTTTTAGCATTTAGACCAATAATGATAGATATTTAGTCCTCATAAAGCACAGACAACTACTAACAGAATGCTTTTCTTATATATATATGGTCCAGAACAAGAAACCAATGTGTGGCTATGAGTTTCATTTTCTTTTTGTGTTTTAAAATTTTTTACTGATATCTAGGCGAGAGTTCCAACACAAATGGAAATTTAAACTTGTTGAAGAACATGACACCACATCTTAAATAGTATGTGGGAGGAATTTAATTTATATTTTCACTCCAAAATTCATTCTATATTCATTCATACAAACAATTTTAACCAATTTTCTTCATACTCCTTTTTGTGCAATTTTACAAAATCAACCTACTCTCCCTTTTATGACATGAACACCCCCTTTTTTCACAAGGGATACTGTCTTGGCATTCTGGTTTTTTGGTTGTGCTTTTTTTTTTTTTAATGAATGATAAGTTTGGAACAAATATAGTCTAGCAGCCATATTTCTCAAGCCCCAGCCTGAAATACCCAGACCCTCAAATGGTCTTCAGTCTCCCCCAAATTTGACTAGAGGTGTTGGCCAAAATTCCCATTACCCAATGTGATATGAAGCCAGGCTGCATAGCCCAATAAGCTAGGCCTAGCAAAAACCTAAGCAGATAACTTCAGAGGCTCAAGTTCCCAGCCCCATCACGCTGGGGACGGTGGCATCATTAGTCATAAATGGTCTTGGGCAACTCCTTCCTTCTTCAATTCCTGCACAAACCTTTTTTGTTCAGCTAGAGCATTGCAACCCAGCCTCTTCAGGAGGTGAAACAGAGAGATCTGTTCATTTTGTTTCAGCTACAATGATTGTCTGAGAAATGTAGAAGAAATAGTGTACTTTCATGTTAGTCACTAAACTTAGCAGATACTGGCAAGCTGCAACAGACTTGCGAGATAAGAAAAACGTTAATCCTTTAAATGTAAACTTTTATGAGCATAACTGCTCATTCTAACAATTCTGTGAAAGGGTCTGTGTTAGAGATGGGATCATGATTTTGAGTTTCTAACCTCGTATTCAAGACCCTGTTCAGGATTCCATAGGCAAGGATAGGCCTGTCGCTAGGAAAACAAGAGAAAATGTGTATCTGCTGTCACTTGGCTTTGGTGAGAATAGGTAATTCACATGCTGATTGGACTGAACAGCATAGGTGAAATCCAGACTTACTGAGTTGGTGATAAATCTCTTGCTTATTTGAGTTGATAGAATTTCATAACAACCATGTCCCTCGAGAAAAGGATATAAGGAAGAAATTTTTTACACTGAGGGTGGTGAAACACTGGCCCAGGTTGCCCAGAGAGGTGGTAGATACCCCATCCCTGGAAATGTTCAAGGTCAGGTTGGACGGGGCTTTGAACAACCTGATCTAGTTGAAGATGTCCCTGCTCATTGCAGGGGGTTTGGACTAGGTGGCCTTTAAAGGTCCCTTCCAACCCAAACTATTCTATGATTCTATATATAAAATGCTACTGCCTGCATGATCTTCTGGCCCCATTCTCTGTTTGTTTTCAATAAATGGATTTTAAATGAATTTTTTCAAGAAGTATTGGAAATACTAAATGTGGTTGTTTGCACACATCTATATCCTCTTCATAATAATACCAGCAGATTTGCAGAGTGGGATCAAATATCCAAAGCTGTTAACAGGCACCGTTTCATCCATGTCGTGGGAGAGGAGCAGCCTACCAACACTGCACTTTGTTTGGACTTAAATGTTCATTTCAAAGACAAGCAAATATGATTTTTAAAAAAAAATTATATATAAACACACATCTCAGAAAAGGAAATGGTAGATGATTTCAGGGAGAAAAAAAAATAATCAATGGAGAGCTGGATATTTATAGAAATTTAATTTGCCAATGTAAGGCCTGGTATGACCTTTGCAGTTCTAGGGATGCATTTGGCTCATTGTGTCTCCTCACATTACAAAGTCCTGCCAAACAAATGGGGGAAAGCATGTGAAAAACAGATGAACGGTTTTCTTTCTTTCTTCTTTTCAGGAAAATCAGGACATATGGAAAAAGCTTAACTCCTAACGGGACTGAACTGCCAAGTTTATCCACTTTTGTACCAAAAAGGCCCTATAGATACATGTGACTTGCAAAAGTATCCTTGAATTTGCTGTGTCTTTTCCACTTGGATTACTCCCAATACACGCAATGTTCTACTTTGCATTATATCTGTGCCAACTGAAGAAAATAAAACTGAAGTCGCAGATAATAAATTCAAGAACCTGAAAGCTCACATTAATTGAAAAAAAAAAAAGCACAAACATAGATCTTAGTGCAGGAAGAAAGCACTTTTATCATCTTGTCAGGACTCCTAAATAACACAGATTACAGAATTTTGTCACGGAATTACTATATTAAAAAATCTAGTAATAGGCATGTTGACAGTTGTGTGCATATTTGGGGGACAGAAACTCATGCATTTGTTCAGTACACCTACTCCTGATATGAATGAATGGATGAATTTCCTTAAAAAGGTGAAGTGTCCTTCCAAAGACCCCAGAGCACCAAGGAAGGTCTCTAGATATATGTGCTTTGTGCTTATCTTCTAGATTATATTTTGTGGGAACAGCCTGTCCCAGTGCAACACGTGCAGTTCCAAAAATGGCTTTGTGCTTTTCTTAGATATTAGGAATTAATATTCTTAGATACTTCTTAGATATTAGGAAGAAATTCTTTACCCTGAGAGTGGTGAGGCACTGCAACTGGTTGCCCAGAGAAGTTGTGGATGCCCCATCCCTGGAGGTGTTCAAGGCCAGGTTGGATGAGGCTTTGAGCAACCTCGTCTAGTGGGAGATGTCTCCGCCCATGCCAGAGGGGTTGGAACCAGGTGAACTTTAAGGTCCCTTCCAACCTAAACCATTCTATAATTCTGTCTTTTAGATGAATTATGGTTCACTTAAAGCTGGTTTCTGCTTTTTCTGAGCTCGGTACTTTGCTTTTGCATATTTATGGCTAATTTCCAAGATCTGAAAAATCTACTGAATGATAAAGGCCCCTAAGCCACTCTGTGGGAAGAAAAAACAAATTGTCTAGACCTCAAGCCTTTAGCAACACAAAAACTGTCTAGAGACTTGAGAATGGCACGATGTGGTTGAATCAGTGGGAGAGTATTTTCGTAGCTGCAGCTGGCATAACACAATGGATAAGGCCGGAGAGATGAGATGCAATTTCAAGAAGAGCAAAACAACAATGTTTAGATGACTGGGAGTACAACTTTATAGAGAAAAATGACAAGCTGTTGTTGCAGCAAGTATACGTAGCTACCTAAGGCAATTGTGGTGTCTGCCCAACTATGGAGGCAACGTGCATCTTGTCATTCTTGTTACAGCCTCAGTGGTACCTTATCTGCCCTCTGTGTTTTGATGAGTTTCTTTGAAGCCCAGAGGCATAACTTTCTGTCTGCCTCCACAGCACCCAGTTCACACAGTGGTCCCCCCAACCTATGGGGTGTTGGTACTCATGGACTAACAGCTTATAATTAGGGGGAGAGCCTCAAGTGGACAACAAGTGGTGGACAGATTAAAGCACAGGGATGTGGTTATTACAAAATCAAGAGAGTAGAAAAATCTCGTTTAATTAAAGGGATATTAAGAACAGCCAGAATTAGCAAAGCATATATAAATAAAAAACTAAAATATTTTATGTAGTTGAATGGGTTTAAACACCAACATTTGGGATTTTTTATCAGTCGTGAGTTCTTGCCTTCAGTTAAAGGAATCATAAAAAGTGTCATCAAAATCCAGCCAACTATGTGAGCATTGGCACGGAGCAGTCTTTTAACAACTCACACAAACGTACACAAGAGTGCATAGTCTGGAGGTAAAGACAGTCCCAACTAAAATGACTCAAAACAGACAGCAGCTCATTAATCCTGGATGAATATGTCCAGTGCACAACAGTTAACAAAAGGGTTTCTGACAATTATTATGGTAATGTTAATGACTATAAGATAGAGCCTCATTAAGTCTCAGTTTAGACTCCTTCAATGACAATAATGATGCTTTGCCATCCTGCTGCAGCTGATGATCTGCCTCCTCAGTCAGCAGAGCACTGATTTTTATCCACCATCTTTAAGACAGCGCATTTGGCACCACAGTGTGACTTGGAAATTATGCTGGCGTGGCAAGCAGTGCTACTTCATATAATATGCAAAAATCACCCAGAAACCTCTTGAACGGTTAACGAGGCAAATCTTTGTACAGTTAATAATATTATCCTTGTAAAAACATACTTCTCCTATCACATATTTCTTTACTGTAACAAAAGCTATGCTCCAGCCCTCCCCACTAATCCTAGGCGATGCTGAGCAGTCACATTCCTCCCGCGTTGTTTAGAATAAATGTTTACTCCAAGGCCTAAGTGTTCTCAAAAAGAGAGTGAGAAAATGGCATCTGGGTTATGTATATATTTTTACCACAGATCATTAACGCGGGAGTTGGCTATGCGTCCCGCTCCTTATTCCAATGGGAATTGAAGACTAAAGCAGACACGGTGTCATGCCAAGCTCAGGAGAATGCTACCACGTGGACGGAGATATTATTTTGCTCTCTGCAAGATCTATTCATCTATATGAAAACTGTCAGTTCATGGTTTTATGTGATTTTCCACATATGTCATAGACATTAGTTTAGCACGGCGTTTTTAATCCTACCCCGTATCTGTGCATGCTTGACCGTGTGTATGTGTACACATTTCAGAAACATCCAGTTGTGAGACAAACTTTTGCTAATTGACTTGTACTGGTAAAAATTCCTCCCTGTGTAATAACTTTTTGTCTACTTTACATCATTGCAGTTGGGTCTGTCTTTACTGGCTGACTTCTTCCTCCCTCTTGTTTATCTTGCTGTGAGTTATTAAGGGACTGCTCCATGTGAAACAAGAGGAAATACCAGTACTTTTTCATCTCTGCATTTTAACTCTCTGTTCTGTTACACATTTTGGGAGACGCATAAAGTAGGAGAGACCTGACAGAGTTGAAATTGGAGAATGTGTTTCTATATTGGGCCTTTTCTTAATTAGTGAATGGCCATTTCCCTAGCCAGAATATTTTATCTAAGACTCAATAGTCTTCCATTGTTGCAGTTATCTGAACACAATAGTATTTTAATGTACTCTTTCCAATACCCCTGTGAGGTAGCTATTAGTAGTTATTATAGATAATATATAATTATATTATAACCATCATCTTTATGATACCAATAACAAACACAAAGAGGGAAAGGTCCATATCCTGTGTAAACTAATGTCTTAGGAAGAATTTAGACACCAAAGACCAAAAAATCATTATTTTGTCTCTTATATTACCCTATGGACATAGTACTATAGAAGTTTCCAGTCTTACAAGCAGAGGTATGTATCTCAGCAAACCCAGATGTGATTCAATATCAAATGGGCTGAGAAATCATTTTTCTGTCAAATGCCTATGAGTGATCAGGAGTATCTAATGAAGTGTTCCTCCAGCTACAATGCACCGAGGGGGATCTGATCCTGCATGTGTAGTCACAGAATATCCTGTACATGCCTACTATGTGCAAAACATACTGTTGGATATCGCATTCATTAAGACAAAGAGATGGCTGTAACAGGCTGCTTCTATTCAGGAATTTAATAGCCAGAGTGTTTTCAGGGTCCCAGATTCAATTCTCACTTCTGCTGAGCCAGTCCAAACCCACACATCCTACCTTCCAGCCTAAGCTGTAGGTCACTCAGCAGAGTATCTGCTTCTGCTCCTCCTCCTAAGACGAGTCACAGTTTTCAAAGAACTTGAGAACTGGCAGGACTCATTACTCCAGAGGTTAGGGAAGTCCCTTGGGAGTTGGTGACTTGGTTTCCAGATCTTTCCCAAAATTAGTTTATGCATTCTACTTGAATGTACATCATTGGATTTAACCCCGTAGGGCAAATCGCCAATAACATTCCCAAACACTGCGTTTTGTTGGTTTCGGATTCCTGATGGTTTCTCACAGTTTTTAGCAGTTAAGGCCTCTCTCCCATGCGAAGCTCCTACCCTCGACAGCATCGCGTCATTGGCATGCAGTGAGGCTGCTGGACAGCCTGTGGTGCACGTATACTAGATGGAGGGGGGAATGCTGTAGGGAGGCTGAGGGAGGGAGGCCACGTAGCAAAAATGGGATGGAGAATAAGGAAGGACTCATTTAGGAATGAATGACAACAATGTTTAAACAAAAAACTCGCAGTGTGCTCAGCAAAGGACCTAGTGTGAGGTCCCTTGGGAAAACGAGGGTATAACTTCATAAATAGTCACGCCATAGGGTCAAATGAGATCGTCTGGTACACGGACAAGCTGAATTCTGCAGTTTCTGTTTAAGCGCTTTCCTTTGCAACCTAAACAACATTTATTTTAATCATACTTATGCACAAATAATGATGAAAGGAGTAAGAATATAAATGCAGCCTACCAATTTTGGCCCATTTCTCCTTGCAAGTGGCTTAGCCCAAGGCATTTCAGCCTCTGCCTCACGTTCCCACAAGTTTCAGACAGCATACTGGTATTGTTTGTTCTTTTAAAGAGGGTTATGAAAAAGTGAAATGATAAGTTTCGCACTAAAATGTAAAGTAATTAGCTTAGAAGACCACTGACAACATAAATATTATTAAAAAAGTGTAGCTAAGTGCTATGTAAACTGTTACTGCCCTGAAGAGTGTGAGGAGCGCTAAATAACACAAGCACAAGAGAAATCTTAAATAGGACTAGGTAGAAGAGGAAATTCTCACCAGTCCAAAATCACTGCCTCAAAGCCAGTGACTCTAAGTTGTATAAGTACTATTTCATCTACTTTCAAATAAGATGTTATCATAGATGACTGGGTCACTATCATTCTCCAAAGCAGGAGAAAATTTGCTAGCTAATTTGAGAACACATCTTTTCTTTTTGTGCGGCTGGATTTTTGGCCTACCATAGCTCGGCCCTATTTGGAGCCTTGTAAAAGTCACTTATCTGAGCCTATCGGTAGCCAAACTGCGAACATTCCCGCTGGAGCTGCCAGCTAAATAACGGCTCCCCGAGGATTAACTTCTTCCCGGCTACTAAAAAGAAAGCGAGTCTGTGTTACCGCAGCATAATGGCCTTCATCTGTAACCTAGATCTTGGTGGTTTCTTTCAAAAGCTTTTTCAGTATGCTATCACGAAAGGAAAAAACCTGTGTAGTTGGCAGGGAGCTTCACGGTATCAAATGGTGCCAGTAGGAACGCGCTGTCCCTCCCCTGAGCCCTCATAAGGAAACAGCTAGAAGATAAGTGTCCCTGTGCGCTTTGCTGCCCTAATGTGTGGCTCTGGGGGACAGGAGGGGCTACTGTCACCGCTGCTTCTGATCACTCAGCCTTTGAGAGCAAGGGACCAGGAGCTACTGTGGTGTGTCACACAGCAGCCCAAAGCGCTGACCACTGCCTGCAAACCTCAGTGTCTCATCCTGACTTCTGGAAGGGACTGGGTCTAAAACAAAACCAGGGAAGGTCATCTTAACAGCCTCTGACTACCAGCTTGTTCTGTGCCCAAGGGGAGAAGGCATTTGCACCTCCCACAGACATTGAGACCTTTCTGTCCAAAATATGACACAGCTTCTCCTGCTGAACATTTTTCAAGCAAGCTTCTAACACGAGGGATGACGTAGAGCCTGAGTTTGCAAATGCCTGTGTCCTGGTTTGAGCAACAAAGGACTAATTTCATTTCTAATGATTGTGAAAAAAATGCACTTTTAGAAGACTATAGTATCTGAATTTGTGAACATATTTACTTTGTAGCTAGCTATGGTGTGTGGGTTTCAAGGTCTCAGTGTTTTCGAGTTAGCCAGGTGCGGGGTTGAGGAGGAGTGAGACCCGGGCACTTGGCCCAAGCTGGCCAACAGGATTATTTCATACCATGAATGGCACATTCAATATAAATTAGAAAGTTTGCTGTGAAGGCTTTCTCTCTCCCTTGATGGCTGCCACCCTGAGAACTTCTTGCCCCAGTGCTGGACCCCTGAGCCCTTCCCTTCCCCCTGAAGCCACGGTGCTCACAGTGTGCCACATTTGCTGTCACTGCTGGGAGTGCACAGCTTCCTGCTGATAGAATGGGCTGAGTATAACCCCTGTATATTTTATATTTGTATCGGGATCAATATTGGCTCTTTAGTATTATTAATGTTAATTATTTAGTCTTATCCTATTAAATCTATTTATATTTCAGCCCTCGGGTTTTCTTGGTTTTCCCCAATTCTCCTTCCCAGGTGGGGAGGGGTCATCAGGTAATAGAATAATTATCTAAACAACAATAAATTGTTGTGGATTCCTCAAACCACAACAGCCTGTGTTCAAAAATACTTTTGTCTCCCATGAGACAATCTGCCAGCTGGCCACAAGTCACGGTGCTGGGGCAGGAAAGAGTAAATCCCAGACTCTGTCCATGCTGAGGGTCAGTCAGTGTCACTGTGGTACAACTGCACTGACTTCAAAAGGGGGCAGTGTTAAATTAACGTTGAGTCCTTAGAAAATGTTACCCCGTCTGCCTTGAGAACTGTCGACTCCTGATGGCTGAGACCTCATTCGGGTTCTTTCTGGGAGATTTATCAGATATAGAGTAGAAAACTAAAAGGATATCTGGAAGTGGCAAAGACAGGTAAATTGGAAAAGGGAAACTTAATTTAGACATCTACCTTGAGGTGCCTCAGCTTAGAAATAGCATTCCTATTTAGCCAAGAGAGAGAAGCAATCTATTAGAGCCCAATTGCTCCTTTGCTAATCAGAACTGTTCATTTACTCCACAGGATGCCCAAACAGACAGCACTTTTTTTGCAAAGTCTAAATCCAAGAAACATAATAAAATACATCTCCTTACCTGCTCTGTGAGGAGCTCTCAGGTACGTGGTACATGAAGACATTTCCCCTGGAGGTAGCAGCCCAGTGACTGGCCATGTTTATGACGGGACATGTGATAAACTGGTCACTGATAAAAAAGGAGGAGCAGGGAACAGACACAGTCACATAACAGAGAAAAGGAAAGAACCCCCCACACACACACCCAACAGACCTCTCTCTATATTGATAGCCGCCTTTAAATCTTCCAAAACAGCTCATATCTCTGCCTTCAACCACACTGAGGGAAACCACATTCATCCTCTATGAGCCCAGTACAGCTTAGAATTCACTAAAATTGCCATTTTATGGGGTGTTGAACAATGATAATGATACTAAATAAATAAGATCTGACACATGAGGAGCATCCTGGCCAAAAAAACCAATCCCATTTTAGTCTAGTTTATGGGGCCCATGCTTGTAATAGTACAAAGCTCCTTCTTCTGGCACCACTAGGTTGCGATGGCATCTAGTAAAAGGACATATATATTTCCTGGGTTAAGGAACAATGGTATCATTTCTGCATTTGGATGTGTGTGATTTTTTTGGGTAGAGTTACCAGATGTGGAAGAGGTAAGAGACCCCTTTTGGATATATCCTGCAGGCCCTCTGGTAGGGCTCATCAATGTGGAATAACTAGTGCAGCTGTATGTCTGGGAGAGAAGGGTTAAGAGAAGAGTGCAATGAGAGGGTTAAATGATCAGTTTATCACCAGGTATTGCAATACAAAGGTATGAGTGAAGCAAATACCTCCAAACCTTCCTATAGCTTCCATTGCCCCAAGAAGTAGGGCTGGAAGGCAGGATGAGCAGTAGCTGGAAGAAGCACAAGTGGTTCAAGAGGCGCAAGCAGAAAACATATAGATATCTCGTTATGATTCCTCAAGGCAATATCATATACACACATATATCACCACTTCACATTCTACATGTGCCTGAAGACTCAGCACACTCTTTGGGTGTTTATAGATCCATAACTATGTGAGCACACACAAGTGTATCTGCTGCGGAAGTGGGAGGTTTCAATTCTCAGTCTAGTGAATCTGAAACAGTAGCTGCTCCTTCAGACTTGGTAGGCAAAAAACAGAATGACTGGTGGCAAGAAAGAACAGTGTCAGAGAAGCATAAAAACATGTTGCTATATTTAACTGGTATAATTACGAAAGGCACTGTTTGGGTAGCTATCTTGGTTCAGCAGAGTTTATTTTAAGCCCATCTGTGAGACCACAAGCTATGGGCTGACTGACCACAATGCTCTTTGACAGTTATGGTTGACAACACCCATATGAAACAAAAATTACTGTTCTTCACATGCCTACCAGCATGGGGTTTTACAGGAGCAGATGGCCCTTGAAAACTGGGGAGTCTGTGGACAGCATTAGCTCTCGAGAAATGCTTTGAGATACATATCACCACTTAAAACTGATTCTCAGTTGGTGCTATGGGGGGGAAAAGTCAGCTATTCTGAGGAAGTAAAAAAAAAAATTAAAAAAAAAATAGTAACCACAAAAATGAAATGGCTGTTTCTTACAGGCACGGAATACCAGAGTTTAAAAAAAAAAAAAAAAAAGAGGAAAGAAAAAGAAAATGAAACTAATTTTTTACTTGGGAAAAATACCAGAGAATTGCAGCTAGAAGAATTTTAAAAGTGGAAGTATTTTAAAACCACAAAATATGCACAATGTATGTAGTTTAAAACAACCACTTCTGTTGCTTTCTCACACTTCATTATCCTGTTAAAACTTCAGCAATTAATTATAACTTCCTGACATAGAACTTTGCTTGGGTTATACATCTATGCTGATAGAAATATTTTTTGTTAGCAAAATACAAAACAAACAAACAAAAAAAAAAACCCCAAAACCAAACAAACACCAAAAAGACCAGAACCAAACCCCTCTTTTCTCCACCATGTATGTGATACTGATGTAGGCGACTGTATTTCTGTAGCTGCTCTCTCCCCTCCCTTTCTGCTGGAGTAATTTCCAAAGTGTTTAAAGCAAAGGATTATCGTCAGATGTCCTGGTTTCACTACTCATCCTTCTGCTTGATCGTGGTGACTCTTTAAGCCATTCAGGTCTTTCCTGAGCCAAGCCATTTGCCTCCTATCGTAAACAAGCAGGTAATCCCTATGCCCATGAGGCTGCTGCGGGGCTCTTGCGGGCTGAGCGCCAGAGGAGCTGCTTGCGTATCGTGTCCCCGCTGCCAGCGAGCGGTGTGCTGGCCATCAGAGCTTTGCAAAAGTCAGTGTCTGCACCATGCCGGGCCCTGGGCTGAAGGTGGGTGATCAAATGTGACAGCCCTGTGTTATAACAGCTCCTTACAGAGGTATCTCTGGATGGGAAGAAGGGTTAAGATTTAAGTCCTTCGTGGTTTATTATGGCTTAAAACCTTACTGATCTGACTAAAGAATTATAGCCTCATGGGTAACAGTGGTGATGGAAAGGAACGACTGAGGGAACTGGGGTTGTTTAGCCTGGAGAAGAGGAGGCTGAGGGGAGACCTTATCACTCTCTACAACTACCTGAAAGGAGGTTGTAGAGAGGTGGGGGCTGACCTCTTCTCCCTGGTGACAAGTGATAGGATGAGAGGAAATGGGTTCAAGTTATACCAGGGGAGGTTCAGATTGGATATTAGGAAACATTTTTTCACTGAAAGTGTTATTAAACATTGGAACAGGCTGCCCAGGGAGGTGGTGGATTCACCATCCCTGGAGGTATTTAAAAAAGGGTAGACATGGTACTTGGGAACATGGTTTTGAAGTGTTTTTGTCAGGGTAGGGTAATGGTTGGACTTGATGATCTTAAAGGTCCCTTCCAACCTCAGCGATTCTATGATTCTATGAAAGAGACTGAGGATGAGTTCTGACTTTAATGCCCATAAACCACAGCGCTTCCACGCGTGCTGCATGCAGTGGCCCCAGACACCGCAGTGATGGGTGGCCATCCCTGGGACAGGCGATGTGGCAGGGCAAATGTGGCATGGTGCGAGACTCAATAAGTGGCACAAAGCTCAACCCACAGCCTTCTGGCTTGTTTACTCCATGACCTCAATGCACCAGCACACCTGGACCACCCAGAAACTTTCCCCAAACAGTTTTGGTCACTGCTGTCTTGGATCAGATGTTTCCAAGTGAATCTTGGCTCCTGTTCATCTCCTGCTCCCTGAGGCTCCCCTGGAGCAACGCCCTGCAATTCTGACAGAGGAAAAAGACCTGCTGAAAGGAAAATCTCATCTCTAAGGTCTCATGGAGAGGCTCACAGTGGGACAGAAAACTGTAACACTGAGAGCACAGATACCAAGAGCTTGGTAGCTATGATGTCTCAGTTCAGAACAGAGGTGAAACAGCTTGGACGGGCACACAAGGACTCAAATCACCATCTTATAAAACACATCACTTTAGAAATGTACAGAGTTTTCATAACAAATTTGCTCATGAAGGAGGGAAAGGATAGGGACAGAATCTTTTGATTCATTTTCTGAAAAGCTGTTCCACTTAAACATTCAGCCCCTGAATTTGCACAGAGGCAAGAAAAAGGAGGTAAGGAGATTTTCCCCGGTTTGCCTCCTTTCAGAGAAACAAGCTCATCCTCCCTAGCCCTCTCCACCCCAGCTCAAGATCTGTAACTTGCTAAAGCAAACTGTCTCTCCATGGGGGAGGGAGCAAAATCTACAGCCTTCTCTGCAGACCAAACCACCATGTGACCCAAGTAAAGATATCCACTAGTCTTCATGGCCTACCATAGGTGTCATGACTGCTGTGGAGTCCTAGCTCAACAGGGCAATGAACTTTTCAAACTGACTGTTATCCAGAACTGCTGGACCCTGATGCCATACCCAATTAAGGGTTGCAGCTATGCATATCTACTGGGTGGTGTGAACACGGCCCACTGCTCACCTCCACTACTCAATGGTCCCTGCCTGCAATGTTTCAATGCAAAGCATGGGAGTCTATATACTGGAGGTAAGTTGCTCATGCATCTGCTGACATTTCATCACAACTATTTCCTTTGGGAGAGGCTGGGAAGCCCTGTGAGTCTACAGTATGTCCTGATGGATCAAACAAGGCAAGAGTTGGATACTGAGTGTTCTCCTTTTACTTCCACAAGAAGACTTCCGATAGAAGCACCCTACTGCCTGATTCTGCTTTCTCACACCATGGTAAACCATACACAAAGCAAGCAAAATGTGGATTGGGTGACATTATACAATCACTGTACACTGGCATAAATAATTACACAAGCATCAAGGAAATACATTAATAAGCTTAAGGGGATTCTTCTGCCATAGGTAAAATGGAGATTAGCAATGCACAGAATGGGGTTGGGAGCCACTTTTCTGAATATTCACAAATGTTTCGCCATTTTACACAGGATAGTCACCTGTAGAAAGCCTGACATTGTGAAGAAATATATTTTGCAGGTTTCATGATATAAAAGTTAATGTAATCACTGAAATCAAAGTTTTCAAGCTAGATCACTCTCCAAATTTCCAGAAACTAGGAAAAGTATGTAACTGTATAATTAAGTGACTATTTGTGAATAAAAGCCAGTCTATTAGTTCTTCTACTGTCACAGAGATAAGAGGAATCAAAAAACAGTTGATGCAGAGTGTGCAAACCAAGACATCTTTGACATGAAAGAGTACACAAATTACAAAAATTAGTAGTCTGAACCCAATATACAATTCAGGAAAGAGAAACTTTTTGCAAGGCATAAAAGTCAGTTCAATTTCTGTTTACCAATGATATTGGAAACCTCATGGAAAATGAAATCTTATTCCCCATTTTCTGTTCATTTGCATAAGAATTTTTCCAGTGTTTCAGAATGTAAATTCACACCTGAGATAAGCAAAACAAACCTTTCTTAACCCCAATCACACTGTTGTAATAGGATGAGTTTCTTACCGGGTGGCATTTTCCAAAGCCCTGGAAAAGGATGAGTAATCATCGGTTGAGTGTTCGAGGGAGTAGTACCACGTAGCTGCATCTTCAATAAACGAGTTGGAGTCTTCTCCTCCTAGAGAATTTTGCAGAGCCTGATAAAAGGCTGTTTTGCTGTTGGGTCTTCCTTGACTTTCTTCAAATCTCTGAGAACAAAATGCATACAAGAATTTACAAACAAAAACAAAAGATACATTTCTAATGGAACAACATAGGCTCAGATCTCCCTCTGCTGGAACAAGTCCTCTCTGCTGAGATCTCTGATTCCTAAGGGAAGAAGTAGGGGACAATCCTACTTTTGCTTTCCCAAGACTGTCACCAGCCAGCAGTATTGGCTTCCTCTAAACATACTATAGGACTGAATCCCTAATCATAGACACCAAGCTGTGCAGATGTAGCGCTAATACTACAGAAACCCTGCTGGCTCTCACAGAAGTAGTCCACATGGATAATTCTCCACTGTAGGTGTGCCCAATGCTGTCCTTCTGATGACGTCCCTGAAGGGAAACTAGAGGGGAGAGAGGGAGATATTGCTGCTTTCCTTTGGAAATCCTGGAAAGTGAACACGCCATATAGCCATTTCATGGCTGTATCACTCTGCCTCTTCTGGAAACACCTACAAAGAAATGTGGCTCCCATAAGGTCTGTATTTAGGTCCCTCTGGAATAATATCTGCCTTAGCCGTGGAAGAGGAATCCCTCTCCTCCAAATCCCAACGCAAGTAGCAGGCATGATCTTCAAACTCCATAACCCTTAGTGCCTTTCAGGGACACCTACAGTGAAATGCCCTTTACCTGAGATCTGTGGTCTGACACCTTTCCTGACATAAAGGCATTTTCCCCAGAGCAGACTGCCCATGTCACTGCGGAATCACTGATAGCAGAGGGACCATCTTCTGTGCCAAACTGTGTACCCAATCTTATTTTTACCAAAACTGAAGACTCCTGGAAGGTTTCAACACATTTCTTTGAGGAAGTTTTTTATTTTATTAATTCAGACTTTTCACTTTTTCTTTTTTTTGGGCCAGTGTGTGTGTGTGTGTGTGTGAATTTATTTCAAGTTCAGAAACAGAGGAACATCCTGAAAAAAAAATGTAGCCTGAACTTTTCTGTGGATCAAGTCCTTTCTAAAGAAAGCACCTTGCAGGTGCGCGCTGGCTGCACCTTGGTATAAGAACTTCAGAGAGAAATATCTAGTAAATGACCTATATTATTTTGGGCAGTCAGTCTGATGCAAAATAGGCTGGTGTCTGCCCAGTCCAGTTACCATAGATGCATTACTGAATATATTATTTTGATGGCCCGCAGCTGGTTTTCATCACGCTGCTAGAAGGTCTTTCCACAACCCTATACAGAAAGTACAGAGGGAATAACTACTTTTCAACAGATTCACAGAAATGAAAGATGGAAAATAAGTCCCTGTCTGCTGAGGCCGAGGATTGTCCTTACTGATGTACTCTAATGCGTTGTGCATTTTGATTAAGTGACTTTACAAGGGATTTCAAAACACTACCAAATATCCCAAGGTCCCAAAAGATCTTGGCAATTTTCCTTGTATTTGTAATAAATTCTTCTTTTGCTTGATTTTGGCCCATGCAATGTGAAAAGAGTCATGTGGTGCCAGTTTAAGTAATACAGCTGTACTTCGAAAAAGATCTGCAACTCACACATGACACGTCACTTCATGTGCACAAACGCCACATATGAAACTGCAAATCGCCTGCAAAATCATTCAGCTTAAATACAGCAAGGGCATGTATATTTTTCTGCAAGAAACAGAAATCATCGCTGAAGACCTGACTGCAGATTCAAAAGCAATCTTTCCATTGGCTTTGGCATGCACCAGTTCAGGTCCCTACTAACCAGCAGAAGCATTGCTGCTGTCTAATTAGGAATCTTTCATTTGGTGACTGGGGCTGGTGGGTTTGGCTAGCAGTTATGGATAAGAACAGATACTTTTCTGTGTGTTCTTATGTGTAAAACATCCTGTATAAAGCGACTTTCATGCAATGTTTTCATTTTGTTGTGTTTTTTAAGTGGATTTGTTACCTTATTCTACACCTGTCATGGATACTTAAAACAGACAAAAAAAAGAAAGAGAAAAAAACTTGGGGGTATTGATTATGTACCCTAGGAACTGATCCTTTACTGCCTCATCAACTACCAAGCATCAAATAAATATTACGGTTGAAAAACACAAAGAAGGAGATGGATCATCATACAGTGCATGGTTAAGCTGAGGAACTCCTTGCCACGTGGTTTTGCAGATGCCAAAACTGGTGAAGATGACATTTCATAAACAAGTTTTTGAATGTAAAAAGAAAACACAACATCAGTTGATGGTTATTAAGTACGGGAAGACCAATGCAGGCTAGGAAATCCCTGAGCTGCAAAGCACTAGAGGTTTGGAGAGCATTTAGCAGAAGTATCACATTTGCTTATGCTATTCTTACAAACATCCACTCTTAGCCACCGCTGAAAGCAGCATTCTGTGTTAAATGGGCCTTTGATCTGACTCAGTGCGGTCGGTCTTAGGTTTTACTGCGTCTATGTACCAGTTTCTGTGATCTTCAAAATGCCCCCAAAATTCTCTTAACCTTCCTCAGCAATCACCAATAATAGAGCGGGGTCTTTGAGATGTCCTGAGTCAGATGAAAGAGGACTCAACAGGCAGAGATGGATGAAAAACAGAACTGGCATTTGTAAGACATTTTGAGATTTTTTTACCCCATCCAGCACTCAAATAGCACAACCTGAAACACGATGTCTCAAGTGTTGCTTTGGCTACAATATAATGGAATTTAAATATCTGACTTTAACATGATAGCACAAAACAAAGCAATACATTCAAAAAAAAAACCATGAACCATTAAAAAGACAAAACATTTTAATTTTTTAGAAATTGATTCAATTTGACCAATTTTCCATGCCCAACAAATGTTTCCCATTTGAAAATATGTGACCAAAGAACAATTTTCAAATAGAAGTAGATACAACAGCTGCTATCAGATTAATAGAAACAGCTGCACATTATGTAAAATAATTTACATTCTGCTAACCTTTAAAGAGGTATTAGCAACTGACTTCAGAGTTATAGTGGGGTTTTCCACTTTTTTTAGAAAATAAGTAAGAACATAGTTAAAGATAGCAGGTGCACTGCTTCCTACTGTTCTTGTGGTGTAAACACATTGTCTAAATAATGAGATATATAATGTTTTCTGCATATGAATGAATCTGGTCCAGTGTTTTATTTTAAAAAAAAAATTGTAACAATTGGTACACCAAACATTTACATCTTCCAAGGGGCAAAATGTACTTTTCTGTCAAACTGGAAGAGTGATAACATTAACAAAGTATGTACAGATCTTAGGTCTTAAATAGCTTGTGATAAACATTGTCACAAAAGCTGGTGAAAGACCTGCCAGCTATTTGGGAAAGTGCTTCAAGGATTCCAGGTAGTTATAGGATGAAGTAAAGAGCTGATATCAGCCCATTCTCCTTCCTGATGGCATTTATCAGGACACTGCTCCCCTGGCCATTACAATTAATACACACATATCTGCCATCTGTTGCAGGTTGTTCAATACCTCTATCCATAAAGAAATTAACTGACTGTAATATAGTGCAGAATGGAAGATCTGGTCTGCACAGATCCAGATGCTTACATTGGGTAAATAAACTATATTTCTATCTATCCACTCCCCCATGTCCTGGTTCTGGGTTCTGCAGCCAACTAGATTTGTACTAAGGAGGGAAAGAAAAAGAAAGAAGGGACATAAAGTGCAGCCTTAGTCTTCCATCTAAAAAGAACAGTCGTTGCAATGTGGAGATTACATAGTAGGCACAGAACATATGGACGATACAAACAGGGCCATACCGACTTGCATGCATATACAGACAAAAACAGATATAGATCAGCATGAGTGACTCTGTATATTTAATGTCAGGTGTAACCATTAGATCCTCCCACCTGAGCATCACATGTAGCACAGGGATAAAATTTTGCACAGTTGGGAATTGAAATCAACATTTTTAGAGGTTTCTGCTCAGCTGCCCTAATCTCTGACTGCTCAAAGCTAATATCCCCGAAGGTCTGCCATGGGAATTGCAGTTAACGGGTTCAGGCTTAACCGCTCCATATGCCACATAACAGTGCATTATGGCACCACTTGCCATTCCCTTAACAAACTCTGCTTTGTTTCTCACTTAGTTTCAACCATCTGATGGCTGTACTGGGGATGAGTACGAAGTGCTCCAGGAAGTGGTAAGTCTGTCTCAGTTCACATGAATAAGCATTCAAGTGAATGCCATAAAACGGTCATTTCCATGGGCAAGATGTTGAGCACGAATGTTCAGCGTACTCTCTGCTGCAAGCATCACTGAGACACCTCAGCCTTTAATTGTAAACAATTCGAACATAAATGTTTTGCTAGCACATAAGTGGTGCCTTCTGTCTTTCTGTTTTATTTTTAATAGTAGAGGCCTTAACAGGCATAAGCACAGTGTTGCAGTGGGAGTAGAGAGACACCCAACACAACCAAATGCCAGTAAGCCCCCACAGAACAACATGGTGCCAACTGGATTTACCACCTTCAGGTCTGGTTGCAGTCTAGAGGTTTTACTCTCACTCCTAAGACTCAACTGCTAAGAGTTTATAAAACTTCCATGCAGCTCCAGTCTAAGGTGATAAGATTTGCATCACGTCTCAAGCTTGCTTGCATCCAAATGGCTAAAAGCATCTCCTCACCATTTACAGGATCAGTATTAATAAAGCAAGACCAGGATTAATAGAGCAAATCCTTGGTTGAATTTGCCAGCACGGCTATTCCCAGGAACTGGTGGAACAGGTCAGCAGGGGTTAAATTTTTCATCTCTCACTCTTTGCATCTGACTACACTGAAATTAGTCATCCGAAAGGAGGTGGAAATGAAGGACTTTGCCAATTCCATACACTTGCCACAGGACCTTTTAACTGTGCCATTTATGTACCTAAATACATGCATTGTTCTTCAGAGCTGGAGCATATCCACAGACAGATTTTCACCCCAGGGAGGTTTGGTCCCCTCTTTGTAGAACGGATTAAATAACTTGGTTGTAGTCAGAGGCAAACTAGGAACTATGCCTTGGTTCCCCAAGCTGAGCTCAATGCTCTGCCCACCAGCTAAGCCCTCCCACCTTCCTTAGTATATCAGTAAAACCAACTTTGGGTTTTCCTGGAAAGATGCAAGTCAGATCTACCTCAAGGGAATCCTTAAAACGAATAAAGTAGAAGAGTGGCATACAGTGTGGGTTGTCTCAAATCCTTCTTCTAGGTCTATCGTGGGGAGAGGACACTTAGCACAGATCAAAGATGCTTATGACATTACGACAGAGGAAATGGGGCACAGACTTCTCGGTAACAACCACCACCCGCACCAGTTTCTGCCACTGTAGCTAAATACGTCTGTGGCCTACTCAAGACTTTATCATCTGACTTTGACTGCAACCATGCATGGTCATGGCTATGACGTAGAAATGCTCTTAAGGACCTGGAAAATGCATGTTCTTAAATAGCTCAATGACGGAGGAAGCGTTACAGTTTCCCAGCAATATACACTAACTGCGTACACAAGGAAGAAATCGGGAGACTTTAACCTTGCAGCAACTCTTTAAGAAAACAATCTGAAGACAGGAATACAGACTGGTCAAAACAGTCATATTCCCTCCCTCAAGCCCTAAAAACCTGAAGACACAGGAAAATAAAATTAGAGGGAAAAGTGCATAAAAAATATCATCAGTTCTTACTGAGAACAGAAAAACAGCTTAAGGAAGTCAAAAGGGAGAAAACAAAATATTACCACCTACCATGAATATTAGGAATTTTCTGGAACAGAGGTGGAATCTGACTTACAGCAGTAGCACCAATTAAGGTAGGTACTATTATAACAGCTACTAAAGAAATTAACTATCCTTCTAAGTATGGAAAGTTAGACCCTTTCCAAAGGAGATGAGAAGATCTTCAACAGTAGGAGATTTTAAAACAAGTTTCTTAGGTTGAGGTAAGTATTACCATTTCTTAGGGTTGAGTTGCACCAACTTTTTGAGTTCCCTTCCAATCTTATTTTGTGGAAGCCTTTAATTAAAGAAGATATTCCAGACTTTCTTCTTGAAAAGGCAACAATTTACTGCTGAGTTCTCAGTTACCAGTGTTTTTCCTTTTAATTTCCACCTGACAGTGCTGACTTTTAGCATTTGTGGCTTTCATTAATACCATGATTTGCTGCATAATTTCTAATGCATCATGGAATTTCATTTTGATTTTGCAGACAACTGTCACATGTGGAAATAGCGGTAAAGGAAAGAATTTCACTTCCTAGTCTTCATCACATGACTTGTAATGAGGTTACTGAGGTTTATTCCCCTCTCATACAGTCTGGATCATTATCTGCAGGCCTCCAGCATCATAGTCCACTTCCTATGCCTGACTTCCTCTTCTAATTGATTCCAAAAAAGAAAGATATATGAAATAAGAGCAGGAAACTTCAGTGGGAGACTAAACAAGAAATAGGAACTTTATTCAGGTGGGTCAAAAAGCCTTCTTTCAGAAGAGTAATTTTGTCATTAATTGTGAAGTAAATTGGTCTATGTGTTATTGACTACCAGAAAAGAGAAGATGGGATTAACCTTTCACTGCCTCCTGTAAAATGAAATCCACAGTTACAGAAAGATAGCAACAGACCTGCAGTTCAGTTAGGTAACCCTCAAAATAATCCCTGCTGTGTTACATTGTCCTGTTGGTTTCTTAGCATGTATCTGAGCACGTTGGAACACTTCATTTAATTTGGCAGTGTTAAGCAGGGAAGTGCTATTGTTCCCATCATAGAGAAGGACAAATGAGATAGAAGAGGTCGATATGCTGTCTCAAGAACAGACAGTGCCAGAGGGTTCACAAGAAGACGCAAAATCGCTCTGGGTAGACCTTCATGCTTTTGTCCAAAGCAGAGCATGGATGCAATTCTTTTTCATTTCACCAGTTTATGCCCTGAACCCTTAGCCCACATATCAGGCCAGCGCTATTCTTAGTCCCAGCTAGTACATATACAGAGTCATCTTTACAAGAAAATATACTTCTTAAAGGCAACAGAGAAAAAAGGTTGCCGCAAAAAAACACATTTGCATGGAAAAGACTGACTTAGCCCTGCTGCACAGGGAAGAACCTCATAACCAAGTTATGAGCTTGCTTTCTTCTTTGTGAGATACAACAGAGATTGCAATATAAATAGGATTTTAGAGACAGTACAACATACTGCTGCATATTAGTACATGCTAAATCATTACTGATCTCTTACCTTTTCATGTCTCCCCCAGTAATGTTAATCAACAAATACAATAATGCCATTAATCAGCGTAAACAGGACTGGCTGGAGATGGACAATGCCTTTGCATATTTGCATGGAATATAATTCACCAAGTGTAGAAATCAAAATGCATCTGTCGTGGCTGCATATGATTACTTTCATCACCATAATAATAGTAATACCATCAGTTCATTAACAGTGAGTCTCTTCCTACCTTAATTGCCTTAGCTCTGCTGATCAACCCATCTTGCTGAGCACTTCCAATAAGCAGATCTACTTTCCGAAGTTGAGGGCGCTGCAGGGCTTTAGCTAAAGGTTCCCGAAGGTAAATTCCATCCACCACTGGACCCCAGTACTGGAACGGACCACTTATAGCTAGGAGCTAGATTAGCGAAAAAACAATAATAATAGTGCAGGTAAATTAGCTTACCCTGGCCATTTCCATTTTACTTATGGTTCAGAAAATTGAGCTGATTGATAGCCTTCAAGTGAACAAGTGACCAGTTAGCATAAGTGCAAACTCTCCACTGGCAGGAAGCAACACTTTTGCTGACAGTCTCAGTAAGTGAAATGAGCTGAATAGGCCAAGACAAGTGATGGTCGTATAGTCATAAAAATAATGTTTTAAATTAGAGATTGGCTTTATACTGGTCCTGATTGGACAATGTATTGCCTGTGAGTGTTTTAATCTGTGGGTAAAGGATCCATCTCTAGAATCATTTATACTGTAGCTTTCACAAGTCTCCCACTTAAGAGACAGAGCAGTGATATCCCTCCCCACTTCCTTTTCTGCAAAAATGCAGTTACTGAAGCTACAGACACTTGCTTCTCCTCTAGACTAACACCAGAGGCAGATGAGAGGGGACTGAAAGAACGTAAAAGCTTTATTTAGATTAGTTTTGGAAGACATGGTCAAAGTAGTGTGAAAGGGTTTTAGTCTAAAGGAGAATGAAGCTGTGAGTATTCATGGGTCAGAAGTGGACGTCATGGACATCAGCATCATTCCGCCAAAGCTAGTCCAGTTCCTCTTTCACAAGGATTCAGCCAAATTTATTTTTTTTTAAGCTTCCTCACAGCTTCATGCGGATAGAAGCTTCTTTTTGGTTCCTTGCCAATGGCATATATTTTGCTATGGTGTACCTTAGTTTGTGCATCATTGAGGACACGAGCAGGCAACTGGCGGAGGCAGGATACAATTTCCTCACTGGTGGATGAAGGGCATCCCACATCTTCAGCCAGGACTGCTGCTTGGGTCTGTGCTCTCCTCTTAGTAATAATGGATGATGGAGAAAAAGCTGAACCTCCCTGGAAAAGAAAGACAATACCAGTCAATACATGCTGGGAAAACACCTGGTCCCCTGGTGCAGGTAAAAAAGATGAGAAGCAAAATCTGCTCAGTTGCAGAATGTAAAACACTGGTATTCAAATCATAAGAAGCAAGTTCTGTCAAAGCAAAGGGGAGAAGGATAGGTTTGGCCTTTTCCAGCTCTGCCATAGTTATTTTGGAAGACCTCTGAAAAGTGTCTATGTTATGTCTATAACCAAGTCACAAATCTTCCTGAAAACTTTGCTGGAAGAAAACACATTCAGACAGGAGTGGATACGAAGAGGGTGCATCAGGGAATGGAGAGTCCATCTTACAAGAGGAGACTAGAGTTTTGCTTTCTTAACTGTGATAAACAAGGATTGAGAGTAGGCATGATCTTTGTAAATGAATCCATGAAGAAGAGTTATTTATACTTCAGGACAATGCTGGTGTGAGACCAAATGGGCATTAAATATTCATACAGACTGTAAATAAATTTAGGCTGGAAACTCTCAGATAGCTAGCCCAAGGAGCAGTGAAGGTTTAGAAGAGGTGTGAGCAGAGGTAGTAGGAACAAAAGGTTAACCCAAGCTGCAGAAGATCAACCAGAGCCAGAGCACGTCAAAATCCGAGCACAGGCTACAGTCCAATCTCTATCCCAGACTCTTTGTTTCTTTCCTACAACTGTAGAAACATGGAAAAGGTCCTCACCAAGAAAAGATGGCAGAGCATTGTTGAGTAACTGTGAAAACTACTTACTGAAAATGCAGATAAATTAGTATACATCTGATAAGATCTGACCTAGAACAGAAAGGCTGGAATAGCTCTGACATGGTTCAAATGACTAATTTCCAAACATTTAAATCAGTTTATTATAACTGCTAAGATTAGCTTCCGTCTTCTAAAAAAACCCAAACCCTAGGTGCATGATATGAAAGACCCCGATCTATTCAACCGATTAAATTACTTCTTATTGAATTTGCTCAAAGCAGAACTACAAGTCTGAAAAAGCATAAAACCAGAAGCAAGTTAAAAAGAAACAGAAAACAAACAGCAAATCTTTAATTTGAAGTTGTCTCAAACCTTTGAGCCCGAAGAACTCTGTGCAGCCCTGGCCAGAACTCAGGACATTTTTTATATTTCAAACAAGCAGACCCATTGATACTAATAGGATATCATTGCTCGCTACTGGCGAAATTTGTTTCCAAAAAAAATTAGAAAGACGTTATTGTTTGGATGTAGAGACAGCTTTTTTTGTTCACTGCATGTAGAATTTCCAGTGCTACTACCTTCCTGAAAGGTTTTTCTTCCTTTTTAAAGGATCTGAAAAACAAGCACTGTTATTAGCTTAATGACTGTGGTGCAGATGGTTGCAGACAAGCAAAGGAAAAAGCTAAGATTGTCAATCCTGGGGCACTAGAAGAGCCGCCTCTTTTTTTAAGAGGGCAGAAAGTCTAAAGAAGAAGAAATAAACGCCACTTGGTCTTATTCCTCGCTTCCGCCCTCGATTTAGATGAGAAATCGAGTGAGCAATGAGCTTTATCCTCACGTGGGATTTGTGGTGGCCTATTTTGTGTTTGTAAGGCACGATATTTGCCAGCTGCTGATTGGGTGCACTGACTCAGTTGGTCATGAGAGAAAAAGGAAAATATCCTTGATGAGAGCATCTCTGTGTGTGGGTGTGTCCCCAGGACTCAGTATGAGAACATTACTTTTTTGCCTGGCCTCCAGAAGAGCATGTTCACCAGAACTAGGATGGGTGAGACTAGACAAGGGATAACACCACGTGCCAGCTTCCCTCAGAAGAGTAGCTTCAATGTTTTTCATGTGGAGCAAGGAATTATGTGCCTCCTTGGTACAGCAAAGAAGGTAGTCCTAGGATTGCACAATATTTATCCACTAATCTGGCAAATATATTTTTCAACATCAGATCTGAACATGCTCAGCATGTTTTATCAAGTATCCAGTACCTCTAAATGGCATTCATTTAAAACAAAACAAGACAAAACCATACAAAATTAAAGGAATTGTTTCCCAAATTCTGAAAGTTTCAAAAATTTTGAAAGTGGCAGTTTCTGTGTAAATTCTGAAGTTCCCTCATTAAAAGGCTAAGTTTGATAGGGAAAGAGAATACTGAGATCAGATGACATACAGAATCCAAAAACTCACTGTGACCAAGCGAAACATCCTACTGTGTGCTTAATTTTGAACACATTTGCTCTCAGGGATTTTAAAAGCTGCATGCCAAGTTCCCCTGTCTCTGAGATCTCTACAGACTGAAAGACTACCCTTGGGTCAAGCACTGAGTCAAACAAGGACTGCAAAAAGTTCTGGATAGGAGCGTCCCACAAGTCCCCTCTGGAGGGGGAGAGCTAAAAGCCTGGACAGGCAAATCTTCATATCACAGCACTGGATGTGTATGGGTTAGCATTACATATGGTCCAAGCTCAACAAGCAAAAGAAAAAACCCAAAACTTCTGCAAACACATTTGCAAGGTGAGGAGAGTTCTTGTCTGAAGCCTTCCTCTTGCTGTGCATATTTTCTCTTCTTTGCTTGAGTGGTTAGAACAGGTTCACATGCTCTTCTTTATCCTGTTTTTTTCTTCTATTTTCCATGGTAATGGCCACTTCCTCAGTTTGTTTTTTTTTATAACATCCGCAGCCAGGAAGCATGTCTTGAGTTTTGGGGTTTGAAAGAGATGTGGTATCCACTATTTTTATTCATGTTTAATTTTTATTGGGACTGGAAGTGGGCAATAGAGGAACTTGGGACATCATTCAAGCAGTATTTGGAAGCAATACCATTATGTTCCCTCCTCTGGTGCATCTGAAATACATTCCAGGCTCTGGAAACAGGGCTCCTCTTACGGCAGAAGTTAGGCAAGCAAAACTGTAGCAGTTCTCTGTTTTTCAAATTCACATCACAATTCAGGCTCCTTGTTTCCTCATCCTCACCAAAAAAACTCAGGAACAAATAAGTGAGAGCAGAAGCTGGAGACTGCCCAGAATTAAATTTCTTCCTTTTTGAGACTGCAGTTTTCCCATTAAAAAGAAATTTTCCCTAAACACTCTGGCCACATTAGAGGCAGGCTCAGGATACAGAGGATAACATAACTGCACTCAGCATTTCTGTTGGCCTCTTTCCCTATAATTTGTTTGTGTGATTAGTCCCAGCAACCAGTAATGAAAGAGTTATGTGCTTTACAAAATTGGACTATTTAGGCAGAAGCAGAAATAGCGAAGGAACTGTTCATTTCCATTACATGACACCCATATTACCATCAACATGACAGAATCATGAATCAGGAAACCCAAAATCATGAGATCAGCTCAAAAATAAAAACCACTGTGTTCTTTTTGTTAGTCCTCTGGTTTTTAAGTCTCCAGGAATTCTCTTGTACCTATGGACACAGGAGCTAGAAAAAATCACTTTTAAAACTAACAGCTGAGATCTTCAGATAATCCCGCAGGGTAGTTTTTTGAAAGCAAATCTATGAAGAATATGAGATATACAATAAAATTGTGAGCGTTAGCCATCTTGCCATGACAGGGTATTTCCTATCTCAGCATCATTTAGACCCGCTTGAGAGGGAACCGAAGCCACACGCAGTTCTTGGTTCAGCTGTCCTTACAGATTGACCCGCTGTTATCAGAGGAAATTCCGATGACATTTTTGACAACAACCTGGATGAAAGCAGTCAGTACTGAACTGCTGAGAAGAAGCGGTTGCAGCTGTGCTGCTCAGTCCACCACAGCAATATTACACTGTCCTCTGTCCTCCTAAATTCATAGGAAGGGTGGGAACATTACAATGTTGGCTAATAGTACCTACTATAACAAGTTATGGCATTGAAAATGAAAGGCAAAGCTTTCAGTACTATTTCATTCAGGGACCAGCAGCTTCACAAGCATTTCTTTATTCATCTGTGCAAAACTAGAGGTTAAGCGAGACAGTAGAAATTCAGATATTAGGAAATGTTGCGGCTCACAATGGTGAGAAGCTGGTGAATGCAAATCAGTACTACCTGAAGGCGAATTCTTGCTTTGATGTTAGGCTGTGATCAGCTGAGTTGAGGCTGGTGCCTCTTGCAAACTTCTCTCTTGGGACATCATAGCTCACAGATCTGCACTGGTGCTACCCTGTCCATCCCAATTCTCCCTCCACGTGTTAGGCACATCTAACTATTCTCATCTAGCCAAACGCTAGCTTCCTGCTTCAGATCTCACAGTTTAGGAGCTTTTAGTTAAATAGCACCCCTTGTTGCTATTCTGATGAGAGAATAAAAAAGACTATATGGACCATTACTGTAAGCTGTATCTCTGTCTCCCAACAAACCTGGAAAAGACAATTGCAGTATAAGCTGCAGTACTAAATGTCTTTTAACTCCTCATTTACACTGGAAACTCACTTCTGCAAAGATTTTCAAAACTGACTCGCAACAGATCTAACGATTAGAAACTCCACTGCAAGTAGTTTTTATCACCCATACTCTGTAAAGCCAAAACTACCTTCTTCTACTCACATCGTGACCTCTTGTTTTTCCAACCTGACGTGAAACTGAAAACCCTGCTTGAGCCACCTTCGTCTCTTCCACGCATGCACTCCCTTCAAATGAACGCAGTTTTTCTGAGGGCTGCAAGCCCGCAGACTCCTCACGAAGGAGGCTTTCTGTCTGCCCAGAAGCCCGCTATAGGCTGCAGCAATGTTATTGCAGACAACAATGACAGTAACACCACCCAAAAAGCAATATCAAAAAATATCTAATGAAAACAGTCAAACCAATGAAATGTCCTGATAATTCTACTTTCCCAAAAGAGCCAGCTGTGCAGCAATATTTTATTTGTTAAAGATAGGCACTGTCCAGGCTCAGTTGCATACAGTTCCCAGCCAGAAGTATCTGTCAGACCATCTGGTTTGACCTCCGGGGTAGCCAAGGCTCTTCCATTTCCTGACTGCTGAGCTCAAGTGCTTCCTATCACTTAAAACATGGCTCGTGTTTGACTAAAGCCTTATCCTGCATGAAGCATTTAAGCTGGGCTCGGAGACACCGAGAAATGGATGCAGCAATCTTCCCCTTTGCAGTTGGTGCCTGAAGATACTCACTCCACTGACAGAAAACTGCACCTTATTTCTCTTTGAGGATGTCTTCAGTTTCAGTTAATGCCAGATTAAAGAGACTGTTGATATCCTGTTTTTTTCTCCCTGAAAAAATAAGCAAGCTGCAACGAAGTGACTAACTCTTCTTTCTTATTATCTTAACAAATTTTTCTCTAAAAGTCTGGATTTAAGGTATTTTCAGAGCTTGTTGTCAATTTGGGGCCTTTTTTTTTTCTTTTCTTGCAGGGTTGTATTTCAGTGTCCTGCATTTCTTTTCCTTAAATATCTAATCCTGCACAGTGGCAAGTGCTGACAACACACCACGGTTGCAGGGCTCTATGTGGGGATATTAATGTCATTTTTTCCAGGCTTTCAGACAAAGTCTGTCTTCAAGAACCTGGAGGAGTAACAACCTTTGGGACCAGCTCGGGGAGCCTCTATCAGCTCTGTGGCAGATGTGGCAAACGTTAGCACATGAAGTGTAACAGGGAATTGGCTGGTCAGTCCAGGAATGGAAAGGGAGACTGAGATATAATAATTTCTCCCTCCATAACCATCTACTAGAACTGTGATTTCCAGATAAAAATGGGGGAGAGGAGAGGGTCCCCTTTCTTCTATCAAAAATAACATTTTGAAGATTTCTTTTTTATACATGACTCTTGGCAAATCCATCTTCGCTGTAATCAGAGGCAGTCCTGCAAGTGCAGTTTTCCTCTCCCAAGTGACTCACTGAGTGCCTGTGTCAGGTTAGTGACTTAAATAACAGGATATGAATACTTCTAAGATGACATATCAAGCCCCACTTAATTCATATCAAAACTTTCTTCCATTTAGATGTAAACATTACCTTATCAATTATCTTATCATTTAAAACAAGTTATTAGCTGAGGGAACTGAAAGGGTAAACTGGTTCTCATCATTGCACGAGGGTAAACAGCCACCAGAAACAGGCAGAACCGATATGGAAACGGAGAATTTTATTTACCTCCCTCCACCGGGAACTCATCTGTTTTCTACAAGTATGGTATAAACCACAGCTGAGATTTATTGTGTTTCCAATGGAGCATGTTCTATCAAGCAAGTCCAACTTCTTTAGTGTGACCAATCTTTCCTGCTCAGCCTGGGACCTGTCCCATTTGTGAGCGCAGCTTGGGACATGACGTGACTTCTTGCAAAGGCACAAAGACCGTCAGAGCCACCCTAAGGCAGATACCGGTGAGAAGGATCAAGAGCTCTGCCCCCGCCTATTACCATGTGTGGTGCAGACATCCCCCAACCTGTGATCTTTTAGTAACTCCAGAAACATTGCACATCCATTTGGTGCATGCCTTTAGGAAACGTGCATGCCACATCAATAAGGTCCTAAACAATCAAAATGTAACCGTCAGGGATAACCATAGGGCAGTATGGTAAAAACAGTTCCCCAGAGCATTGGCTATAAAGATGTCAGGGCTTTGTGTTGTAGACTGATTTGCTTATCAAGCTCCCTAATGCTTTCCTGTCCCTTCAAGGTGAGGACTACTAGCACAGCCCATCAAAGAGGAAGGATATTCTCCTGTAATTACCCTAGCTCCAAATTTTGGCACAGCTTTGGGAATTCGATCACTGTCTCCTGGTTCCACTAGTGGTTACACAACAGCTCCCACACTTCTCAACTTTTAGTTTTCATCATCAAACACATTGGTGTTATAATGAGCGTTTACTCAGAGCTACTCTGGTGTGAAGTAGGAACTCTACTTGGGTTTCCTGGTGGGTTTTTTTGGTTTGTTTTGTTTGGCTGGTTTTGTGTTTTGTTGTTGGGTTTTTTTTTAATTTTACTATATAAAATTAGGTATATAAGTTTTTCAGATCACATCTCGATTATAAAAGCAAAGGGCAAAACTTAATAAATCCCTTTGACTTATATATTCATATCTTGCAGTACTATATTCCTGAGTGAATTTAGTCAGGTAATTTAACAGGCTAGTATCTTGGTTTCCCCATCTCAGACACCGAGATGAGAGAGGTCCTGAGGCTCCTGCTTCTGCACTTTGTACAGCTGATGTGAAAAAGTGCTTCAGAGACAGGCTTTCACTCCATATTCTTTCATCGCTGATACTGAGCTTCAATTATTTGCAGACAGAAGTGTTAAAGAAGAAAGCAAACCTTGCATTCCCATCCAGCTTCAATAAGAATGGAAAACAAAGTTTCGTGCCTCTTCCTGTCTGTCTGAAAAAACTAGCAAAACTACGTAAAACAAAACAGTTGGGGACTGAACGTTCCTGGATAAATAAATTTGGAAGAAAAAAAAAGGAGAAAGAGAAACACTTTCTGTGTAAGTAACATAAAACAGGTTATTTTGCTCATTTTTTATATCTGCTCAAAGCAGCCCTGATGCAATAAGTTGAAAATCCCCCTGTTTTCCTCAGCCCATAGATAAAAAGTGTCTTGAGTAGTGACTTGCAACAGGAACCTCATCTGTTGCAAACACTTTGAGCCTTCCTTATTTCTCAGAGAGGAAGTATGTGGCCTGTTTGGCAAATGCTGCTCTACATGACAGCGTGAACTTCACAACACACTCATTCGACCGGCTGCTCCTCGACTTGATCAGCTAAACCTTGCTGGCAGCATGAGCGCAGTGTTATGACTACGGCTTCTTTTGAGAAATACTGCAACCTGGACTATCATGCCTAGCATTTAAAGGTAATCATTGCTCTGATACCTTTTAGATTATCTGCATACGGGACCAAATGTTTCAATTTTATTTATATAAAAGGGAGCTCTATTTCATTAACAATGACAGTATTCAGACCGTGGGTTTCAAGTACCACCAAAGGTAGAAATAGAAAAGCCTGCCTCAATCCTTTTCATAAGGAGTGGTACTAAAGATAGAAGGGACAAGGAGTATTCCTCCTGAAAGCTCACACTAAGACAGACGCATAGGACCTTATGCTGAAGCAAATTGCTGCTCACTATAACCCAAAATATAAGAAATGTCACAGACAGATTAGTGGGCTTTTCATTCCAAGTGTTAGAAGTTTGCATAATGTGGTATTTCTGTGTTGTTTCATAGGTGCATGTTTATGTGAATTACCTTGATTACAGCATTACATGGTTCTTTCTAAGCGCAAAGGTACAAGTGTCTAAAAGCTGAAAGGATGCTCATTTTGATTAATGACAAATTAAGGGGAAAACACCAAAAAAAAATACACAGCTTCTGAAATCTAGGCTGCTTTTTTTCCCACATGAAAAATAACAGGATATTGGTACTTTCATATTCAAGCTAAATGGGATTCAGACAATACCTGTGAACCTTATTGAGAATTAAATTCTAAGATCTTGGCAGTATAGATGTGAATATCAGGTACAAAAATAAAAGAGAGAAGAGCATCTCAGGAATGATGAATGTCCTAATTTTACTAGTCTGCACTATTCCTTGCAGAGAGGCTTTACTCAGGTGCTTATTTTGTCTTTTTATTTCTCTTATTATTTTAATTTCTTTATATGTACTAATTCTCAATCATTTTAAATATGACTTTGAAAAAGTTCTTACAAAGCAATGGACTTGCCCATATGCTGTGCTATTTAACTGCTCCAGAAGCGCATTTTCTCAGAGAACAGATTCTGTGAGAGGAAATCATTGCTACATGTCCTGCACGCAGGAACGGAAGGTGTAAATTGTACCACAGGTTTTTGGGACCCACGATGTAGGTCAATGAGATTCCAGTCTTGACAGGTGAAGAGTTCATATCTGCCGAGAGTTCTGTCACCGATAAACAGGACGCAAAGCAGAACAGGGGCTGTCGGTGTTTCCTCACCTTCCTTTTGGCAGCAAAAATAGAGCAGTAAAGATCACTAAACCCCACTAGCTGTGTGTTCGCAAACAGCTACGGCTGCAGCCACGGCTTTCCTTAAACACCATGTGCACAAGTGGAAAGGTGGGGGGGGAAGGAAGGACCAAAGCGTGGAAGACTACAAATATGTGACCTGAACGGTTAAAATCAAGGTGACGAGGTGGCCTGAGAGCAGGAAAAGCCGCCCTTTCACCTGCAGGTAGTTTGGTTTGCAGCCCAGCAGCACAGCGGTTCGTCCGAGCTGAATGGCAGCTGCACTCCTCCATGCAGGGCGTTGGGTTGATAAGACAAGGTGAGCTTAAAGTCTACCACCTCTCCTTTATTCTTCCAAAACCACACCCAGTGAATGATTTTCTTTGGATCTGGCATAATTATCTGCTTCTACAAGAGAGGGATGCCACCCCTACTCGTATCCCTAACTCTGTCACCAAGTTTAAATCAGATGCAGTGGCTGGAGCAGGTTCTCCATTTCAAAAGAATATCATCTATAAAACTGTTATTGTTCCCCTATTGACTTAATGATAAAAAATCAGCTCAGCCGCAAGATGTTCTACAGTTTCCTGTAAGTCAATTTTTGCAGAGCATCTCAAAATTTCAGAAAACCACCATACAGTTTATCATATAGCGATTCAATGGCTTTGTATTTCACTGTCAATACTCCACACCAGCACAAGCTACTTAAGCCATTAAGTTCTATCACGCACTTGAGAGTCCTGTGCGCTGTTGGTTTAGAATTACTTAGGATGCTAATTCATACACTGTTACTCTAAAAACAGTGATACGCCATTGCCAGTGAGTAAGTAGAAACAATATTCTGCCCCCTCCATTTCAAATAAAATTTCCCATTTCTTCCATTTCCATCGCATTTTAAAATGTCTGTGAGTTGAGCCGTACCTCAGGGCATTCCCTCCACCACCTTTGACTGGACTATAGGCACTTTTATGCTGCCCAAATGTGTAATGACAAGTGGACTTAGTGGTAAAACCTAGTCTGATATCTGTCATTTTCCTTTTAATCACTTTGGATAAGTGAATCAACAGCAGTGGTCACAGCTTTCCATTTGCTTTGTTTTACTGAACACTTCTGCCATGAGTCTAGAGAACATCTTGAACTCTCTGTCCCTTTCAAGACTTTATGCTGCCACCAGTGGTTAATTAGCGACAGCAGAACAGCATGGAAAATATAATGAAACACAGCAAACTGTCACGCTAGTGACATCAAAGTCCAAAACGCCATTGCTCTTCACCCTTACCGTAAGTACATTATAACATTTGTATTTTCCGTAAGTCAGACTCTTCCACCTCTAAAGTAGCAGCACTGAGCTGCACGCTCTGTCCTGTTGACTTCAGAGGTCCTTTGAGAAGAACAAGGTCATATAAAGTGATAAATTGTATGGCCGAAGTGAGCCAGGTCAGTTTTGGATGTGCTCTGCAAAAATACGAAGTAGGCACATACCAGTTGTCCGGTACTTAACCCAAGTGGACCAGACAGCAAGAGGTTTAATTACAAACAACATATAAGCAAACCTTCAAAAACACATCAGGTATTTTTAAAGCGATGTTTAGAGTTTAGATCCCGAAATATCATCTAGAGAAATGAAGATGCCTTGCTCAAACGTGCCGTGCTTTTAGAAAATTTGTGCGTGTGAGGTAAAATTTTCAGAACTCTTTCCATCCTGTACAAATGCTACGTATCACTTTCCAAAGTGACTCAAGCACACCCTAAAAATTGTATCCACTGTACCTTAAGAGTAGGAGAAAAAGCCCTTGAAAGCACTCTGTCACAACTCTGATCGCTAGTAGGATGACTTGCTCTCCTGGCCCTCAAATACCAAGACCCAGAATAAAGGGGTACACAGAGGTAGGACTCTATTATTTTTATCTTTCCATACTTTTGTGACAAAAAATTCAAGTACTATTCTCATGTAAATAACAATTGCATGTGTTAAAATTATAGATGGGCATAAGAAATTTATGCTGCCATGCTTGGCACCTATCTGGAATTACAAAAAAAAATTGGTAACTGCAGCTTGCTTACTATACACTTCGCCAGATTTGAACTGCCCTTTTTGAGTACTCCAAAAATGCAGCTACTACAGCACAGAGCTCAGCAGAGGTTATCTGTCCAGGTATTCATCCCACTTCCCTGGCTGACTTTTTCAGCCTGGTTGAGCTCTCTATTCCTGTGCCCAGGAAATTCTGCTGGCTAATTTGAAGATGAGCCAGGAACATCTGTAATATTTGTAGCCAAAGTACTGGCTGCGCTATTCCTATGCATACACTTCTTATTCTTAATGGGATAAAACTAAGAAAAATGTTGAAGAAATTAAAATTGGGTCTTGTGAAAAAATATTCATAGTTACTTCAGGAAATTATAATCTTGCAAGTGGACAAGGCCTGCCAAAATGAATTCTGATTATAGTTTTAGAAACTTAGGTGCATTTAAATGGAGAATGATTTTGTGTTTGTTATCAAGACAGACCCTTTTATTCAAATGTGCATATCGAAATAGTTTATTTAAATTTAAGCCTACTTTTTTATTCAGCTTCTAGACTTTTTATATCAGGCAATGAAACATTTTTTTTGGTCTTGTGAAAGCAGATTTCAGAGACTTGTCAGAAAGGCACTGGCACAGCTGCATCCTACAGATGTGCCGCAAGCTAGCTCCTGAGTGCAGGCAGTGAAAGGGTGATGTGCCATTTGGCCGGTGACACAGAGACTTCTAGCAAAGAGCTTTTGGGAACAAGCACTAAGAAGCCTGAAAATGAGATGAGGTGGAGTCAAACTGTGCGTTACCATCTGTTTTAGCACTGATCTATTTGCATTTGGTAAGAGGCAAATTCTCTTTCTTTTGAACGGCATATTTTTATCGTAGGATTTCTCCCTAAATTCATTGTAAGATATCAAAAATTTATGGAATTAAGCAATATACCCAATTCTGCCAATCTTATTCCAAAAGACAATTAGTAATAAAGTCTCTCTGATTTCAGCAGTACTGCTTCTCAAGTCAGACAATTCCCCAGCTAACACCGTCAGGCTCCAGCCTGTTGTAAGTAAAGAGCAGCATACCACAGGCTGTCATCATCTTTGAAATATTTAAGCTAGAAAAAAATTAAAGATGCAGATTTCACCTGAGTTTAGCAAATATCCACACGATGCTGGTAGAGCTCCTGTTATCCTTTGCACGGGGCAACTGACAGAAAAATATTTTTTAAAAATAATTAGCTATCAGCTCGTAGTGTTGAGTTATTTTGATTTGATGTACAATTTTGAACAGATAGAGCTTATTCTCCTCTGCCTCTGAAAATATAGCACAGCATCAGACACCTTCCACATCCAAAGGGTTTTTCTCTCTGTCATCTGTCAGGCGGAATTAGGGTGGGCGCAGTAAAGCCATGAGAAGGAATGCTCCTTCTCACGATATTCAGTTCCACAATTGTCTGATACTGTTTCTTGTACATCCACCAAGACTTAAGACAAGTGTCTGAAGCATTTGCACCACTGGCTTTATGCAGGAGGCGTGTTGTGAGATTAAACACTTTTAAGAAAGGTGTTACTTTAAAAAAAAAAAAAAAGAAAAAAGAGGAAAAACAACATTGCCCACATTCGCTGAGAGCGCAAGTGCAGCAGAAAGAACCCACTGAACAACGTTCTTAGTGTTCGGCAATAAATAATTCGACATAATAGACACACAGCGCTGAAAACCAGATGCATCAATCTAATTAATTTCTTTGTAGCTTCAGAAATCCAAAGGTTGAAAAGAACATTTTGTGTACGAAATGACTGTACGGGCATGGCTTTGCTGCGACTTCCTATTGTGCTGAGGTGCTGGTAATGGAAACTTTTACTGCATTGCGTTCTTCTGAGCAACTTCCCTAGCTGTGGTTTTCTGCTATTCCCCTGATAAAAGCACCAAAGTGGTGAGAGTTTAGCAAGTATGTAAAACTCTCACATGAATTTGACACAGGAGTTCTCAAAAGCAAAACTGTATAAAGTTGGAGGCACCCAAACTAGGTCATTTCTCATCTGTTGGCGCAGCAGGTGTTATTCTGATGTTTAATTTCAGTGTCTCCTTTGATTTAGTTCTGAAGAGCTTTGACGGAATTAGAGAGCGCAATGGGAAATACTGTGAAAACACCGAGAGCCTCTGAAGAAACAAATGTGCCGAGCCAAACGGGTAAGCACTCATTTAATTTCTTTCAAGAGAAAAAGATGTTCAAAATATACGTTACGTCCATCCCTGTGTCTTCCTTCATCTGCCTGACGTGATAAAAGCAGGCAAGACCCTGACTGTGGGAGAATGAGGGCATCCTCTAGACAGGGCTTATTTTTAGGTACGTTCTAGCTCATTTTCGAAGAAATATTTTAATTAAAAAACCCAAATGTTAAAACTATTATTTGCTGGTGCTCCCTGAAAGACGTTTCTTCCAAATCAGAAAGCACCGAAGCATTACTTCAGAAACCAGAAACGCTGTATTTTGACATACTTGCATGCGGTATTTTGTACAAATTTGTTCTTGAAATTCGGTTTTGCTTCATTTAACGTTAAAAACCTTAATGATGTTGTGCTTGCACTGAACCTGAAGTCCGCTGTCAGACAGTCACATTAAAAGTAGCACGCGGCCAACGTGTCAGCAGGTTTATCGATAAAGGTTATGCAGAAATACAAATTTCACAGGCCAAGCTGCCAAAGGGGCATGTCACACATCTGCCCGATGCATCCACACGTGAAAAAAATCAGGTTGCAAAGCTCCCCCCTCCCTCCTGCCGTAAGCAGATAGCGGTTATGCATCTGAGGGGGGAAAACAAGAGGGATCCAGCGACCTGCTACTCCCAAACTGCGAGTGAGCGGGAGCAGAGTCGGCACAGCCTCAGCGCTCACGCTGCAGCACGACAGACAGCTGGTGTAAGAGCTGCAATAAATCCCTCCCCAAAGGTGAGGAAGAGAAAGCAGTTTTGCTTTTTTGTTTTGGGTGTTTTTTTAGAGGGGAAGGCATTAATCAAAATTTTGGGGTTTTCCATGAAAGATGGTCCCGTTGTGCTTCTCATTATTATAGGGATAGGGAATCAGCCTGGTTTCGTTAGTGCTGGAAGGAAACCAGCCCTGCTTTTAGCATGGCCAAGAAATAGCTGATACAGGCAGCCGTGTAGCCCTAACTCCTAATACAGCAGAGGCCAAGATCTGTTAAGGCTACTCAGAAGCCCATAACATGAAATGACAATTTAATTTTTTGGGCAGAAGAGTGCCTATGTTAATCGTCCCAGAAACGGCTGTCACGAATACCGTAACCGTAAAGCAGAGACATGCACGCACTCCGAGCGGGACCTCGCTGACGAGCAGGGGAGTGAGGGGTCGCTGCCGTGGCTGTGACCAAGATTGTATTGTTCCTGCACGTGCTAAAAGTCAGGATTGAGCAGAGCTAAAGCCAACTGCATCCCTTTCAGTGATGTAAATAGATCATACCCCTAAAAGATAACTCAGCAAACGTTGACAGCACAGCTACTGCAAAGGGAAATTACCCATTTCGGAATTCAGGGCTCCATCTACGTGCACGCTCCTACACGTCTAGCACATCTAGAAAGGTGCTTCAGCTTTAGAAGCTTTACCTTCAGCTGCCACCTGGGGAGGGACAAGTCTCCCATAGCTGCAGTGGCATGTGCCAAGGCCGGAGGGATGTCTCAGACACTCACACAGGTGACATTGCACTGCATAGCTATGTTTAAGCATCCAAAGGCAGCTTTAAGAGCCTGCGTAGCTCTTTGGATCTAACTATTAGTCTGAATCAGACCAGCAGTATTCATAATGGCTTAAACATTGGTAGTTAAAGTCAGGAAGACAAGCATCAGTACAGTCATCCAAACCCAATGAAAACAGACTTTTGAAAAGGAACTTAGTACTAAAAGCGTATATGGAGGTTAATCCAATGAGTTTGTATCTTTTTGTCTTCCTGAGCAGTTCAAACTCCAGATCACATCACCAAACATGGAAGATTTCCTGCAGGACAGGAACAGCCCCCTTTAAGTGAGGTGGAGGATCCAATCCACAGACTTACAACAGTCATTAGGAAAAGCAAGTTTTACACTGGTTCATTTCAGTGAATAAAAGGAAGGACTGAAACAGAACGGAAAGAAAGGAAAGAATAACCAAGAAATGGGAAGAAAACAGATAACTGGAGCCTGCAGACTTATCTGCAGGGTGAATGTGTTCATCAGACCCCTATAAACCCCTCGTGCTGCCGGAGAGCTGCACTGAAAGCAAAACCTTGTGCTCTCCTCACCTCCAGTGCATCAGTCTTGGTCCTGAAAAAGGGAACAGTGCATAAGCTGCATTTCCCCAGGAGGCATTTGAACTCCAAATATGACTGCTCCCCATCGGAAAGCACGCTGCACGGGCATCCCTGACACAACCTAGGTACTGATAACGGAGCAGCTACAGCAGCCGGGGGTCAGCAGGGGATGTGAGCCCACCCCCTCCTCTTTCCTCCCTTGGGACCCTGAGTCAAGGGTTAATCCTTACTGAGCTGCACCTGCGTAACTCTCAGTTCCCAAGCTGGCTGGTTTAGATCTAATTTGGGTACGTCAGAGCGACTCTGCAGCCACACCTTATGGCTGCTGCACAGCCTCCCAGACACACACGGGTGCCCTCCTTTACCCTCTCTGGCACACGCCATGCCATAACTCACAGCATTTCTGCTGGGCAGTAAAGCTGGGATGATGGAGGGAGCTGAGCTCTGAGCAGCTCATTCCCACTCCAGACAGGGACCACACAGGTGCACAGCACAGCGTTTTTTTGAGGGCGATGGATCTGGATGCTCTGCCTGTGCTCTCCCTCCTCTCTAATAGTGCTTAGTAGTCCACTCACAATTAATAATTTGAAGCATGCAATATTCAGTCTCACACTTTGCCAGACATCCAGGGATGCAGACATCTAAAACCAGCATGCATTTCATACTCATTTTCTACTCCTAAAAAAAAACCCAACCAAAATTAACACCTGATTCAGTGGAAATGACTGTGCTTCGATCTTTCCACTCTAACTTTTGAGTTGTTCCATTTCAGATGTAACCTACACTCGCACTGCGGAGGAGAGGTTGTGTTAGAAAAACTCAGTCAAATCGCCTTTTTTCTTTTACAACTTAAAAGCATGGGGAGCTCATCAGATCAAATCTATTAGATCACTGTGAAATTTAGGTGTGGAGAAAGAGGGTAATATTTTAGTCCCTGTTTCGAGGTTTTTGTGTTTGAAAGGAGCCGGTATGGGTTTTGTGAAATGTTGTAGAGTGCGGTGGGGTACTTTACATGACCAAAAAACCCAGTGAGGTTTGATTTAAATACCAATTAAAATGAGGTTTTCTTTGTGGAGTGTGAGGGTTTAAAGGTTTTGGTAGTACAAAACCCCTTTACTTTCACTCTAATACAAGTACATGTAGTTTAAGAGGTAACGTTTGCATGGATGTGGCAGCCAACAATATGATTAATTCCTTCCTTTTCAGAACTACAAATTAACATGCAAAATTGAAACAAAAACGAATATAAAGGTGAAAGTGTAAGCAAAGTAACGCAGATCTTGCTAGAGCAGAGAAAAAGTCACATACCCTCCAGAGCATAACGAAATGCAAACCACCGGTACACAAGGAAGGAGAGCAGAAAAGCACTTGTTTTCCACCCTTTCAATATGGAAACAAAATATTTACAAATAAACAGTGTAAGTTTAAAAAAAGCATTGCTAAAGGTATTTTCATTAAGCTAAAACAAATGACATTTCGTGTAGAACTGCTTTCTAACAATCTGCAATGAGAAATTAGGTGACGGCGCTTTATCCTCACGCTGCAGTTCTTACAATGTACCTTCTCACATTTATTTCTTGTGAAGATTTTGCTTCATTGCAGAAGACTCAGCACCAATACGTAGGTCACGTTAGCCTCAGGTACTAAGCAGTTTCATCGACAGAGGAGGTGTCTTAATTTTTAGTGCAGAACAGGGAAGCAATCAAAGGCGCGCTCAGCACAGAATTTCTTCAGTATAGTTGAACTAATCGTATAATAAGTTACAGTAGACTAATCACGGCAGTTGGCTGATTAATACAAAGGTACTGGACTAGTCCTGTTTAAATCAGTGACACTGATCAACTAAGAAAACCATGGCACACTGTCAAACTAACCAATGTCTATTCCAGACTCTTGCCATCTATGCATCCATAAGGATGCTCACTAACTGTATCGTGGGGCTACTTCAATGGGCAAAGGCTAGCATGACTAAAAATGCTTAGTCAGTTTGACTAGGAAGGTAAAATGACCAGCTACTTTGCATAACACAAGTCCCTATAACATAACAACAAACAGCTACTCATAATCGACTGAGAAAACACTGCTTTTTTTTTCCTTTAAACCACAGATGTGGAATATTTTTCTTAATATGTATATTTTCATTATCACTGCTGTAAGGATAACAAGTGTAAAATCTCTCCTCTTGAAAATATTCCTTTTCTGCAGACTTGCATGTTTCCTTTAGCCTTTCATCATTATTGCTGTGAGTTATCTGTAAGGCCCTGGGACACTGAGGCTGAAAACACAAATCCAGTCTCAGCACTCATTCAGGATGCTGTTTTTAGGTTTCCCTAAAAAACTGTCTTCCTTAAAGACAAATTGATGAGGAATCTATATTAAACAAGAAAATCTAACAAGATACAGAAGCGTGTCTCTGGCTAATTTCTTTCTCTCCTCCCCTGAATTCATTCCCTTTTTTGCACATGTTGAGCTGCCCAGAGTGGGCAAGTGGAGATCAGACCACCTCTGCAGACGTACTGCTAGATGGTATTCCTAAGGAACGGGGTGCTGATCCTGCTGGATGCACAGGGAAAGATTTGCCTCCCGTGTGCTGGTGGAGGGTACTGCAATGTGCAGAGGGAAGGGACCCACTGCCAGGAGGAACACAGGCAGCCTGTTACAAGATCCCTCTTGCCAAAGAGACCAAAACACTCAGCATGACACATTTCTGAATCTCTCACCTGCCAGCATTTACTGGGCACCAGAGATTCCTGCTGGATGAGGAGCTCTAGAACATTTGATAGCCCCAGTCTTGTGCAAAGTGCCTGTTGCATCCTTCAGAAGCCCAGGAGACTCAGCCCGTGTCCTACACGGTGCTGCAAGGCCCAGAGTCATCCAAACTGATGTAAAAGGTCTTCTTATCTCTTTATGGACCTCAGTTCTGCAAATTGCAGTTGTGCAATGATTTAATTTTAAACACCCATGTTGCCTCTCTTCTTAAATTGAAGATAAGGGCATCATGGCTACCTCTAGGACAGTTTCCACACAAGGGGGGAGAACAAAGCCCTCCGGCTGTTCATCAAGCTAATTTTAAAAAGTGATGGGAAATGGGCAGTAATGGCCACTCTCTCATTGCCCTTGACGTAAACTAATTTCATACCTTTGAACAGTACCAGTGGTGTTAAATGATGGAACAATTCAACATGCATCTCTCTTTCCTTAAACATAACGCATCAGCTTGGCTCAAAAGTGTAGCTGGAGAAATTTAGAGACAGTGACATTAATCAAACTGGGTTACTTCCTAATACTATAAATACTTACTAATTTTGCTAGTTTCAAACTGAATATGTCCTTTAAATATGGTAATTACTAGAAAAAGTGGTCTAAATTTAGTTGCTTACAATTAACCAAATGACTTTTTTTCATTTCTAATATCTTCACATTCTTCTTATAAAGTTATAGGCTCATCTTTAGCCCTTTATGTTTACCAAGTGACATTTCAGAGTGAGATTTTTTTTTTCCCATTTGACCTACTATGTAAAATATAACATACATAATGAAAAATCTATTTCTGCTTCAGAACTCTATCTTGTTTTTAAGTGACATTTTCTTTCTTCTTTAACAGGTCAGGAGAGTGATTTCCTTGCTGTCCTCTATGACTATCCTTCAGCAGACATAAGCCAACCTATATTTCACGTTGGAGAAAAACTACGTGTGCTATCAGAGTAAGTTGATCCATTTTTAATTTTTTTTTTTAAATCAGCTTTTGTAGCAATTGATGCAAAGCTCTGTTTTATGCACCTGGCCCAACTGGGTGCAGTTCAGCGAAATGAACTGAGTTCAGAATTTGCAAGGAAGGATACTTATCCACGGTGTAAATTTCCCTATAGTTTAAGGATTTGGCATTTCAGATTGGTTTTGGATCCTTGGATTCCACTGATGTGGTTTCTGAAGCTGGATTCAGACTCTATTGTAAAGTAGGACTCAAAACAGAATTCTGCTTTGAAAAACTATTTTGAGAAAGTATCCCTCCTATGTCAGTGGAAAACAGAGTAAGAGCAAAAATCGTCTGGATCATATAGAAAAGGAAAATTATTCTGAATTTCTCTGTCAAGTGTGTCTCTGATTTTCTCTCGCACCCTTTTTGCCTAACTCCTTTATGATTAGGTCTTAAAATTTCACCCGAGATTTTAGGCAACTGTAACAAAAATAAAATTAAAAAAATAGCTTTTTTTATTCTTAACTTTTTAACTGGTTCTGCATTTTCTTAGTGGGGGGTGGGGGAAAGGTCAAAGATTTCCCAGCCACTTCCACTCCAAAATTTTATGAGCCCCAGAGGAAGTAGACTTAAGAGCACTACTTCAGACTGACAGGAATAATGTAGATATTGCCACACACACTTCTTGCACACATTTAAAAAATGGAAGCCAGGAGCCTTGATATTATTTTATGCAAAGCTTGTATCGGCACCCAGTGACCTCCTAGAAGTTACTTGACCCCACAGCCACTGTTTCCGCTGCTTAAACGGAAATAAAAGATTTCATTTTTGCAGCTGGTGAAGCAGATGGATTTAAGGGGAGACCAGACATATTCATAGCAGAGAAATCCCCTGAGGATTTCTAAATTTCTAAAAAAACATCTCTACCTGAGCAAGTCAGAGTGTGAAATGGTTGGAGGACAGAAGTACACAAGAGAAGTATCACAGACAACTGATGAATTCTCAGACTCTTCTCCAGGCCACCGTGGCCTTCAATGGCCTTTGTCAGCAACAAGATATGGGGCTACGCGGACCTTTGGTCTGACCCAGAATGGCTGCAGTTATGTTCTCCTGACAAAGTGCTTTCTCTGCCTCCCTGAACCTAGAGGTCACAAGGCTCAGACAATACCATTAGATGAATTTTCTGCTGATGGAGGGCTTCCCTAAAGCAGGGGAATTCTTCTCTGGTAACTTCCAGCTGTTTAAAGCTTGCTGCAGTTTGCGTAACATACACGACATGGTACAACAATTGCTTTAGCTTGGAAATTCCAGCGTAAAGCCTCACTCCCAGCTTTCATCAGCTACCACATCACACCACCACATAACTACATATGCCCGTGTCAATGGGAATTATATGTGTGGCGCATCATATGCATACATCTGCTGCATAGTGTGATCTACTGGATGAACAACTTCTAAAAGAGCTAGGCTTCAGTAGCAGCAGGTTTTGTCATGTTTTTCTATTGTGCCATAATCAACAGCTTCTCCTAATAGTAAATAAGAGCCAAAGCAAGCCTTTATGGAGACTTTCTTCTTCCTATTTTGAATCAGCTTGTTCACAGAAGACAACACTCCAATGCTCTAGGCATAGTATAGTGTCCTAATGAAGGACCTGTTCTTCCCTACTGGGGTATGCGCTGATGTTAATAGGAGCTGTTTGGCTGCAGACTCTTGCTGCACATAAGCTGTGGGTGTAATCATTTTCTCAAGTCATTCAAAGAAGCAAAATGCAGTGGAAGAGAAGAGCAGCGTGGCAGGGACAACCAGAGCACAAGCGATGAGGAGTCAGCACGGAGAAGCCAGCACGAGCAAGCAGCACGTACTGCTTCCATAATGGCACCTTTTCAGCCTTCTACCAAAACAGTTATGTGTAGCGGCAATCAGCCCCACGAATCCTGCCAGGAACATGGTATATGGAACCCCCATAGAAAATACAACTCCTCGCAGATATTTGTGCCTGCTCTGGGTTGGCAGGATTAGATAAGCACCACTGGCACAGTGTCTCACTCTCCACACTTGTCAGGCACCTTTCATTACCAGATGACCAACTGCATTTAGCTAGCAGTAGTCAAACCAGATGTCCTCCAATGATCCCCCAATCTACATAATTTCTGTGGCTCCTGCCCCAGGAGAGATGTGCTGCTCTGAGACTTTTAATCATCATAGGGATTTTTCAGAGTTAGTAATATTACAGTTTGGAGGAAGGGAGATGCTGAGTCTCTCAGGTTTTTTGTTGTTGCAATTCTTGGTTCTGTCTGGGAGAGTTATGGGGAAAAAACCCAAAATAACCTAAACTTCTTACAGATAATTTCATGTCAACTGGAAACCCGCAAACAAAACTTGTGGGGCCCTGAAATTTCCAGCTCTCAGCAGTAGACGCTTCCCTTTTTCCCTCAGTGTATGCATTCTGGACGATGGTCCCAGCAGCTATAACTCAGGAAGTTTAACTTAAATGTTTTCAACTCAGCTGTTTTGACATACACCGAGACTCTGATCTGCAGTCCAGGCATTATTTGGGACCATTTATATGAATGTCCACAAAAGAAAGCATTCAAACACAAGACACACTATGATTTGGATTCAAACTCTTAAAGGGAAAGGTGGAGAGAACCCATCGATCATCAGCATCCTTGCACTAATCACTAAAGCTCCACAGCATCCCTGTGAAAATTCTTGTTACCCTGACCTTCCTAAGGGATTCAAAAGCCAAAGCCAGCATTCAGTATCACACCAAGAACTTAAGATATATCAGTGAAAAAACATATGCCTAGTCACCTAGTTTCGGCTATGAGGTCTTTTTTATTGGAGTCTGGTCAGCAACTCATTGAAGAAAAGGAAAAGAGCAAACCATGGACCAGGTTCTGTTAGACTGAAAACCTGTCCCCAGGCAGACAGGGTCCACGTCTCCACCCTGATGTTACAGGAGTGACTACAGGGCTGTCCAGACACAACATACTCAGCCATTACCTGAACATCTTGGATACCAGCACAAGTCTAGCTGTGGGCAGGCAGAGCACGGCATGGTTTAACCACTGAGTATTTACCCTTCTTCTTTTAACTACAGAAAAATATTTTATTACTGACGTAATTTAAATGGAACAAAAGTAGCTTATTTCTGTGTCCAAATTTAATCCTGATGTAGGTTTAGAAATGGAACTACCCTAAATGAAACAAACTTTGGTCCCTTTCTGAATACGTAGATTTAGGAACACAGAGAGGTTACAGGCTAATCTGTATGTCTTAACTAATTTCGAAAATGAGGATGAGCACTGAAAGTACATCTGAAAAAATCCCTTCTCTTCCTTTCACACAGTGAAGGAGGCTGGTGGAGAGTCCATTCACTTACAACAGGTCGAGAAAACTATATTCCAGGAAAATACGTAGCAAAGGTTTACCACGGGTAAGTAAATGCATTTCCTATAGCCTTTCAAAGCTATGTTTCTACATATGCTGCCCTGATGAGTTATTCAGGGTCATAATCAAAACAATGCCAATAGTGACCACACAGACAGAAATTTTATTTATTGACAGTCTAAAAAAGTTCCTTTGGAATCTGAGAACATCAAATCCACATCTAAGTTTAGATTATAAGAAGAGGAAAATCCTAGTTTTAAATGCTGGAAAGGGTCAAAAAACCCTCAAATGTGATATTTAAAATACTTCTGTTGCACGGACTGATCTGTAATTTTAAGACATTGATAAAGAGACCTTGTTTAGAAAGAATTTTTAGTATTTACAAAGGGTAAAATTTAAGGTAAAGTTGCTCATGAAAAACAGACCAAAAAGAACAAATAGAAAGACTAATAAGTCATTCAGGAATGTAAACTCTCACACTGGAAGAACTAAGGAAGGTTCAGAGGTTTCTTGTTGCCCTAGACACCAGTCAGGAAAAAAACATTAAAGCACACGCTTTTCTGGCAAAAGTTTTAATACCCGTTTAATTTTAAGCATATGAACTGTGAACTTCACTGCAATTTATGCAAGTGCTCAGATGTTAATATGCTTTTTTATCCTCCTGAAACAGAGATGCTTTCCCAAAGACAGGGCACAGATGTGATAATGGAAGCTACTGTCTGAAGCTTCCCCAAGACCGTTTTTCTGATAGCAGGATCAAACACACAAAACCAACTTTAAAGTAAACCAGCCGAGCAAGCTCAGTTGCATGGCTAGAAGCTAGCTATGCCGAAATACAGCAGTGCACCAAGCCGGGGTGAACATCAGTAGGACTAATTCCATTTTACCTTATGCCCAAAGTCAATTAATTTAAATGGCGGGGCTGTTCCCTAGCATAGGCAGAATAATTGTGTTTTATTTTGGGTTTATTTATGATGTAATAAAATACAATTTGAGGTTAACAAAAGTGACTTAAATGAAAAAGAGGGAGTTAATTAATGCCACAGATATGTCATCAATATACCGCAGGGACATGTCCCCAACTATTCAGATCAAGGCAGCTTGAAAAGTTTTGTTTTCCCTAATAAGTCCAAACCTTTTTCACTCTTCTCTTAGTCTCACAAAAGTTAATGGAACTCAAAGAGAGCAAGATTTTCTCCATAAACTGTGGAAATATGCCTGGACATAGTTGAGAGAATAACTACAGAAAGCCACAGTGTTATTTTTGCAGTCACTTTTCCTGGCTAATGCTGCACTTTCATGGCCACATGCTGCTCTCCGTTTCACTGGTGTCCAGATTTCAGAATTTGTTTTTTCCTGCTTCACAGCTGGTTATTTGAAGGGCTGGGAAGAGAAAAAGCAGAGGAACTTCTACAGCTACCCAACACCAAGGTCGGCTCCTTCATGATCAGAGAGAGTGAAACTAGGAAAGGTGAGAAAATACGATTTTTCCCCCCTTGATCTTGGGCATGAATAGCTTTACAGCTCTTTAATTCACTCCCTATCCTGCTTCATATGGATCAGTCCAAAACCAGAAAATGTATGTGATGGGAAGGTAAAGGCACCCAGTGCAGCGTGCCAGTCTTCACCAGTCACCTCCGTTACGAGCGGTGCTGGAAACAGGGTTAGTGATGGCCATGGAAAGTTCCACAGGCATCAGCACGAACAAGACACAGTTGTTTAAACACTATTATTTACTTTGGTCACATGCAAAGCATATGAGGCAGTGGGACTTTTCAAATGGAGGAAAAGTCACAGCTTTGCCTTGGTCCACAAAAGATTGCCTGAAGAAGCTATAAAATACACGCCAAGGAGCGGGGGTGGCTGATAAGTGCATTTCCTATATAAACCGGTGGCTCTTTTATGTACATTTTAAAAATTAAAAACCTTCAATTTTATATTCTTTCATAGCAAGTCTGTTGCTACATGGGAATTGTATTGTACACACTTTATACTTTTATTCTCTTCGTTGGGAATACATCTCCCACCGTGCAATGTGATGTCTTCCCTTTTTGTGAAGCACCAGAACACATCCTAATATCACCATACTACACTTAGAAGTCAATAATAAATCTACTCTGAGCTCTTGCATACCACAGGCCAATTAATTTCATAATACCTATTTTAAATTCAAAGAAATTTAGGATCAACATTCAGCCTTTACCCACTAAATGCTGCACAATAGTTTTGAACAAAGAAACAGGAAAATCCAAGTTGTCATCTCCTGCCAGGACTGCACTATCAGGTAACGGCTACTGCATTATTGGGAACGGACTAAATCAGCATACCAGCACACGAGTCTGGTCCCACACTTCAGAGGAAGGCAAACAACTTCTGTAAAGGCCTATTTCCTTTACACGATCTCAAAAAATCTCATACCAGCAAAAATAAAGGAGAAACACACCAGAAATTTAAATTCAATCAGAATCTCAGGCCCTGATGTTGGGATCTTTATTTCCTTTGTTATACTTAAGTATATATATAAAGTATACTTCATATAACTAGAAATTAGGATGGCCACTCAGTTTTTTTCAGATCTTTCTGGGACCACATCTTGCAGATACTATGGTTGTGGTCACTGCTATCCATCCAGAATTAGGGCCGTACTTTGGTCTCATTAGTTCTCCTCTTTCTCCAGGGTTATACTCCTTGTCAGTGCGGCACAGGCAAGTGAAACATTACAGGATTTTCCGCCTTCCAAATAACTGGTATTACATCTCTCCACGGCAAACCTTTCAGTGCCTTGAAGACCTTGTGAATCACTACTCAGGTAAAAAGAACTGTGGAATAAACATGTTTTCCACTGGCAACTGTAAAACTATTTATTAAAGGTCCAGAACAAGAAGTTTTGCCCATGTCCGAGACTTGAAACTACTGCCACAGAACAAGTAATGGAAAAACTTTTGGCTTATATCTTTTACCTTGCAATTAATGCTAAATACAAATATGCTACCCTTAACAGCACAGCTGAAATCAACCCAAGAACGTAGCTAAATAAAGACAGACAGGTTCTGCCCATATTGTTATATGATATTGTATGGCCATGTCAATAGAGCTGTTCCTAACACTATTTGGGCCAAACACTAGTGTCTAGCACTTCCCTAGACCACTTTCAAATAGCTTGGAGGTTAGCACAGGCCAGGGATGACCAGCCCCCAGCACAGCTAAAGTCAAAGTTTGGGTGTACAAAAATGTTAAGCTGTACAGATGCAAGTCATGGTTCTGGGGCAGGGCCAAGGTTCAGCTCCTGGCTCACTGTGTTTACCAGCATGGACATGTCTGCCATTTACTTACCATATAGGCAGATAGATAGCATAAATGCAGACCAGGTTCTGCAATCATGTTTCTCTTGGGAACTACTACATCCCACAACCACACATACAGCAGAAAATTCTCAGAATCTTGTTAGTTTCTCCCTTATTATTTTAGAAGAGTATGGCTGGATTTTATCAGCAGAAGTTATCTCAAGGGGCTCAAGCTGTCAGCTCAAATCTAGATTCAGCAGTCATTTTCACTAATATCAGTCCAGTCAATGACACCTCTTTCAATTGTAGTTTTCCAGATGTATGGCAATTTAACCTGTGTCAGAGAGAGAACTTGACAAACAACACAATTCAGCGGCTGCAGTTACCGTGCATTAAAATGAGAACATTTTAAAATAAGGAAGGAAGACTGCAATAAGTTGGTTGCATAAAAGTTACAAGAGAACAATACGTTCTGTGCTCTAGTCAGTAATGGGTACTCCGTAATTTTAAAAGTGTAAAGCTGCTATATCTGCGTATTTCATAGGTAAATGTGTGTTGGCCAAAGAGTTGCCAATTGAGTTTCTTCTCAGTTGACAAACTGAGAAGAAAAGCCATATTCACATTCAAAACATGTAAAAGAAACTCTCAAGTCCAGTGATACAAAGTGAGAATTTGGACAGGTTATTTTTTGTTTTTACATTTTAGTTAGCTGACACCTTTCTGCATTTAGAAAGAAGCAAACAATCCAAGTCTAAAATTCGGGGCGGGGGGAACCCAAAACTTATAACAATTAACTTTTTACTTGAGTTATAGGTGTAAGGGGAGATGTAGTGGGATTTAGCTCTCCTCCTTCCCCCACCATGAGGTGATAGAACATCTCACCCTAAAAGAAAGCTCAGAGATGTAAAACATGAGTGTTCAGCCACAATGCTCTCTGCTTCCCTAGATGTCTCTAGGGACGTGGTTTAACGGTGGACTTGGCAGTGCTCAGTTAATGGTTGGACTTGATGATCTTTAAAGGTCTTTTCCAACCTAAATGATTCTATGATTCTGTGGTCCTACTTGGGCATAAGAACATATGCAATGTTCCTAGTGGAGCAAGGAGAAGAGGATAGAGACATGAAACATAGATGAAAGTAACACATGAACTTTGATTCATTCCATAGCCATGTTCCACAGCAGAACAGGTGCACATACAATCCAATCTGAGTGGTTGTATCTTGCATCTATTTTACACTCTCTTTGCATGGCTGAGACGATAGGAGGCAAAAGCAGAACCCACTGAGGACTCAGGAAACCTGGGTTTAAGTCCCTGCTCTGTCACAAACTTCCTTCTAGAGTTTGGGCAAGTCACTTTATCTTTCAGTGTCTCAGTTCCTCACTTGTACTGTGGGAATGATACCCCATGATAAATTAAAAGGCAAAGGTATGAGGAAAGGAAAAAGCTACGCCTGTGTTACAGTGTCCTTGCTGAGAACACACAATTTATTGACTGCTACTACTGTGTCCAAAACTGTTTATTTGAGCGTGCACCAGGGAAGGAAAACAATGAAAATAACAGTGAGCAACGATTAACTGTGTATTCCTTTCCCTGTTCAGAAGTTGCTGATGGTCTCTGCTGCGTCCTTACAACACCTTGTCTTACCCAGTGCACTAACAACAACAGCATAACGAATCAAGTTCCTCCTGTGGTGATGCGGAATAAAAACTTCAGCTGGAGAAATATTCACAGGTACCACACAGAACACAGGCTGCCAGAAACAGGCGTTTTTTTCCAGCCTTGTATATACTTATACTTCCAACACAGAAGACACATCCATTTCCTTCTCCTGAGACTAGTTTTAAAGATTAGACAATCTTCAAAGCTGCTGACAGCAGGTTAACCCGTGAAAACTGGATGTCCATCTCTCTAACTGATAATCTTGGTCTAACTTTGAAAAAAAGGATAGTTAACATTAAATCATATCTCCTGTCCAGCTAAGAGTGTGGCCACCTGTGCAGTCCCTTTAGGACTCACGAGTCCTCTCCACCAAGGCAGCAGGAGTAAGAGCCAGGCCACAAAGCCTAGTCAGATCCACCACCAATGGCACACTAACGTGCAGTGGCTTACAGGGGAGCCCCGATAGTCAGAAATGGCTCCCCCTTGTTCACATGGTGGCCATCCATGAAGCAGCACAAGTCCAATGAACACGTTATCCTAGTGTAAATCTTTCCTAATGTGTGTCTCTCAATACACAGCCCAATTCAAGGTTCATGACATTTCTAATATGACTGCAACTAGAGAAAGTAGGTCAGGTTTCAGAAGCTGGTGAAACAGCCACCTTCAGAAACAAAAGCATCTCTTATTTTTGAAGTGTAAATTTCCCTCCACTACCCTTCCTTCACAAAGCATATTCATTTGCTAACACATGCAAGAAAATTTTGTACAGTACCGAGACCATCTTTCCTACAGATTAAGAAGAAAGAGAGAAAGTATATAGATGCTATTTCCTTTTCAGATGCTGAAAAATATTTAGATACTGCTGTTGTACTGATTGTTTTGGAAAATCCCTAAGAGACAGAAATGTCTGGCGATTTATGAGACAGGAAGTTTTTTATACAATAAAATTGACGTAATTTGGTTTGACAACTGTTAATATTACGCTAATAGGCTCAGTTGAAGTAGCTGAAATGGTAACAAAATTTTGTTCTTTTAAAGGCTGGAGGTGACTGAAGATACTGAAAGCACCCTGGCAGCAATGGATGATTCTTGTCTCAGCTATGGCCTGAGGGAAAGTATCGCTTCCTACCTCTCCTTAACAGGGGATGACAACGCTTCTTTTGCAAGTGCCAGAAAGAAGAAAGCCCAATCTCTCATATACACAGGGAGTAAACGTAAGAGTACCCTTCACTTGCCGCCTACATACTATGAAGACTAAATGTAAGACAACCAGCGGGGAAAAAAACAACTGAGGGGTTAGAAGAGAAACCCAGAACATCCTGTGGTCCTGCAGTCCTTCAACAGCTGAGAGATACCAGCTGATGATCAAATTCTGGCAATACTTCTGCATTTCTTCTTCTGAATGTTAACCAGAGACCTTCTTAAGGGTGCCATCTCAGCCACGGCATATGCTGGGAACGTCCCTGATGCACCTGAAATTAGAACCTGCTCACAAGCAGGATAAACTGATATGGACTCCAAGTCAAGAGCCAAGTGAGGCAGATGACTCTTCAGCAAGGGTGATGCCTACCATTGTACAAATGTGATTACATAGGGAAGGACTAACTACAGCTCAAGAACTTAATTTAAGTCAAACTCTGGTGTTCTCCCCAAAGCTGAAAACCATCTTTACAGAACCTACCTACATTGAGGACCCTTTTTCTTCTCCATATAGAATCATTCATTGTCATTGACAATGGGTCAGAAAGTCATCAATAACCCCAAGAAAGTGTCTAACATCCAGCATCCGAGAAAACCCTGATTATATGGACTCCATACTTATGTAATTTTTACCTTTTAGGGGAAAAAATTAAAATCATTGACTTTCCGAGCGGCAATTAATTCAACTGCTGGTAATGGCCTGCAGTGTCACAGAGCGGTTGCAAAATTAAGAACAGGCTTCACTCACTGAGAAAAGTAATTCCTGCTTAGCCCTGAGCTGGGAGTACAGGCATATCCAAAAGCATAACTCACCTGATCATAGTCTAGCAGATATATAACAAAGAAAAAAGGGGGTTTTACGTGAAAAGTAAAATGTGGCAATACCATGCCTAACTGCAAAGGTAGGCTTGCAAAGGTCTGACCTTTTATACAAAGGTGTGATCAGATTTTAACCTCATGTCCTGAAGGTATCCCCATATTTATGTATAATATTTATATTAATAGCAGCTTTTTTTTTAATAATTAAACTAAGAGCAAATCAGCAACAATGGATGTTAAAGAGTTCTCAATTTCTTGTTTGAAGAGAGTTATGTCAAATAGTAATGACACGTTTCATCAAAGCGCTTAAAGATTTGTAACTGGGTTATCTGAAATTTCACGAATTAAGGATTTTTCAATATATACGTACCCTTTGCTAAGTGAAAGGAGCAGCTAGCATGGTCCTTTGAATGTGACTTGTGTTTGCTCTCTAAATCAAGTAGTCACATCTGGGGGTGTAAAACGCTGCAATCTACATTCTGCAATCTAATATTCTGTCATCCCTTTTTGCACAGATTTGAGCAATGGAAGTTTGGAGAGATAGGGAATTGGGTGTGCGTGTATATATATACATATATTTCCTCTGTAAATACCTCTTAGAACAAATTTGCGTGCTCTTTAGATCTTGTAACAGGTCATTTGCACTAGAAAGAGAGATTCAGAGATCAAAATAGTTCACAGCCTATTTAAACATATTCCAGAACTTGAAGCATGAATGTAATTTGGCTGGTAAACATTGAACATCACAAAGCAAAATGAACTCAGGAACTCTAGGCATTTGTATAATCTCATTAGTGTTACTGATCATTAATATGTTATGGTGACTGCATTTTATCCAGTGAAATGTATATGGGGAACATTACAGATTTCTAAGTCATGACTTGTATTTATTCATTAAAATAATATCCTGTAGTTACTTTGTATTGCTTTTAGAAAATGAAAAACCTAGCACGCAACTGGTACCAACACCCAGTCTTGCAATGACACTGCCAGAAGGTATCTTTGATAGAACGCAACAAAAGAATCCAAGAGCCCATGTAACTGGGCAACACCTGGAACATGGTCTGTAGGAAGAGGGTAAGACATGTTCTGATGACAACGGGTTCACACAGTCACAGACCAGTTCAGGTTGGAAGGGACTTCTGAGGTCATCTGCTGTAACTCCCCTGCTCAAGCAGAGCCACCTAGAGCTGGTTGCCCAGGACCATGTCCAGACAGCTTTTGAGTATCTCCAAGGATGGATACTCCACAACTTCCCTAGGCAACCTATGCCAGCACTTGGTCACCCTCACAGTAACAACGTGAGAAGGTGACAAAAACTTGTGAATAGTGCCATAAGGGATGGCTGGATTTCACAGATGATTATGGGGAAATTCTGTGAGGTCTGGCCATTTCTCACAAATAACTGAAAGACCTTTTGGGAAGCACAGTCTTGCAAGGGGGAACAGCACCAGGGTGATTATCTACAAATCTCAGATTACCTAAGAAACAATATCAGAAATACCAAATTTGGGTAGGGATGTAACAAGACTAGGACCAATGGCGAAAAAGTAATCAAAGGTGGTTGGTTTGTTTGAGAGGGAATGAGGCTGGTAAAGCGGAAAGAAAAGGAGATGGGAAAAGGGAGAAGAAGCGGATCTATAGGTTAGCTGATCATAGGACCAGGAATATTCAGGGTCATGTCAAACAGCCCTGCATCTGACTGCAGTAGTTTTCAGTAGGGCAATAAATCTGCTCTTTTCCCATTGGCTGACCTGCGTCCATGGCCAGGAGGGACCTAGTGTCTTCCCTTGCGTTGGGTGGAGGAAGCCTGGGAGCTCTCCTCCTGACACTCACCAGGGAATGACTGGAGGAGACACCTAAGGTATCTGTCCTCCACAGCCTCCTGCAAGAGATCAAGGCAATCCGTACCATTGATCACTCTTCTGCATCAAAATTGCACAGGTAAATAAATCAATTAATAAAAAGATGAAGTCAAACACCATGCTAATGCTCTTAAATGATTTACAACAAGACCATAATCAGTGAGACTACTTTTTTCTAATCATACTACTGAAAGATGAAATAAGTTATAAGAAGTCCCTGTGACAGCTTTGCATTGATTTTGTACAATCTTTTTTTAGACCTGTTCCTAACAAAATCTATTATCAGGCAGACATAGGAAACTCAAAAGCATTTTGCTCTTTCAGGTGCACATCTTCTTATAAAGAAAGTTTCATACATCACACCTCTCTGCATGCTAAGAAACACTATCATTTTTTTAGACATGACAAAGACCCAAACAACGAGAGCAAAACTAACTTCTGCAGAAAAGTTGTATTGCTTCATGGGATTTTCCCTCAGGAAAGCTATATCTGGTGTATATTCTCAGTTTCATGATTCTTAGTCTGTGTGCATCTCCTTCTTTTTACAGTAAAATTAAAAGTACACAATGGTTTTGGTATCTTGGAAAAAAAACAAGACGCATGCCTTTGCAGGAGGTCTAGGTGAGAAATCTGAGTAAACCAACACTTGCATTCTGCATCACTTCATTGCAAAAAAAAAAAGAAAAAATCAAGTCTATTTTTGAGCCACTGCTATTACTCTGTGCTTTTCATTTTATCAGTGTATTTCACAAGAAAACTGAATCTACTGTGACACTGTAAGGATAAATACTTAACGTTACTGCGAAATACATGGAGATACTGCTTTTGCCAAGACAGTGGCCTGCACAGTCCCAGGAAGAAAATTGTTGTTAAAGACACTAGATTAGTGGGAAGAACTGATGCGCCTGCCTGCTCACTGCACTGCCACTGTTTTCCATTATTCAATGTCCTGCTGTAGGAGAAAGGAGTTCAAACTTTAATTTATAAAAGAAAAGCCATAATGTGGAACTACACTCCAGAAATAACGGTAAGCAAAGAGGTCGTTGCATTTCCCCTTCATCGGTTGCTCNGGGATGCAAAAGGCAAGTTATGTTTCCTGGAGCAAGGGTAAACTGAAGAAAAATCAAGTAGTGAATAGAGATAGACATTTTCAAGGCAAGATTTTATTTAACTGGGCCCTAGGTTTCCTGGGCTAAGAATTCTGTTCCTCTGCTCACTGTTCCAAGTGAACACAGCTGGCAGAGAGATCATTTTGTCCAAGTACCATTTCTCCTGGATTTATAAACGTCCACTGAAGATTAAGCCTCATTTCAGAGCACACTGCTCTCATCTGAGGCTGTAAAGATCAATGGTAGTATCGAAGCTGAAAAAGTTGACCTCAAAGTCCTGAGATTCAACACTGGAAGGGCTGTAAAAATACAGATCACTTGGGTGACTGGGAAAATGATCCAAGCTGACGGCAAACAAGCCCGTGGGTAAACTGATTTTTGCTCTCTCCCTGAAACTTGCTTTTTCTTTTAAATGAAATCTGTCATGAGATCAGATAAAAAGATTGGATACTTCAAACATGCGGATGTTTGGCTCATCAGTTTTAGAGTGTAAAAACTGCTGATCAACAACCATATTTATGGAATGGAAACTAACTTGTTGTACCTCTAAGTTATGAAACAAGACTATTTATATAATACACAAAAAACCACAGTGACGAAAACCAGATTCTTACTATGACTAAATCAATCACCAAAGCGCATCTCTTGTACATCTTTGTGAAGCATCCTGCTCCTGGAGATAGCAGTCCAGGTGAGACAAAAAAAACTATAGCAATAACAGCCCTTATAGTGCTGCCAAAGTATGGATAAAATAAAACCATCACCCACACACTGCAACATCCTCACGTCTGTAACAACATCCTTTCACAAAGTTGTCGAAGCGGCAGGAATTGGACTTACCATCAACACCACCCTCCTGAAGAGGTCCATACCCGCTGCCTCTGTGAGCAGGTGAATACTGGTAACATCTGCCCCACCACGGTCGGCTCCTAAAGAAACCTGGCTTGGATCTCCACCAAAGCTAGCGATGTTCTGCTGCACCCACTTCAAAGCTGCCAATTGATCCAAAAGGCCGGCGTTTCCACTCGCCTCAGGAGAACCTGTTGTGGAAAATAAATAATTAGGTCTGAAAAGAAATAAAACTATAAACATATGAAGTTTTGATCAAAAGTTACATTTTTAGCAGCCCTTGCATCTGAACCTTGACAAAAATGATAACAGAGCTTAAAAGCCTGAAGTGGTCTCTTCCAAGGTCATCACTATATTAATAGACTCCATTCAGTTTTCACCACTCCAAGAATTCACAAGAGCTAGTATTCAGTGTTGTAGTTACCATCTATGCTTATTCATTAAGCCCCTGAAATAATCAGATATTTTGTAAGACTTTCCTACCCAAACAACCAAAAGTTTCATTTTATAAACGAGACGCAAGCCAGAATAGAGGACTCTGTGGTCCCTATCTGCAAAAAATATGTTCTGCACCCATACTTGGGCAAAGATGCAACTAAGAGTAATTAAATATTATTCTGTTTAATTTTCAGTACTTTCAAAAACAGCTGATCATGTCTTTCTCTAGCTACCATTCTGCAGGAGCATTCTATCCAAGCCCCATAACATAGTGTTAGCGTGTTTCATTACAAGACTAGAGCAAGTTAATAAAAATACAAGAAATGACAGTTCAAAGGAAGTTAATATAATTAACAGTTCTTCCAACTGCATCCTTGGAGTTGCCTAATTGTCTGTCCTGATTATAGAAGAATAACACTCCAACTTCTAAGCTTCATTTGGACACCTCACAGAAGGAGACATGAGTCCAGGCTAGAGTATCTGCAAATTGAGGCCATGAGAGTCTTTTTTTTAAATAAGCAGCTTGATCTTAAGATGAATTAAAAACAAATAACAAATCATTGCATTTGCCAGATTCAATTGACTGTTTCCCTGAGGTACATCTAATTGCATCTTTCTGCTTCCTAGATCCCTTTCACACTTACCTGTCTGACCAATCATTTATAAGTCACATAATCCTGCATTTCTTTACACATGTACAGATATTATTTTATAATTTATAATATCTCCATATATAGCCTCTGAGATTTACCTATGTCTAGCTGATTGATAGAGATCTCAATTATATGTATTTATATTTTTGTTCCCATGAAAACAAAAGAAGAATAATTGATCTTGTACTCCCCATGCGTAGGTATCACCACTGAAAAGACTACTTTCATTTCAACACCAACCAGTGGTAACCTGATACTTTGATTAATAGGAAATTAATGCTGAAAGCATCTAAAGATGCAAACCTCTAGGCAAGCTTAATTTTATATCAACAAAAGCAGAAATAAGTAATTGCTACACAGTCCCTAAGAAAGGAATAGAAAATGATTATTCACTCGCTGCTTCTTTTTAATCCACAATGAGCCATTCATTTTTAATGATTTTAAATTCTCCACATTCAAAGTTTGGGGTGGGGGGGGGGAAACAACCCAACCAAAAAACAAGACATAAAGCCAGGAATAGAAACACAGCTGAAACTATCTGTTTCTTCCATTGCCAAGATCAAATAGTACAATTTTAAAGTAAGGGTAGTCTCAGAAACTAGGGAATCAAAAAGAAGAGATAGTGGAATAAAAAGCTGCCACTTTGTGGACAGGTAGCCCTGTCTCTGACAGAGATCAATTGAAAGCACATGTCCTGTAGTAGATATCCACATGCCTAATGCACGCATAATGAATTACTGAGATATCATAGAGACAGATTTAAGCAGCAGAACAGAATACAGAGGGGACCAGACTATTGATAGTTTTGCAGATCTTACAGATACCCACATCACAGTAGCCATCACTGTAAGTGCCCTTTCAGTAGGACAGCCAAGAATGAAATGTCCCTGGAAACTACAACCTTCCACCTACTGCCATCATTTCAGACGATTAGGCCAAGTCACACCAGTGAAGCAATGGAGGAAAAAAAAAATCCCTGCTTTAGTTTTTAGGGGGTTTTGAGTCTGTTCTGCACACCATGAGCAGTTCCCAGGGTTCTCCATCCAGCAATAAACTCACTCAACTTTGTTAAAAAGGAAACCTCATTTCAAGGGCTTGTTGCGTGCCTCACGACACCTCCCCAGGGGAAGTGAAATCCATGTAAATATTTTAGCCATACAATGTGCTTCACTACTGTACACTAAACAGTGAGACCAAGGAGGGAAATACAACCAGCTGCTTCTGCCCTGGCAAAAACCACGTGAAATGTACCACACTGGGGGACGGATGCACGCACGGACATTCACGGTAGTCAGACCAAAAGAAACATGTCTGTCAGGAATCTTTTCCACTGCCTTTTGCAGGAAGAGATCACATTCCTGAGGACCACAGGAGAGTGAAAATCATCCTGTTTTATATGACTTCATGGAATCTTAAAATAATCAGGCCTAAAACATGACTGTCTTCTCCATACTCTGGCCATCCAAATCACTGGCAATTCACCATAACTTTTCTGGGTGCAAAGCGAGAGGTGAAGGCACTCGTCAGAAGGTGCATCACTTTTTGCAACATCAATGCGTGATACCAAATGAAATCAAACAACCTTTATATTGCAAAGAAAAAGGGCTCTTTGACTACATGCAAAAGCCCTGTCAGTGAGAGACCAAAACAACTGCAGAACAAAAAAAGAAATCTGTTTTCACTACCCTTCCTTCCCCAAAATCTCCACTGAACTCCTTCATTTCTGGTCTTGCAATTTATAACAAGTCAACATGAGAGGATTCAGCACTTTGCTTAGTCGGACGATGAAACTGATATTGCCCGCAGGATCATAACTTCTGTTTGTAACTTCAGGGCCTTCTAACGGTCCTGCTGCTAATGTGCACCCACAGCCCTAGGGGTGAGCTCCTGCTGGGGGCAAAACTTCCCAAGGACCAGGATTTGCCCAAGTCTTTCAGTAACAGTGGAAACATCCCTGGAATATCATTTGAGTCTTGAGAAAAACCCTTGTAATATTTGACACAGCTTGACAATCTTAGTTGAAAATCCCCAGTGGCTCCTGGGGATGTACAGAAGGAGTCAGAGGTATTCCACCAGCCTGTGGTGGACCAAAGAATAGATCTTGCAGCGGGAGCATTGCTCACCAGAATGGGTATGACTTAAAACTCATACTGACAGGGAGCCTGGTACATACATACCACGCCTCATCAACCCCACATGGACTAAAGGGATATAGGGGAGACAGGAGTGTGGCACTGAAGGAATTTTTAGAGCTTCCCATGAATGTGGCGCTTAGCTTGCTCCAATGACTCTTGCAAAGAGCTTTTCCTACTTGTTCCAGTTCCCTCTGGAGCAACGGGATTTTCCCAAATGCACACCAAGGATTTCGCGCAGGGGAAGAGGTCAGGAAAGACTGCACTTTTCCCTGGCTGCAGCTGCACAGTACAGCGAAGGAGAGGGCCCCCAAACACTCCCTACTCATAATGAACCACCTCTATCTGAAGGTTTGTAGAAATGCAAATTTGGTACATTCAGCTCATGCATTGAATTTCTGGGACATGCAGTGCAGATCCCTATGAAAAAGAGGCTGGATAATTTTCCTGATCCCTAAATTATGGACCGTCATATAAATACTGCTATATAATATTCAGCCCCACTAGCAGTTTCCATTTAGGAAGAAACCTAGGTGAGGTTCACAGGGCTGAAGGAGGTTAGCGGGTAACGCGTGGGCAGTGCTGCGTAATGGAAGCTCGCACTGCACGTATCCACACAGCATATGGCACCAGCCAAAACGAAGCCACGGTATCACTTTCATAAGCATCCGGTTTGCACGGATGAAAACAGTGATTCTTTCCCCAGATACACCTATTACCAACTTCATACCTAAATGAGTAAGGAGTTTGTGGTGCCAGCTCTTTACTTACTGAATGAAAAACAGGCTTTGCTGGGAGCGAGCTTTGAACTAAACAGTAAAACAGAGAAAGGAAACAATAACCAATAGCTGTAGCTATAACCCCAAATGAGGCGAAATCCACCCAGCATCTCTAGCAGTAAATACGCAAAAGAATCATGAGGCAAAGTATGTCAGTCTGGTGTTTGCAAACGTGGCAAATATAACCTCCTAAAGTTTATAAAGGTACTAAAACATCCACGAAAGAGACCAAGGATTGCCATGGGACTGGTGGAGCCAGAGCTCCACTTCCAATTGTTGCATTTTCTCTCCATGGCTCTCTACCTTAGATTCCCCTGCCCCAGCCAGAACTGAAAGATGGTAGAAAGAAAAGCGTTCCCTACTTGCTTAAACGGGCAAATCTAATAAAAGGAAAAAAAAAAAAAAAGATCCCAAAGATCAACAGGGAGACATGAATGTGCATTTTCATTTGTACATTCCTCTTTGTACAACTTTAAATCCTGTATTTAATGGGATTTTGTATCATTTTTAATGGCAATTGGTATTAAGAGCAACAGGAGAGCAAAAGCGTCCTTTACACCAACATACGGGGAAGGGATGCAAACAGAGAACATGCAAATGTTCAGGAATGTCCAGGACAGCAAAAGTGGCTAACAATGCAAATTAAACATGGCAAGTCCTTCAGAGAAGTCAGGCTGAATTACTGAGGAACCAACCAACTACTTTTGTGCTGTACTTTCCATACTTTCATGTCCTTCTTACCATTAACCTGCAGTTATCCCTTTCTGCCTCTTCCCCACTCTGACACAGGGACAATCGAGCATTAGCAAATTTTCATGGATAGAACAGCTAGAGGCTGGAGACATTGAAAACCGTATCCACAATGACAGGCCACTGAAATTAGCAGGAATTTTAAAGCTTAACCTATCTTTGTGTGTGCCCGCAAAACCCAATATCCACAGTCCCACCCGCAAACAGAAGAACAGTGCTTTGGTATGGATGCTTGGGTTTTGTTTGTTCTTGTCCCTTTGCCTCCAGTCTCTCCCCTTTCTCTTCAGACCAAGTCCCCTTTATTTCTTTTCTTGCCCATTTCTCCCTCCCCCCCAAAACAGTGAAAGATCGATTTCTCAAATTTAAAAATAGCTTATCCTCTTTTTTTTTTTTTTCCAATTAGGAACAGAAGTGTTGCAGAATGTAATTTAGCCCATAATTGTGTGTGTTCTAGAAATCCATAACTTACCAGTACTAAGGAAGCCAAAAACACCGACCCGGTAGTTTGCTGTCACAACGATGACGTTACCGATGGCAGCTAGGTATGATCCATCTATGGTTGCCTTTCCCGCCTCAGCATTGTAACTCCCTCCGTTGTGGAAGAACAGCAGCACTGACATGTTTTTCACCTGCCGTGACAACAACCAGGTTAACGTCCCTGTAGCCAGCTGCTTTTGTAGGTCACTGATGAGAATGCAAGCATCTTCCCCATTAACATTATCTACGCCATTCATAGCTCTTTAACATTGACCGTAATGAGAGGATATCTGTCCATCTGTCTGAAATTCTAGGGCTAAATTGTCCACAATGACCTATATACCATTAAAGAGGACGCTATATCCAGTATAAAGATTTAATGGCACCACTACGTTCCACCAGCCAACAACTCTACCAGGTTAGCTCAAGGCAGACCCATCCTGCTGACTTGGCTATTGAGAATGTGGTGGGCTGTAAAGTGTCTGCTTTTCGAAAACACTCAAGAAAAGTTCAAACAAGTGGGAAATGAGAAGGAAAAGGCCTTCTGGGTTGCTTCATCTTGAGCAGGACTAACTCAACAGCTGTGCAGGGCTGCTTCCTACTCTCTAGCCTTCAACACTTCAACACTGCCTGGTCTCAAAAATCTCATTTGACAAGAAGTCCTCATTGCTCCTTTAATCCCCATCAAGGTTTTCCCCTAGTAGATATACAGAGGGGTCCTGCAGAGAGGACTTTGTCTCTGCATGGGAGAGACTCGCCTCTCATGAAGCACAGAGTGTGTCTGCCCTGGGACAGCCCAGCAGGACTCCTGGGATGGGAAGGAGCTACAATGGGCTGCTGCCCAGGTTAGCATTCCTTGCAAAGCCACCCAATTTTGCGCAGTACAGAATCACAGAATCACAGAATGGTCAGGGTTGGAAGGGACCTCTGGAGATCATCTAGTCCAACCCCCCTGCCAGAGCAGGGTCACCTACAGCAAGTTGCACAGGAAGGTGTCCAGGCGGGTTTTGAATGTCTCTAACGGAGGCTTTTTCCCAAAGTGGGACCTCATCTGTGTGGACCCTCTCTGCTCATGTGGCAGGGCTGCAGCCAGGCTGCTGCTGCCTGAGCAGCACAAAAGCCGAACTGCCCCAGGAGACTTCAGCATTTGCCAGCGAATTACAGCTCTGTCAAGATGACACTCAGAAGAAATACCAGTGAAAGACATGGAGGGGTTTTGGTTAGGCTTTTTTTTTGTCATTTTTTTTTTTCTTCCTGTTGCAAAAATCAGAATAACCTGCTCCAATGCTAAAGAAGATTTTTTCAAAGTGTAATCTCAATTTTCCATTCAGCATTTTCATCCCCTATTGCCCACTTTGGGACTATCCTGAAGGAGGCTCCTCTCTTCTCTGCTCAGCAGTGGGTCACGCACACCCACCTGTCCTATTTTCTGCTCTGGCAACTGCTGGTGTTTTTCAAAGAAGGGCTGGTGGACCCTGCAGCAGCATCAAAGTACATCCAAGGTTTGTTTTTCCCTGCAGCTAGAGGGCATTGGGATCTGTTGCTGTTATTTTCTGGATGGAGCTTAGCTAAACACTCTGGCATCTGCTCTGGCAAAGGATGTCTCCAGCAAAAACACGACTGGCTATATGGGAGAAGCAGCAGAGAAGTGGTGGTTGCAGCCTCCTGCAAAATTACAGGATAGGAGGCAAAATCCCCTCAGCTGCCCTTAATTTGTCGTGATTGTGTGCAATCCTCACTTATCTATCTGGAGAATCACTTCAGAGGCTTCTTGTGAACACAACAATATTACCAAGAAAACCCCAGAAACTGCATATGCTGCTCTCTCTCAGGAACTTCTGCTCCTGAATAGAAAAAAGCTTAATGCACAGTGCCTTGCCTCTGGTTCCCATTTCTGCACCGCATGCAGAGAGATGGGGGCAAATAAAAAAAATGAAACAATCTGTTTTCACATGGAAATTCATTCTAAAATACAACCACATCGAGCCATGTCAGCTAAAATGGTATTGAACGATGTTGAGCCTGCTCCATTCCCTCAGCTCAGCACGGTTAAGCCTGAGGTTCCAACTAGGTATTTCCCACGTGTCCAGAGCCTGCACAGCACCATGACCTCCAGCTGCCCTGTAGGGTGTATATTACATTATGCTGCGTGACATTACCCAATGCTCTAGTGAGGAAAAGCCTAAAAAAGGGAAAGACGGGATATAAAAGTTAAAAATGGCAAAACGAAGCCTGCTGCAACAGTGATGGAGCGATTCGGGGAAGACTGAGCACCAGGGCTGTGCCGAGCGCCAAGTGTCTGGAGGCAGCATTCCCATTTCTAGTCTGCGTCGAGCAAGGACAGATCCCTCTCCTATGTAATGGTAAACTATCATGAAAAATAATTTGGGGTTAGTCCCAAGGGATTTCAATCTCAGAGCTCATGGATTTGGGCATTTTAGATGAGGACTACTTAACACAATTGCCTTCTCATTTCTTGTTTGCCGTTTTAACAGCACAGCACAATTATTTTCATCCTATAATTGAACTGTGCCTCACAACATAAAATATTTCATATCACCTATGTCTCGCTATATATATTTGGTAGACAATTAGTTTTTTACTGTACATTAGCTGCTGGATAACTTATTTTGAATATAAGTTTATTTCCCCCAAGACTTGTTCTCAACCAAATTCAGCCGACCACTGCAACTACGTATGTGAGGCAGAAGAGCTGTCAAGGCAGAAGAAATGCAAGAGTTTAACTAAAGTTTGACTGCTGGAGCCAGTCCCTTCATCTCCCACTGCTTGGTATCAGGCTCAGATGCAGCACCACCAGCATCAATGCCAGGCTGCAGTGGGGCACACGTGGGGCAATGCTGGGCAGAGTGGGGCCAGCACATTCCTCACAGACAGGTCACGGCTGCCACCTTGCTACTGCCCAGTGCAGGGCATACCATATGCAGTGCTCCATACTCAGCAGCAAAACACAGACACTCACACTTTGACGGGTAAAACCTGTGCAAAGAATTCCAGCTGAGACATGGTCAGGTGGGTCCTTGGCTTAGCTACTGGGGGGGCGTCTTCTGGGCTCACTGTGGTCTCATATCTGTAGCGGCTTAGGTCCCATGTGCAAACAGAATCACAGAATCACAGAATGGTCAGGGTTGGAAGGGACCTCTGGAGATCATCTAGTCCAACCCCCCTGCCAGAGCAGGGTCACCTACAGCAGGTTGCACAGCACAGCATCCAGGCAGGTTTTGAATATCTCCAGAGCGGGAGACTCCACAACCTCTCTGGGCAGCCTGTTCCAGTGCTCTGCCACCCACAAAGTAAAGAAGTTCCTCCTTATGTTAAGATGGAACTTCCTATATTCAAGTTTGAAGTTCAGCGTCCACCAGGAAGCTGTGAGTCAGCTGGAAATGTGAAAGGCTTTATAATATTCAGAACCATCTTCTCCATCCTTCTGTAAAACATTTAATGAGCTACTTGGCAGGGATACATTTAAACTGTACTGAGCCAGGCAACCTCAAGTGCTTTTACTACTGTGCAATGTGGCTCTATAAAGAATTGAGTGCAACAGGGATGATGCGATAAGGATGGGAATAACACGTGCAGGGGATGGGAGAAGAGGAGAGAGAGTACATTTTCTTATTTTGTGAAGAGTTTCAACTCTTGATCCTACATTTGAACTCTTCACAAACCAAGCTGAAGCACAGCTTTGCTTTGCTAGTGTGACAGGTGGTGATGGTTCTACGTGGAAAAAAGTCTCTCAGAAGTGCCAGTTTTATTTGGAGGGTTATGTGGTACACGTAGCTATGGAAGCAAAATGAGGTGATGTCATTCACCTTCTTCACTGCTTGACAGTTAAAGGGTCCTTCGGAGGCGGGCAGCAGTCCCTGCACCGTGCTCTCGTTCAGGCTCAAAATGCTCCTGGAACGACCTCTGCATTCGCTGCTCTCCAGCAGGTTTTATATTCAGCATTTACTACCTAATTTAACTTTGCATGGGCTGAAAACATATAACTATAGGTCTCTGTATGTGAGTAAAAAATAGAGCTCACCACAAAAAGAAACAGGAAAATGCCATGCCGCCTGCTCCCAGCTACTTCTGCAAAAACAGAAGTTTTGGTTCTCTCTTGGACTAGACTTACGCATGTGAAACTGATTGACTCGATCAGACCTACTTCTTCCTTACACCTCTTTAAAAGAGAGGGGGATTCAATTCTCAGTGCCGCCACGGAGAAAAGAAAAGCCCATTTAGTCTATCAGATGGTAGCAAACGCAATGCTTTCAAATAAGCTATCCTGAAAGCAGCACTTAGGCGGAGATGGCAAACTGCCTGGGACAGCGACCTGATGTTTTCAATAAGCGGTGACTGTTCTCAAGGCAAAATGACAGTCTGGTGCTGCAGGGAGAAAACAGACTGCTGGTCTTTCTGGTGATTAAAAGGGACTGCAAGGGACTGTGTGTGCTGCTGTCAGATAGCTAAGACCAGCTCTTTACAGACAGTAATGACAGACTCATAAATTTCTATTATAACCACCACCACCTTCTGAAAATTACCAGTACTGTGGAAAGAGAAACTCTGTTCCTGTGCTCTGGGCCCACTCTTCAATGCGACTCACATGTTATTCAGCATCTTTATCCCCAGCCCCTCAGGGGTTTGGCCAATCATCTAAGCTTGGGTTTAACTTGAAGCTTTATTTTATGTCTGTTTAGAATGAGAAATTCAAGAGCTTTCAAATGACAATTTCTCAGATTGTACCATTGGCCCGGTCATCTTTGAAACATTTGTTTTTATGCTCTGCGGGCTGGGCACAAATCTAGCATCGCTTGCTACCCTCATTCCTCAACAGCTCCCACGGATGTCAACAGGGGAACAGTAAAGGATGAGGGTGAAAAAAACCTCATCTGCTGCCACTCAGCCGGTGGTAAGTGTTGATGTGATATGTAGTATTGCATTATTGTCTCCTGGACAAATGGTCTCATTTCAGAGACATTGCCATTTCTGTCCTTAATTTCTCCTACTTCACTGACGCCGTCCTCTTGTGTTTTGTTTCCCTCTTTCCCTCTCTCTTATTTCAGGCTTTTTAATCTGCTGCCCTCCTAGTTACCCAAACACATCTCACTGAAAGCCTACAGGGAATACTCTTGCACCAGTACAAACAACAGAGTGCCTAATTTAGCCTTGCAGGGTTTTGTGAACACCACATGAAAAACAGTGATTCATGCCATTTAAAAGTACTTTGAAAAGAGACAGTGCTCAGCTACCAAAAAAAAAAAAAAATAAATAAAAATTGACTTGTCTCCTACTTACAGTGGTGGCAGGAACAAAGACGTTCAGATATAGGCAGTCTTCACTGACAGAGTATGGCGGGGCCTCTCCATCTCCCGGCTGCCAACAAGCTGCCCTAGAGACAGGGATTGAGAAAATTACAATATAAAGGGTTGTATCCTTTTTCCACTGCTGCTATTTATAGTTTATAAAGTCTTTAAATCTGTAGATCTCAATCCCAATTAAAACTATGCCCACCTCTACCTCAGTTACAAATATGTGGGTTTGTATACACGCATACAAATGCAACAAACACATTGTATTTTCATTTCCCTCAGAAAACCAGCATCATTTTAAAAAGGGTTAGAACTTGATAATAAGCCTTCAGAAAACTCGTGCTTTACATAAACTGCACAAAATTAGCACCAGATGGAAGGGAAGTGGGACTGGGGGTCTCAGGCACAGGTCTCCCCCTGCTATTGCCTGCACACCTATGTAATCCACTCTTTTGCTGAAATGCCAGTTGTTTATTTTAATTTCTGACAGTCTGTGGGCTACATTTGTTTATATTTATTTTAATTTCTAATGGTCTGTGAGAAAATATGGGAAGTTTAAAATTTTAATGCATTTTTAAAACCTTTTTGCTCTAAGCATCATAGCAGACCATTAACGGTGCCCAGCAATGCTAAAAGTAACCTTTCAATAGGAATTCAGCCAGCCAGCCATGCAGAGAAAATCATTTTCTGGCCATCATCTGTATGAGATTCATATGCTCAAGTTCTGTCCACAACAAGAATTCGAGTGGACGACCTTTGCAGTTCAGATATAAGCTATTTTGAAGCCAGTTCCTTCTACTTCACAGCCATATTTATATCACATAATGAGTTATGGAAGCATGACTAGTTATTAGGAAAGAAGCCAAAAAAGGCTATGGAAAAGACAGTAATATCTGGGAATTATTTCTAAATTATCATTTTTAATGCCCTTGAAAAATTTACACAGAAGGTGTGAAGAATTTAATAGAAAACTGCAAGTAAAAAGACCAGCTTTAATGCAATTCCACAAAATCTTTCCCTAAGGAAGTCTCCCAGGACAGTGATATCACTCAACAGCTTTCACACTGGTGTGGAGCTGCACATTGTCTCCAACCAAAACTGCTCAAGCCATTTTGGGCCAAGAAAATACAAATTCCCAGGTAGGAACCCGACCAGAACAACAGGTATAACGCTATTAATCTTCCAGCCTTCAAAGGGGCAGCAAGAATCTTCACTTGTGCTATTTTTTTTCCTCTTTTTTTAGCAACTCGTCAAAATTCCCAGCACCTCCAGCTCCCAGGATCTCCTTATGCCAGTACTGACTCCGGGGAAAGGCTGCCACCTGCTGAGGCAAGTCCACAGCTCCTCCAGAAGCTGGAGACTCCAACAGGAGATTTTGGGGGGGGTTTCGGTCAGTTTTGGTTTTGGTGGTTTGGGGTTTTTTGGAGTCTTTTATCAGGTCCAGGCTGATAAATAAATGTTTCTCTTCTGTCAGTAATGACACTGTGCTAATGTGAATTTCTTATATACAAATATTGTGCAACACCAAAATAGAGTCCTAAAAAAAAAAGTTGTCAACACTTTTTATACAGAGACTGAAGTCCCTCTGATTCTGCAAGTGCACCTCCACAGTGCTAAGTTCAAAGAACTCTTTTTTTAACCTTAAATGAATAATAGAAGATAACATCCAAGTTATTCACTGGCCTAAGGAAGCATTGAGAATTTAACAGATAGGAACAGGTTAACTAAGGTCCCTAAATCACTTTGAAAATCTCAGCTAGGTTGCTCATTGCAACACCAGGTCTTCAAAGAGAGACCACAGAGGTAGATGGTTCTTACCAAAGAGTTGATGGTGTGTGTGCTAACCTATCACCGTGTACCTGAGGAAACAAAAAGCCACATCTCACCAGATCCTTCCAAGGTACATGAGGCTGCATGGCTACTGTTGGCTATGCTGTTAACAGCTCAACAACTCAGGTGCAACCTGAAGGATGAGACCACCAGAGGCCAGATGCTCTTTCAACTCCTCAAGACAACGCTGCATCTTTTTTCACTCGGTTTGTCACAGGCTTTGCTAGAAACCTCTGGAGAAAAATCCTGAGTAATGGAGCCACCAAAAAGGTTCCACGGAGCTGATAGGTCTCTAAATCTGTAGCCTCAGGGTGCATTTCCACCAAAGCAGGTGGTATTTCATGTCAAGCCTGCAGGGTGCCATCCCCCCAGCTCCCTTGCAAAATCTATAGTTCCCTTAACCATGTAAGCTCTTGGCCAGGTCAGCTAGCTCAAGTAGTTCATCACTAACCACATAAGGACTACTGCTGGTGCCAGGAATTGAACAGGACTGCATGACCAGCCACGGCTGGAAGGATAACACAGGATCTCAATAGACCTCAGGTCCATATTAGCTGCCTTGGAAGCCCTTGGGTCACTAAACCTCAGCTCTCAGTCCTGGTTTCTTCAACTCCCTCTACAGAAAGTTCACCGTGTCCTTCTACCAGACTCTCCTTTTGACTGTTCTGCTCCTTCAATCTCCTATTTCTTGTTTCTATCATTTTTTTGTCCTAGCAGGTCCTCATATCTGCCACGAAACAGTCTGCTTTTTATTGATAAGAACATGACTGGGTACCAGCTTTCCCATATCAGCTTCCTGTGTACATGTGCAGCACAGCTCACTCAAACGGGCTTTGGGTGCTCTGTAGTTTGTTTTCTATTATGCGGAGCAGGGACGCACCGTGAGAAAAACCCTGTAAAAAACACTCCACTTTCATATCTTGTTTCTTGTTGTTGTTGCATTTCTACTTGCTGTGGGTTTTTTTTTAAAATAAATCCATTGTCCTAACATGTTCCACAGCACAGATATACTAAGTAGTGTCACCCAAACCCTCTTTTCTTTAAGAAATACACGTTCACAGTTTGTCATTTTGGTTCCCCCATGCAACAAAATTAAGACTCATACTGTAAGACTAAAGGAAACACAAACATGCACACAAAGGCTATGACCACAGAGTGCCTCCAACCTAAACTCACTGAACAGCAATGTCTGTACAGCCCTGGAGAGCCAGGGCCAGCCAACGGGAAACATCATTAGATACAGGGACTTAAGAGAAATTTAGCCCATCTGCTAATACAGTTCCTAGCGCTCATTTCCTCTTAAGGCATTACCTAAATGTTTATAACTTCTGTATTTCTGTCCAAGCCATTTAGCAAGTATTTGCTTTTTAATAGTTTTTGGACAGAAAAGACTATCTGGGTCCTTCAGCCTGATCTCCTAGACACTACTAGGCAGAGAATTTCTATATGAGGCCCACAGCTTCTGGTTACATCAGCGTTAAAGCTCTCCTGTTTGACTAAATACTCTAAAAATTTATGGCTCAGCAGGAGCAAAATGTATTTGTATAAAAATTATAAATACTTGTATAAATAGTCAGAATGAAAATGGATTGACAACAGAGAGTCGGTGGGGAGTTATGCATAGATTCAAGGCAATATACTGGAATCTGACTTTTTTCTTGAGGTGCTTGCATGCATTAATATATAGAGAGAAATTATTCTTTTTGCTAAACAAACTGCCAAACTGATATCAATCAGTAACCTGTAGGTTCTTTTGCGAGAAAGGACGTGAATATTGTGGTCTTCACTCCAGCTACTTTCATACACCTGGATGGACGAGGACTTCTGCAGATGACCAAAGGGGTTTCTTACCTTGTCACAGTGGCATTCCAGGTTTCCACCCAAGCAAACAGCTCTGGAGGACTGAAGCGCCTCTCCGCAAGGGGAGGTGCAGCGTACGGGATCCCCAGGAACTGGCTGATATTTCTCCACTCTGAGCCAATGCGGATCACCTGGGATTTGCCCACCAGATCGCCATGGGATGGGATGTACACAGTTGGGGTTAAATCCGGTTCAGAAATGGGCAGGAATAAATCTAATCGGGGAGGGAACAGAGGAAAAATATTTTTCTTTATCAAGTCAGTATCATTTCAGAAATGAAAATTAATCCTATTTTCTTTAATTTGAAACTGTTAAGTGTCTAATTCACTTCTTTAAATGAAACATAGATAAATTAGTGTTATTCTCTCCCTGTAAAATACTTCATGCTATGCTAGATGTTAGCTACTGGATACAAACATTTAACTTTCCAAACCCTTATTCAAGCATTTCATCCACATCAGACATCACATTAGTATATAAATCTGAGCATTTCTACAAAAAGAGAGAGAGATTTTCAGACACCCCCCTCTACCCTGACTCTAAAAAGCACAATGTTAAACTTTTAAACATTTATAGCAAGTCAGAGAGAGGAAGGACAACCACAGAGCTCATTGGTTTGGGCTCTCACCAGGAAAGACCTGCACTTCAGTCCCCTTTCCAGTGACTGTTTCATCATGTGAGACAGAAGAGCTTCAACAGAAGGCAACGGGCAGAACCTGTGTCCAAATTCCCTACAGACCCTACAGGATTGCTGTTCTGGAAGTGGGAATCACCGGTGCAAGTGCTCACTTTAAGTCAGGCACATGTGTGCCTTCTGCATGCCAGAGAAGGAAAAGAATGTGAGACTTCACTGGCACAGGTTGCCCAGGGAAGTTGAGGAACCTCCATCCCTGGAGGTGTTCAAGGACAGGCTGGATGGAGTTTTGAGCAACCTGGTCTAGTGGGAGGTGTCCCTGCCTATGGCAGGGGGGTTGGAACTCGATGATCTTCAAGGTCCCTTCCAACCTAAACCACTCTATGATTCAGGGCACCAGAGGGCCTTTGTCACCTTTATCCATCTCTTGCCTCTATTGTGAATACTGCCACACTTCCACAGAACTTATGCCAGTATCTACATTTTAGATCAAATATAATTGCTACCTGCATATATTTTTTGCTTGCAGAAAATTATGAACTATTTGGCCGTTACAGTTTGATCCATTTTTTCTTCTTTTTTATTATCAGGATTATCTGAATCATTAGCTATCTATCCAAAGAGGAAGTTTTTCAATAATGCCTTACACTTTAAAGCAGCGCTAAGTGATACCTGGTACTATTTCTCTCCTAAAATAATTTATTTGATAAGCAAGAACCAAATTCTAAGTCAGGTGACTAAAAGCAAAACTGTACATAAATTGACAAACACATAAGTAGTTTTCCTATCTCAGTGTGTGAATTTGTTTCATTTGGTAATGATAAACCCCCTTTTCTCTTATCAAGTTTGAACCTAGAAGCTTCTCATTGATTGTCAGTTCTTCACAAAAACCTCAGTGAGCAGAAAAGGAAATATTTCTTCCCCCTCCATTGTTCCCTGATTTCTAATTAATTCTAATAAAAGAAAGAATCAGTATTACACCAAAAGAAAGCAGTATCTTTTAAAAACCAAGGAAAAAGCCAACAAAAACTTAGGGTTCAAAATAAGTACATAGCCAAACAATAGAATTTTTGCCTCTCTACACAACTTCTATTTATTTCTCTCATAAATAATTTTCATTTCCTTAAAAATATCAGTTTACCTTGGTTTGGTTTTTTTGTTTCTTTGTTTTCTCCAGAGATTGTCCTTAAGACTTTCAACTGAGAGCGAGTTTTCAACACACTTTGTGTTATTCTAGGAGTTTAGAAGGAAGAACATATAGAAACATCTACTGCAGATGAAGAGGAAGGAGCTGGACTTTTCTTGCTGTTTTTTTGTTTGTTTGTTTGTTTTTAACATTCTGCTCTTTTACTGACCAAATTTCCTTTATTATACCTGCTTCAATACCAGATGATAACGCTAGGATTTTGTGCATCCATACTGCTTTATGCCTCACACCCATTCAAGAGAACTGTGCAAAGACCGCCACAGCTGGATTCCTTCCTCCACAGCCTTAACCTGCTCTTACCTTGTCTCCTATAGATATACGTAGCTGGCTCTTTGAGTAAAACCCAGCAGCTGCGCCCTTGCAGGCCATGTGTGCATATCTGAGTATCAGGGTAGAAGAGGCATCTTATCGCTGAAGGCTGGATTTCCAGTGTAACCACTGTACACGACTGGTTCTTTGAACAAGCTGTAAGGTGAAATGCAAAGAAAAAGAGCAGGTAAAAATGTATTCTCAAAGTATTTTGTACGACATTGTCATAAGATGCTAAAAAGAAAGGTTTTACAGCAGGTCAAGTAATAAGGATTCTGCTGTAACGCAGAATAATGGGACATAAATGTCCCCAGATTCCCAGAAGATTCTCCAAAATAGCCAAAGGACAAAAGGTTATATTGGCTTTAAAATGGAGTAGAGAGAGAAAAACAGAGCAAGAGAAGTGGTATCACAGCTCTTAGGAGAAGAAGAGCATCTTCTAATAAAGTACTGAGGACTTCAGCTGAATTCAAATTGTCCCCAGGGAGCCCTAGGGAAATGTTTCAGAATAAGAAAAGTGATCCTCTCACTTGCCCCAGTTTGTACTCAAAGGTGGATATCCAACACCTTTCCTTTAGAAAGGCTCCTTCATACAGTTACGGTAAAAGGAAAGGGGGAAAAAAAATCACACTTTCTCACCTTCATAAGGTGAAGACCATCTACTGCATAAAATGGGACCATTCCAAGGGCCATATTCTGCAGTAGGTGGGAGCAATAACTTAACTTTTGCTTATTTCTAATGCTCTGTGGAATCTGAGGATTTGCCAGCCATGTGAAGTTAGAGGACTCTTTACTGTCTAGTCAGGCTCTTGATTAAAGCATTTCCCTTTGTTGTTGCTACAGCCCAACCCCTGCTTCATCCCAGCTCTCAGTTAACCCGCCTTCGCACACCACAGCTACAGGTTACTTTAGATAATGGTAGGTGGCTCTACCATCTGTCTCACTTGATGAGCATCCCTTAACTGTTTGTTAGAAAATAATGACATTATCCCTTTAATTATTTGCTACAATATTCTCCAAGGTGTACAATGCCTGGAAAAGCAAGAAGTGCCTGTGCCCAAGAGATGTCAAAATTACCCAACCACTGTATGACACTTTATGTCCATTTTATCTTTCATTAGATAAATTATTTCCCTTCTCTCAAAATCAAAGACACCAGGGTAGTCTTTAAAAATAAGTAAAATCAATGTATCTATGTAAGAAAGGGAGTGGGGAGAGAGGAGAGAAGATGTTCTTGGTGTTTCAGTCTCATGAGCCAACATTATCTATAAAGCTATGAATAAACATTTCTTACCGGATAGACAAAAGTCTCTGGCAGTGGAAAAGTCATTGGATATATCTCTACTAACTTGCACAACTTCAAAGTTTGAGATGGATGAATCCATGAGAACAGAGGACACGTTTAAGGGTTGCCATATATCCGAATACTCTGTAAAATGAACTACACAAAAATAATATAACTAGATAAATCAGTAAAAAATTCAGAGGAAAATAATACAGAGGTAAAAGCACTGGAGAATTCCCCAACAAAAGACTTTCACCTTCCTTTGCATCAACAGGGAATAAATGAAATATAATATTCAAAAGGCTTCTGGTTGGCTAGGGGGTTCAGTCTCTATATACAACTAGGTTTACAAAGGTATTCAGTTAATAAATAGGTAAATCAGGAGCAGCTCCATCCAGGTTTGCATGTAAATCCAACTGATTTAAATAAAAGGTTTCTGAACAGGCCTTATTACTTTAAAGGACATGGGTCATAATGCTTGCACACGAGTTCCTGCACAGGTACAGCCACTAACTCCTTGGAAAGCAAGTGGGGACCCTGCCTGTGACTGAGCACTCCCATAAGCTCCAGCAGACATCCACATCTCTACTTAAACCAGGAGCTGGTTTCCTAAGGTAGGCTTCACCTCAGTCAGCAAGGTAGATATCTACATCTGAGTTAATTACATGAGACTCCTAATACTATCAGGAGGAACAGAGAGTTTTACTATACAATATCTCCATCCTGCTTTAGATGTCTGCTTTAGGATGGGACAAAGCACCCCCAAGAATCCACTGATTACATGAGCCAGATGTCCATCTTGTCTGTATAGGAACCTCATGGGAGTAGCTGAAATGGAGATGTTTATGTTGCCTGCATACAGCTACACACAGAGAGCAAGTCCCAACCTTACAGACTAAGTGAAAATGAGACAATGGTTTTCACAAATGTTATGTTTTGTCTTCACTTCCCTTGAAATCAATCAACCAAACGCCCACAGAAGCACATGCAATTTTCACAGATTTACAGACTTTTTTTTTTAAAGGTCACAAGGATTATTTTGATCATTTTAATTTGATTACCTACACAGAATTACATGAAAGTCTATGAACTGTTCTAATGTTATGTAACCACTACACAATTAAGATTTAATTCTATTTCATATGTATATATACACATATACACAAATATGTATAGATACACACGTGTATATACATATATACAAACATGGATATTCATGTACATACATGTACACATGCATATACTTGTGTGAGCATATATATACACATACATACTGACTTTAGTATTCATCAAAAAATATTCTTCTGTCTCACAGTGGATTTTAAAAAAAAATGCTACAAACATTCTTTTCTCATACACAAGCAGACAAAAATATGCTGCAGGCTCTCAATTTTGCACACAGAAATCAAAAAAGAAGGCTTGGTTGGGAATGGGCCTTTAATTATTTTAGTTCCTTTCAACAGTTCAATATGTTTTAAAAGCCAAAGGACCCTGCTGTGGCCACCAAGTCCTAACAGGAGGTTGGCATTACCCTCTCCATGTAATTGTAAGGAAAGGACAGAGCTGAGTCAGCTGTTGCCTTGCTATTCCTGCTGAGCAGATCTTGCCCTGTTGCTTGAGTTCATTTACCACACAGATGCAAAAGTTGTGACCGTTCATTTCATTAAAGATCTCTTCTAGTCTTCTGAGAAATGGGTGACCTGCAGAGATGGCCAAAGTTTCCTTCCTTCCCCTACTCACAGAAAGACAGCTGTGACCATACCACACAACATTAAGTCTGAAGCTGAGATATGGGGTGCATACAACCAGAGTTTTGGCATGCCTTCCCTGAAACTTCGGAATCCTGCTGTTGACATACTTGTCAAGTTGATAAGAACCCAAAACCCAAAACAGACCACAGACTAGCCTGGTTGCATCATTCCTTGAGCAAATAGGCAGGGAATAGCAATGACTAAATTAGATTTCAAAATTATTTTATTCTGAATAATTCATGACAACACTGGGCAACTGCCACAACCCAGGGCTCTATGTTGATGCTAAAAGTCTTTGCTTTTGCAAGGTAAAACCTTCCCAAGGAAGTGTACACCTCAAGCACGTGTTGTCTCCCAGAGATATGTTATCTCCCAGAGATGGAAAAAAACTGTATGCTACCACCATTGCCAAGGCTGGTACCTTAGCTCTAGCTCCTTTTGCTCTCACCCTTGCTGAAGAAAACGTTTAATAGATTCATGGAGTGATGAACCGACCTACTGTACTCCATATGCCTTCCCAAGCAGCCCAGGTGTGAACTAGGCAAGAAAGCAGCACTATGTCCTGTAGGTCCTTTTCAGCCACCTCAGAATCATTCTATTCCTGTTACATTTGGGGACAACTTTTCCAAGAGCCAGAGGCTGAAAGGCTCCAGCTAAGTAGAAATGAAAATTAGTTTTGTATTGTACTGTTATATGTTAAAGACCACATACTTGACATTGCAGAGTGGCAAAGTCATCAGCAGCACTATATTCAGAGGGAGTCTGAACTAGGAAGGGAGCAAAGACCCTGCAATCACAGCTTGACTTGTGCAGCAGACCTACTGCACTTAATTTTTTTCTTCCCCTTAGGCAATGACTATTCAATTGTTTCAGAGGAACACAGTGATTTTAGTCATGTGGAAATTACTGCATTTCATATTGTCGATGGTTTCTCTATTTTAAAACCATCTAATATGACCAGTTGCATGACCCATATTAGAAAATTTCAACCTCTACATCTACAGTGACTGTTTGTGGCATTTATTTAGAAAGATAGTTAAAAATACAAATCAGCTCTGTAAGTGATGGAGAATTAACCTTTACATCCTCTCCAGAGATTATCTGCCTGTACTACTAGATCCCCCAGGTTTTACTTCTCCAGATTGTATCTTGTCAGTTTGCGTTTCCAATTATTTCTTAAATATTTTTTTTCTGAAAACATGAACAACAAAAGGGTTTTTTTAAATCAATATGTTTCTACATAAGAGCAATGTTGCCATCTTGCATTGTATACAGTACGAGTAACTGAGATCCTACTGCTGGAACAAATAATCCCCCTAGATCCCCCACAAAGCTTCAAATTACTAGCTGTGATTCTTTCAAAAAAGAGCCTTGTCTGGATTCCATTGTAAGTCAACAGGTCTGGGTGCATCAGTGGATTTGGAAGATATTTCACCAGATTGACTCTTTTCCCATAGCTTCCCTGACTCCCTGAGTAACCTCGGCAGATCTCGTAATCCTCATATGCCTCCGTTTGCCCACAGGTCAAACATTCAGAAGCGTTCTTGCTAAGCTAAACTCTACTCTCTCAGGAAAGAAATTAAAAACAATTTCATAAAAGCAAAATAGATTCCTTGTATTCACACTTCTGACATTGAATTTGGCCTCCTGTATCTATTTCCCTGAGGTTTACAAGCTTACCATTATTAAAATCTTTTGAAGGTGCTCAATTGTGAATGCACACTGTCATTATTAGGTACATGTAATGTGTTCTGCATTTGACCACAAGCTAAACTTCCTACTTCTATATTAAAAGATTTTTATTTTATCCCTTTATGTGGGATAGAGTCATGTTAGTAACATTCATTTTAAATACATAGAAGACACAATGGGCACTTTGCAGCCAGTACGAGGCACAGAAGAGTGGCCACTCATGATGCAAACATCCACAGATCATACATTCATACCTAAACCACATTTTATTTTGCTTATTCTTTGCCCCAAATCTCACAGAAGTGACTCTTTCACCCTCCAACTACCCCCACAGGGTTAGTTTTTGTGTTGGTTTGGAGTTTGTAGTTGGTTGTTTGGTTGGTTTTTTTCATTCTCAAGTCCTGGATGAAAAATTCATAATCTCAGCTCAGACTTAGATCATAGAATCATAGAATAGTTTGTGTTGGAAGGGACCTTTAAAGGCCACCTAGTCCAACCCACCTAAAATGAGCAGGGACACCTTCCACTAGACCAGGTTGCTCAGAGCCCCGTCCAACCTGACCTTGAATGTTTCCAGGGATGGGGCATCTACCACCTCTCTGGGCAACCTGGGCCAGTGTTTCACCACCCTCATTATGAAAAATGTATTCCTTTTATCGAGTCTAAATCTACCCTCTTTCAGTTTAAACCCTTTGTCCTATTGCAACAAGCCCCGCTAAAAAGTTTGTCCCCATGTTTCCTGTAGGGCCACTTTAAGTACTGAAAGGCCGCAATAAGGCCTCCCCAGAGCCTTCTCTTCTCCAGGCTGAACAACCCCAACTCTCTCAGCCTGTCCTCATAGGAGAGGTGCTCCATCCCTCTGACCATTTTTTTGGCCCTCCTCTGGACCTGCTCCAACAGTTAAAGGATTAAAGGGATTTGCTCCAACATTAAAATAAGCATTAGTGTTTCTGCATTTATCTGCATCTGGGGTAAGCTGGGCAGAAGATCAGAAAGGGAAAACACTGGAAGTCTCAGTATCTAAACAGGCCTACCAGGCAGGATGTGACACTGGACCTGTTGGTTACCAACAAAAGTGAGCTAATCAGTGATGTCAAGATTGGAGGCAGCCTGGGCTGTAGTGATCATGCACTGGTGGAGTTCACAGTCCTGAGGGATATGGGTCAGGAGAAGAGTAAAGTCAGGACCTCATGGTAGGAAGAGGGGTAATGGCTTCGAAATGGGAGAGGGTAGATTTAGATTAGATATTAGGAAGAAATTTTTCACTCTGAGTGTGGTGAGGCACTGGAACAGGTTGCCCAGGGAAGTTGTGGCTGCCCCATCCCTGAGGTGTTCAAGGCCAGGTTGGATGGAGCTTTGAGCAACCTGGTCTAGTGGAAGGTGTCCCTGCCCATGGCAGGGGGGTTGGAACTAGATGATCTTCAAGGTCCCTTCCAAACTAAGCCATTCTGTAATTCTAAGATAACCCAGAGCTGTCTATGGACAACACCACTGTGGACACTGCCAACCAGCAGTTAGCTGCAAATGAGATTTTGGCTACTAGTGGTTTCCTTCTTCCCTTCTCCTGGCAGCAGGTCCAGCAATGCCCACAGCCTTGCACACTCACTTCATTACTTGGGCAAACCAGAACTTTCCATGGCTGATCTAAACTTGCCTCATCTACAAACTGCTCTCACAAGGCACAGAGCTACAAACTGGCACTGCTTCACTGAAAATGCATGCTGCACCTGACAGGCTGGAAGACATTTCTGGTTTATATATAGGTTAAGCTCTGACCTTCCAAACCACATTTTGGCAAATGCTTTGATTGGATAATTACAGCACTCTGAATCCAGCCAACCCTGTAACTTTTATTGCAAAATTATAGATGTTCCGTAAAGAGCCTCGCTCTTCCAGATGTTCTTGTTTGGGTAGGCAAGGTTTAAGACTGGATTTGCAGAAGGACTCACACTGGCCTTACTCTGTTCCCACTCAAGTCACAGGATCACAAGATTGGAATAGATTTCCTGGTGGCACAGGTTTCAGCCTCCCACTTTCACATTATAAAATCCTTTTCATAAAGTCAACAAAAGTTTCATCACTGACTTCAGTGGAAGCAAAGAGGGGTCAGTTCTGAGTTTGCTGGAGAATTTGACATTTGAGATAAGGAAAGAGAGATACAGAAGAGCAATAAAATAATCTAAATTTAGAAGAAAACTCCTGAAGTTGAGGAGATACAAAAATCAGATCTCTGGGTTCGGTATGCCTAATTTATGTTTGAAAAGCAAATTCTGATCTTAATTCTGAGTTTTCTGAGCCGTATTTAATAGCCCTGGCTCAAGCCAAAAACATGCTTACAGCCTGAACTCAGTGCTTTATATTCCTAGTGTTCAGAGATTTTTCCAATGAGGACTGCTAATCTGTCTGTATACCAGCAATCTCTAAAACTAGCAAATCATCAACTCAGAGTGGACCTGCAGAAAATACACTCTTTCTAAAATATAATTGCTTCTCATGTTTGTCCATCCACTGAGATTTGAATAATTCAAAATGAGTCATTTTCTTAAAACTGCTGCAAAATAACTATAATCACACCTCAGAAAAATATGTCCCAACCTAACAAAGGTGTTATTTATGGCCTTTTGCAGTGAGAAATCCTACTATGCTCATGTTAAATGCAAGCTTTCTGCCTCCTTCAGTAGTGCCAATTATAGTAAATGGTATAGTAATAGGATACTAAAAACGTACCAGATATTTATCCAGGTTTAAAATAAGCTGTTTTCAAAAGGCTAAAATCCTCAGGTTTACAAACAGAATAAAAACCCAACTTAAGACCAAAGATAGAGTAATTCTACACCAGAGGTCCAATATATGTATATGTATTCTGTATGGGAGAATGGTAGATCCGTTCCCGAGGAAGGATAAGAAAAGGCTGTCTTCGTTTCACACCAAAGATCTCTCTGACATATCCTCAGCATTGTGGGAAAACAGGAAGACAAATGATGCTATTAATCACCAAAGTCAGCTACATCAGCACATGTACTACCGTCAGCATCTCTCTGGTACCCATGTGCTGAGATAGCCCGATGGGAAGTTTATTCCCACATCGGAAAATCCCATAGCCACTGCTCAGTCCTGCATCGAGGGAACGACTACAAATCATTAGGGGATCACAGGAGGCAGAAATAGGATGGGCCTAACAGATCATTACATCCATATGACTCTGTGTTTTCTCAAAGAATTACTTGATTTGAATGGAGTGGGAATGGAGCCCATATGATCTGTATACAATCTGCAGTCCCATGCAGAGGTCACGATTTAAGGGCCATTGTCTCCTAGCAGTTGCCAAATCTAAGACAGATAGCCGTGTCCTATTTAAGATTGAGGAACCTGAAGACACAAATGCTCATTAAAGTTTGGATAATTACTTTATACATCTCATAAATCTCATAACAAAGTATAAAAGCAGAAGTTATACATCAGTGTCGCTTCTCCCAGTCACTCCTCCCACATTCCCACATGCACAGGAATATTTGCAGGCTCTCCAGTTTGCTTTCAGCACAAGTATTCTTTCTAAAAAGTCAAATGACATGTTTCATAGGTTGGTTTGCTTCTTTCAGTCTTAATTGTAAAGATATAAAAACCTCCACAGCTCAAACTCCTGTGCATAAACCATTTGAATAACAGCATTATGCAACCGTAAAATCCCAATACATAATTTCTCATAAAAAACTTTCCTTATCTTCCCATATCTTGCAGCTGGCTGCAGAAAGTTCCATCTCAAACCTAATTATGAGACCTGACTGTTTTCTATTTTACATAACATTCCTCTATAGTCACACAACTCAACGGAGTTGTTATTTAAATTCTAGCGTGAGTAAACCAAGACTGCAGCATGACATATTAGCATTTTCAGCACAGGCACTCTTAAAATAACAGTTGTCCTCCCGTCGTTAAAGGTCACAAATCATACCTGAAACTAGCCACAGATGGTTCCATACTCAGTGTCATCACAGCACGTTAACTTCTTCAGGGGGAAAAAATGCTCCAAACATAACAAGTTGGACTTTCCCAGTCTGTTCAGCATATCTATTTTTCAAGCATTATTTCTCAGACAACAGAAATTACGTGAAAATCGTGACAGACCAGCAGGAGCGTGCTCTGCTCCATGTGATAGAAGTACAAATGAAAGTATTCATTTAGCTAAAGATGAAAACCACACATTCAGTTAAACGTACTACAGATTAGTGATGAAGATGACTTGGAGGGTTTAACCTCGTATCAGAGAGAATACTGCAAGAATACAAATAGGCAGAAGACATTGAAGCAACAACAAAGAAACAAGGATTCAGGTGAAAGATTGTGTGCGGCTCACCTTACTCCTGCCACACTGCAGTGACCTACAAAGCACTTAAATCCCCTTTTTTGCAGTTTAACAGGGTGTCTAATGAGTGTTAGAAATGCCTAGCGGTGCTGCTTGTAGGGAGAATAACTTGGGGAACTCCAACAGGAGCTTCAGACTGTCGAGAGGGATCATGGGACTACAATGGGCTGCTGGATGAATAATCTGGTACAAGGCAAAGAAACGGAAAAACCCCAAGCCTTCCCTCTTGCTGTGTCTCTCCTGAGGTTAGCCTCACATGGGGAAGGGATTTTTTTTGCATCTCCGCTGGCTGCAGGCTGCTCTATGACGGGGCATGAAAAGAAGCTGCTGTCGAAAATTATTTCTGCCGCTGCAGATTCAAAGGTCTAGAGGTTTTATGAAGATTACTGCTCATGAACATCTTCAAAAGCCCAGACTGGGGAACAGAAGGAGGACAAATACATGGTTTTGATCAATTTATTTAGGGAGAGTTTCAGTGAAGGAAACATCAGTAAATTATTGGGGTGAGACAAAAGAATTTGGTCTCAACTTTTCATCTATTAAACCTGTAGTGACTGCAACTGCACTCTCCTTTGTGTACAGTGGGACTAACAGGGCTGGACAGTATCTTGCAGCTCCTTGGCTCAAGGATTTCTGCCTTCAGACAGGTACTAAGATAAATTCTAGCTGTCGCTTGCTGACTTGGGGCAGTTAAATACTGTATATGCAAGCTTTAAAAAAAAAAAAAAGAAAGAGTGATATTCTGAGTTCAAATAACACAGAAAGTGAAACAAATTAAGATCTGGTGACAGTCTAAAGAAAGACAATCTAGCTCTAGCTGGCTTCATTGTAGAAAAAGTGGATGAACAAAATGGTTCAGGGGCCATAAAATTTTCTTTTAAAGAGTATTCTCCAGCTTATTCAGGGACAAAATAGAGAATCTTGACAGGTTTGGTTTTGTTGTTTTTGTTTGTTTGTTTTTAAATTAAAGAATGGCACTTTAACATCTCCAGGGCAGAAGGATTCTACCGGCTCTTCAGAGGTGCTCAAAACTAAGGTGACATCCTTCCTTAAGGGTAGAGATGGAGAAATTGGTAGGTAACAAGCTGGCCTCCAGGATGTCCAGGATTCCTCAAAATGTGCCTTCTTACAACTAAATAAGCCAACTAGTCTAAGATGTAACCTCAGCTTGCAAATCTTGCTCTCCCAACCATTTAAGTGAAGACAGCAAAGGAGCCAATAGTCCTACTAATTTCAGCTAGAAACACTGAAGTGTGTGTGACTATGAGAGAGAAGACCTGTTTTCTCAGAATGCTATACGCTAAAACAGCTTCTCTGTACAATTGCTAGATGAAGGTCCTAGCCATTTTTCAGACAGAGCTAAAAGACAAATTGATGGAAAACTGCTTGATCCAAGATGCAAGCCTGCCCATTTCTCTAGCCTGCTGAGGTCCCTCTGAATGGCGACACACCCACCTGGTCTGTGAACCACTCCTTCCAACCTTTTATCTCCTGCAAACTCACAGCAAGTAGACTCTGTCCCATCGTCCAGGTCATCATTCAAGACGTTAAACAGTCTTAGCCCCAGTATCAGCTCTGAGGGTACACCAATGACTGCCCTCCAGCTGGACTTTGTGCCCCTGATCACAACTCTGTACCCAGCAGTTCAGCCAGCATTTAGCCCACCTCACTGCTGATTTATCTAGACTTTATTTCATCAGTTTTTGTGAGGATGTTATGTGAGACAGCATTGACACTTTCTGAAGTCAAGATAAACACCATCCACTGCTCTCCCCTCATCCACCTGTACAGTCACCTGGTTGTAGAAGACTATCTGGTTGGTCAGGCATGATTTTCCCCTTCAGAAATCTGTGCTGACTGCTCCCAATTACCTTCTTGTTATTAGCATGTCTGGAAATTATTTCCAGAATCAGTTGGCTCTGTTACCTTCCCAGGGATAAAGGTGAGGCTGACCAGCCTATAGTTCCCTGGATCCTCCTCTTGCCCTTCTTGAAGACAGAGGTGACATTTGATTTCCTCCCAGCCTCAGGAACCTCCCCCATCACCAGGGCCTTTCAAAGGTGATTGAGAGTACCCTCAGAATTACATCAACCAGCTCCCTCTGCACTCATGGGTGCATCCCAGCAGGTCCCATGGATTTGCATGTCCAGCTGGTTCCCTAACCTGATGGTCCTCCATTGAGGATAAGTCTTCCTTACTGCAGTCTTCGCCCCCAGTCTCAAGGGCCTGAAGGCTGGACCTACCAGTAAAGACTGAGGCGAAATAGGCACCTCGGCCTTTTCAGTATCCTTTGCCATCAGGTCTCCTGCCCCATTCAGCAGCATACCCACATTTTCCCTACCCTTCCTTTTGCTGCCCATGTACTTGTAGAAACCCTTCTTGTTGAGGCTTTTTCTTTTTTCTGTGGTCCTACTTTCCTCTACCTGATCTATTAAGAAGAACAATGAGTAAAAGAAGCAAAGTATCTTCTTCCTACAAGACTGAAAATAAGTGTGCTAATCTGGGTTTCTTCACAACGTGTCAGGGCTGGAAACACCACAGACTTGGAATAGAGTCAGCACCCTGACTGCAAATGGGCAGAAGAAAAGTGCTGGGCACTCAGTCCTCAGCATTTCAAATTGACTGACTAGAAAATGAGGCAGTAAAATACATTAACTGTCTATTAAAATATAGGCCTGGCCAGCAGGTTGAGGGAGGCAATTCTGCCTCTCTACTCCACTCTCGTGAGACCCCACCTGGAATACTATGTCCAGCTCTGGAGGTCTCAACGTAAGAAGGACATGGACCTGTTGGAGTGAGCCCAGAGTAGGGTCACAAAGATGATCAGAGGGCTGGAGCACCTCTCCTATGAAGACAGGCTGAGAGACTTGCAGTGGTTCACCCTGGAGAAGAGAAGGTCCCAGGGAGACATTATAGCAACTTTCCAGTATCTGAAGGGGGCCTACAGGAGAGCTGGGGAGGGACTTTTCACAAGGGTATGTAGTGAAAGGATGAGGGGGAATGGCTTCAAACTGGAAGGGGTAGATTTAGATTTGATATCAGGAAGAAATTTTTCACACTGAGGGAGGTGAGGCAGTGAAACAGGTTGCCCAGAGAAGCTGTGGATGCCCCATTCCTGGAGGTGTTCAAGGCCAGGCTGGATGGGGCTTTGAGCAACCTGGTCTAGTGGGAGGTGTCCTTGCCCACAGCAGGGGTGTTGGACCTAGATGATCTTTAAGGTCCTTTCTAACCTGAACCATTCTGTGATTCTATGACAATTGTGCTTCAGTAAACTCAGACTCTAGATCAGACATAGCACTGACTTCACTATTTCACACAGCTTTCTGGCAAAGTGATTAAGTATCTTTCTGATCTTTTGATGGAAAGTCATACACTTTACATATATATACACTTACATGCGCACACACACACCCATATATACAGACACACACAACGGTGCCATTTAAATAGCGACATTTTTTACAGTCACCATCTGGTTACCACACAGGAGTCACTACTATTTTTTTTTCCCCATGTACAAGCAATACCATAATGTTGCAAATTCCGTCATTGCTAGCTTTTCTATGATGCCCAATCCTAAAACCATTAATCTTCTATAGCATATATTAATATAACATATATAATCATAAAGAGTTTGGAAACAATGTTTCTGAAAATTTTCCAAAACCTCTGACAACGTGACAGAGAGAGCAATTCGACCTAAATAACCAGGCTGGTACTTTTACTATCAAAATGAGGTGGAACATAAGAAGGGCAGATGGTGCCCAGTTGCATTTTGAATGCATTGCTGCACACATTGGTGTCAGAAACCCAAACAGTACAGCATAATAGTGCTAATTTGGCATTCAGGCTAGTTGTCCTCTTTGTAATTCATTGACTTCTCCTGACTGCTTTCCTCAGGACAACAACTGCAATCCAGAATCCTTCCTCTTCATGAGCAGCTCTGCTCACTTGGGTGGTTAATCAGACCTTTGCAAACCAGAGACATAGCTAGTTGCTCTGCATTGGGAAAGATGACCTGGAAATGGGTGTTGTAGATCAAGACTGTTAATAAGGGTAAGATGAGTACCTCACTTGCTGTGGCTAAGTTCTGAGCAGTCTTTAGAGTAGAAAGCAAATGACAGATAGAAAGGCCTAATTTTCTTAAGTGCTCCATAGGTCACTATTTTCCTAGATTTAAGAAAGCAAGAAAAACATAAAAGGAAAATGACAAAATTACTACAAAGCTTCACAGTGGGAGGAAGAAAGCTTTAGTAAAGCAGTTTTCTACATGTCATGGGAAAAACACTTTGCAAAGGAGTTGAACTGCCAAACATACATATTAGCCCACTAGTTCCTTCCGCCATTTCAGACAAAAAATATTTCTGCTTTCCTATATAGGTGTTTTTCTTCTAGTACATTAAAACAATCATTAAAAAAGCACAAATTCTACTAATAATATAAATTGTCTGAACATGATCATGACTGGTAGTCATAGATATGATGATGAAACGGTTAGTAATAGTTCTGAACTCAATATTGAATATTCAACCATCTCCTGCAAGCCCAGTTGCATATGGTTTAATAAAAGACAGACACAAACAGATTAACAAATTTTCTCAGATCAAGCAAATAATCAAGGGCAGAGATGGATGAGACTTCTCAATTTCAGTCTAACCTAAGGGTTAAATTGAGTTATCTGACTAGTCAACCTGCTTCCTTTCCGTTACGCACAGCATTTAGCAGATATGCTGTGTATTTCTGGAAAGAACACATCAGGGAAGCCTGTAGCTGTTGACAATTTGCATATAGTTTTAGGGGGCAATAAACATAAAGCTCTGAAAGAGAGCGGTTAAGTTTCATTTATTAAGAGGATCCACCCACTTTTAAAATAGCACATGTGAGCACCGTAAGATTAATTTAGCGCAAGACTGAAATAAATTTTTCTTCCTGACACAAAAAAAGATGGTGTCATAGCAAGTTACAGCATCTCTTCAAAAGTGGGACCCAACACACACCTCAAATACTACATTTTTTGTGACCTGGTTCTGAATAATCTTTGAAATAATATTACCACCCTTGCAGGAAATCACAAACAAGGATTAAAGGCAGTACAGTTTATCCTTCTTCTGTATCACCAATTACAAAGCACTATAAACCTGTATTAATTTCTGGAGGAATTGTTCCTTTTATCATCTTGGATTTGGGGGAAAACTAGATTTGCTAAATTTGACTTTGCATCTCTATTGTGATTGTTTGTATCTATTTGGAAATTCATTGTCGCTCCTTGCATTCAGCATTAGTGACAGAAACTGCTGGTGATTTATCTAATCTGTCATCCTTTGTCATGCTCGAAAGCACCAGATGCTACAAGAAAGGCGCTAGAAACCCCACAACAGTGGACAATAATTCAATAAACAGCTTTTCAGGAGGCTGCCCTTGCCAGAGCTTTTCTTCATTGGCCACTGCACTAATATATGAAGTTACATCCATTGAAAGTGATGTGAGATCTAGACTTGTAAATGATAAATTTCTTCATTAATCCTGCCAAATATTTTTCCTCAGTGACCTCTTGTGGCAATGAGTTTGAGAGATATTAGGCTGGCGTTGTGGATGACAGTGATTTTCCATTTAAGTGATACACATTTAATAAAAGGAATACATGCTGTATCTGAATGAATAAACTCACGGGGAACACAACCATTTCGTCATCGCATGATCTTTGAGTAATATATACAAAAATATATACAACATAAAGGATGTGTCCTTGTTTTAGCTTAATATATGAATACACTTACCATTTTCTGGCCTGAGAGGTAAACTAACAGGTGGACACAAGTTAGGCACAGTGTTCTTCAAGTCAGCTAAAAGCAGAAAACACAAAATATTTGAAAACAATTATTCTTGAAGGTTTAAAAGCAAACCCTTAATATTTCCAGTATTACTTCTGGGATCTGAATGTTGCATCTTCTTACCCCAAACACCATGAGTGAATGATGCAAGGCTGCTTTGCTATCTAATCGTTTTGAGCTCATACATGACACCAGACTTCCCTAAGTTCCCATATTAATAAACATTCCTAAAAACAGTTTTGAAAACACAGTTATTTATGGACAACTCATTTAAGTTGTTCTGTGGTTTTTTCCATGCCCCTCTCTGTATTTGGTTTCCTACATAACAAGACACATGAGATTTTCTCTGCTTCCTGATCAGTAAACTGGAATTTCTCAAAAAGAGACCATTGTTCTCATTAGGAACAAGTCAGTTTTCAACAGGAAGATTTTCAAATTAAAATTCAAATAATCATTCGTATTTTCCACACACAAAAGTTCCCATTTGCTAACATTTCTCTTAAACATCTTGTCATTTTAAATAGCAAACAAGAAGTTTTGCCTTTGCATTCATACTTTGTAAAACACTTTGGCTAATCAAATCAGTTATAAATTCTCTACTAAGACAAAATAAACCAGCATCCCTATAGAAGCTGAGGATAGATCAGATTTTGTGTTTGCTTCTTCCACTTTGTACTGTCCACGCGTGTAACCAATACATATTTCTTAAAACTCAGGAGTTTTTACCATTCACAGGAGTGAAGAATTGGGGCTATCCAGAACTCTCTTTAAAATGTTGATATATGTTCCTCATTGACTGCGTTGCAACCATGACTATACATACGGCGTCAAATTGCTAATGAGCAGAGCCACACGGGCAAACACCTCATATGTCAATTTAACACACCGTGAAATGCGGAGACACAAGTACTTTCCTACAACAGAGGACTGTGGACTAAAACCAAAGACCCTGCTTCATGCTAATGTCCCACTGCCTATAGCAAATTCCTCCTTCAGATTTCACTCATTTTTCCCTTTTAGCCTCAGAGCTTTCTTGTTCCTCTTCCTTGTTCCAAGTCCCCCAACACAGCAGTACAACTGATACAAATTTTTGTCTACAAATATCTCCATTTGCATAAACATCTGTGCTTTGCACGTGTTATGGTGGAAACACATCTGAAGCTTCCTCACTAGGTAAGGAAATGTCACCGTTCCTCCTAACACTATCCCCTTTGCATACACCCAAGGCTCCTCTTCATCATCCCTCTGTCTGGGAAGTGAGAAACATAGTTAATTTTTAGGTGGTTCTTTGTCAATGAGAGGAAAAACAATTCCAATAAGTGGAAGTGTATCTACTCATCTGCAATCTCCTCTTCACTTTGCCTTTCTACCATTCTTCGTTCTTACCCCTCATTGCCTCAGCTTCCCCCTGCCCCCAGGCTCCTGCTGTTCATTGACCACTTTATCAGGCCTGTTGTTCCCTTCCTCTCAGTGCTAGACCCTCAGTCCATCCCTCCCCAAGCCCACACCGAGGATCTGGGCAATGCTATAAGCTTCCGCGGTGCCCCCTCAACTCCATGCTGTGTCTCCTCTTTAACAAGGGTTGCACTACTGGGGGAGGAAATTGATGGTCTAGTGGGCAGAGTGCCAGTGCAGGACTTGAAAAGCTCAGGATTGAGTTCATATTTCAGACATTTATAGTGTAAATGAAGGTTTTCTTTAAGTTTACCAACACTGTAAAATGCAGTGTGTTGCAAGGATATCTGATCTAGCTCTACACAACTTTACCTGGATTATCTTTGTATCACATGCACGGGACAGTATATATCCGCACTTCATGCCTCCCATCTCCACTTAGATATCAGTCCTTCTGATAAGTTTAAAAGAAGGGAAAAGTACTCCTCATTCAAATTTTTTTCCCTGATTTTGTCAACATCACCAGACCTGCCCGCGTGGGGCCTCGCTGCTCCCGGTGGAGTTCAACAGGGTCCTGCTCGTATAGACTCAATAACAGGGGATCCTCCCATAAAGGGGGATACGGTCAGAAAGGTTTTCATTTTCCTTCTTGTTTCAGATATGTTAAATCAATCTTTAAGAAAGAAGAACTAGACCCAGCCACAACGAGTGTAACAAATGACAAATCCATTGAAATTTTTTAAAGTAATGGAGTCTTTTGTCTCACTATGGAAAAGAAAATTCACTTTGACTAGATCTGCTTTTGATTCCTCTTGAGGAAATAACCTAGCCTACCATAACTTCTCTTCTGTTTAAACACATGATAGCTTCTTACTGCTTGAAGAACACAGTGCTAACTTGGAATTTGGTCTTGGGCCTTTCTTTACCAAAACAGCCAAAAGTGAATTTTAAATTCCGTAATAAAACCAATCCTTGGAGGCAACCCATCCACTCACACTGTTGAACCATAAGCCCAGCAGTGAGATGTAAAGAACAATGTCCTAACCAGGGCTGTGCAGTGGGACAAAATTTAGATTCCAACATTGGCCACGAGTCTCCCATACAATCTAAGAAATACAATTACACCTCTGAGATTTTTCTATTCTTTTTCTACAAAAATGGAGATTAAAATGCACCTTTCTTTCCCTCACACAAACTTGACCTGCCTATTTGCACTCCCTGCAAATGGGTCCTCCATCTGAAAGCTGAAGCTTCTCTACATTGAAGTTAAATAATCAGCTTCAATGTGCAAAAACCAGTTGGAAAGGCCATGTGCCCTGCATCACTTACCAGGCTTTTGATACCAGCCAAATGGGTGTATTCTGACTTCAGCATCTGGCAAACTACAATTTGAAACTTGCCAAGCACTTCTTGTTTCCTCAGCACACATCTGGATGCCAAGACTGTTCAGGGTCAGGCACACGATCTTTCCACCTGCTGGGGAAATGCATGGTTATAGAAATGATGAGGGAAAACTTCCTCTTCTAGATAGTATTTTAAGGAAAGGGAATACATCACGGTTCCATTGAGTGTTAAAAGAAATCCCACTGACTTAGAAACTAAAGGAGGAAAATACCCAAAATGGGCCAAGTTTTATTGTTGCTGAAAATAGTGTTGAAAAATCACAATGAATTCAATGGGAAGAAAGGTAGATAACCAACATTATAACCCATTAAGGTCAATAAGACTATTTCCACTAAGCAAAGACGAGGACTTATTTTTTTAAGCAAGCAGCCCTTTCTGGTTACTGCAAACCTGGAAATTAAAAATCTGCATGTATGTTGAAACACAGCCCCTACTTATATCAAGATAAAAAGTCTGCCTTTCGAAGACCTAGTGTAAATTTTTCTGTACTTGAAAAAAGTTAGAGCATTTTAAACACAGTTAGCAGTTTAATTGAAGATTTATTCTAGCTCATGTTAAAATCAATACTGAAAGTTCCTTTGACTATATGAGTGCCAGGACTGGATGTCTGAAATGCCATAGATAATATTAATCAGATAAACAAAAAGGTGTCAGTTTTGCATGTTTGGTGCTTTAAAATCCTTAATTTATTTTAGACCTGTTTAAAGGAACTTAAAGTCATATTCAGTTAAGACTCCAGATTTCACATGGTCACATGGAGGTATGAAAACTGTCAATTATTTTTGATTTGCACAGTAATTCCAATCTAAACTACATTGGATTAATTTTCCAAGCTATTCGGTTTTGATTGAGTGAAAATTTTGTCTGCTCAACAAAAAAGAGAATTACAAATATATATTTATGAAGTGTTCTGAGTTCTCAAATGAACTGTAAAACCAGCACATCCTAATGACCTCAGGGAGAGTTGATTAGCACATGACACTTCTGAAAACAAGGCTGGCCATTTTAGTGGCCTAAATCTGAATTTGGACTAAAATATTAAAAACTATTTCATTGACTTTGACCTGGATGGCATCCAATTTTAAACAGCTGCTAAAGACTTTCTTGTAAACAGAGCACTTCCTTTACAGCCAGTTGAGAGAAAGAAAAGTATATCCAGAACAGGATTCAGTCAACCAAAGCTCTTAATGACCCTATACATCTCTCTGCTTACTATAGAGGGAGCATCAGGTGACAACACCCCCTTAACTTAGCCATCTCAGGTGAGTAAAATATGTTTGACTTTCTAATGGCTTTCAAGTCTCACATATTCTTAAAGATCTGATTTCCTCAGAGTAGCAGAAATGCAACTTGAGATGTCTTAAGTAGCTAAAATACTAACGAGGAGAAGATAGGCAAACTTTATCCCAAATCAATCTTCCCCAAGTAGAAGACTAAAACGTGGGAGCAAAGAAGTTCAGACATCCAAGAAATCCAAAAGGCTAAGCTGCCCCAAAGTATCCATGGACATTATGTGCTTAACGTGCATTTAATTTCAGTAATATTCAGGCTTCTATGTCCCTTAGGCTTTAAAAATGAAACAAACAAACAGAAACAAAAAATCACAAAAAGAACTCAACAAGCATTTTGGAAGAGAGGGTGATAAATGAGACACAACAGTTCCCTGAAGTTTTATCAGTTTGAATTTCATACTGTCGGAACTGCAGCCTCTCAGGGGCTCATTCTCATGAAGTTGTCTTAATAATTTCTGAGTTGTGGAGAGTGTTATTGCACTGAACTCCTAGAAATGGTTATGATTACTCAAAAAAGGTGCTAAAGAGAGTTGCATAAGTTCTGCAAGGGCTTTTAAAGTGCCCTTTGCAGCAAAAGAATTGTAAAATTTGTAATAATGTAGGAAGACTGAAATTATTTTTAAAATAAAAATAGTGAAAAAATACCTGATAGCTGGGAGTCATTAAAAAAGCCAAATCCCGTGCAACAGGGGTCAGCATCACACCAACGCTCACACTCAAAAAAGCTGGGAAAGGAAAAACATCATTACTTTCATTATCAGTAGCAATCTCTCCCTGCCATGGAGAAGGGAAGAGAGGATGCAGCACAGGGGAGAGACATAGACAACTTGCAGAGATGCCTTTCACGATAAGATTGCCTCATGGTTCTTCATGCTGCATAAACACTTCCATGCATTTGCTACTTGTAGATGAAATTACATTCTATCAGTATACATTTATCAGACTACATCTAATAATTTAGATGAATATTTTGATATCTGCCCTAAAAATATCAGCTTACATTAATTTGGTGCCAAGAGATTTAACTGGCCAAAGAGCAATTTAATAGCAGTATGAGTAATAATTCACACATATATAATTAATAATTATATAGATTTTTATCATAACTCAATTATAAATTTCCTTTAATTCATACGCCTTTTTTCTTTGTTAAATATTTTCACTTAATGTTTTTCTTGGATCAATACATCTGATCTCTTTCATATGCATAACAGGGCCTTGGTATTCCAGCCATGATTAAAATTCCAGTAAAAACAAAGGAACAGTCATGCCCTACCCATCTGAAACAGTTTTTCTGCTCATGTCAGTCTTATTCCTCACTGAGATCCCAGTTATTTTCTGGAATGGCACACGTGTGTAGAAGCTCTTCACAGAACTTTTTAGAGTGACTGGAAGGAAAAAGGAAAACAAAATTGGAAAAAATCAGCTTAAACTTGTAATTTACATATACTGGTCAAGTAATCAGATGGTAAGGGTAAAGTTTATGTTTTTTACTCCAGATTGGAAGACTCCAGTGTACTCATGCATTAGTCAACTAGTGCTGCACTTTGAGCTCCCCCAAAAGACACAATTTAGTAGTTTTGTTCAGTAGACCTCTACATTTTTCACAGCAAAAGTATAGGTTCCTGTACAGTGATAACAGGTTTGTTTGCCCAGTTTCCACCCACGAACTCTATGAGAAAATCATTCAACTTGCCAAGTATTCAAAGGACAAAGGTTAAAATGCACATGTCTATAAGTCTGGATTTGCTAAAAAACAAACAAACAAAAAAAACCCAACCAACCAAAAAAATATTACACTCAACGACTTTTAATTTTTGCATTGCTTAACCACCATGGAAAATTTAATGGTTGAAAATGGGGTTGGTGACATCCCAATGACTTTCGCATTTCACCCACATTATAAAAGGATCTAAAACCTGATATACAAATTATTTGAGCTACCTTTGGCCTCGCTGAATTGGGAATAACCGAGGTGGAGAGTGGAACTCATGATTAACATCTTTCCATTCTGAACTGAAAATGAAAGACCATACCCAGAACAGCCTGACCTTCCCTTGCCCCATCACAACCCAGGACTCATTCATACATTCACACTTGTTATCTCAGAATCAAGAGCCAAAGCATTAGCTTGCATTATCAGTGTTAGAGCACACATTAAACATCAAAATCCCCAAACTTGCCTATTTTACGATACAATGTCTGTGGTTGCTGGGGTAGCACGGTTCGACAGTTTTCTGGTATTTGACTGACACTGCCATCACAAATCTGTGCCTCTGGATAGAGAGTGCACACAAAGTATATATCTGTGGCGTTCAGAAGATCTGCCATTCGACAAAACTCATCTTCTTGTACACAACCTAGGAAGCAAAGTTACCAAGAGTTACACGCATGAGGGTTTCTTCCCCTCTCTATCCCTCTTCATGTCTTCAGCACACTTACAGCTGACCATCAGCAAACAACTAAAAGTGAGAATGTCAATATTACTCTATTATGGTGCATGAGGAACAGGGACAGATTCTGTTTCTAGTGACACTGAGGAGCAGGCTTACCTGGAGAGCACAGAAAAGAAGCTGCACCACAGCTAACTGGAAAAATATATTCCCCAGGTGTGACAAGCATTAGCCTCGTGTAGTGGTGTCACCAACACTGTGATTCATAAAGATATCTCTCTCTCTCTCTTTAGCAAATTTGACATACAAATGGTACAATCATAAAAGAACTCTGCATTAATCACGGGTCTCTTACTTTAATGAATAAAAAGGACAATAAAGTCTACAATGTCTTAGGAAGTTTTTTGCAAAAAAAAAATTCTGAAATTTTCATATGTTACACAAAAATATAAACAACTTTTCCAGACACAACTGTTCAAACCATTCACTTGTAGCAATTTGCACTGAAATTTGCCCCAAAATTTGCCCCAAAATTTGCCCCAGAGTAATAATGCACCTTCAGAAAAGAAACAAAGCTGTCAAACCCATTTCTTAATTTCACTGGCAATGGCTTCCATAAATATATACCTCAACACTTCATTCTAAACAGGCACAGCTCTACTGACCTCTTGCAGTGATGTTTACGCTTAGTACTCTCGGTTCTGCCTTCCTGATAGTCAGAGCTAGAAAATCCTCTCCATTTATCACATCGAAATATACTTTATAATTAGTGCCAAATATCTGAATTTTACCTTCTCCTTTCACCACTATGTCATCTATCTATTCCGAGGGGAACATTTTAAGAACAGCAGAGTATTGCCTAAGCTGTACCTTCTGCTTCTCTTGCCCATAACAGCGATACTCTGGTGATGAATGATGAGTACCCTTTCTGCCACAGTAGACAAAGAGTGTAAGGAAGAAACAGTTGGCCTCATTGGCAACTTCCATGAAAACTTTGTAGGTTTTCCCCAAGAAAAACTAAGTCCAGATTTTCTATTGATCATAATACCTATTAAAAGGTTTTAATTAATTATTATTCCCTGTAGAATAACAGTATCCAAGACATCTTACGCGTGAGACACCAAAGCACAGCTTCCTCTGCTGAGTACTTCTGCCTGAAGACCCAATACTGCTGGTAAGGGAGAGAATAGTTCTGGTCACTTCGTATCCGGCTGTTGTCCATTAGGTAGAAAAGATCCTTTGTAGAATCTGAGATTCAAACAAACAAACAAACTGCTAAAACCCACAAAAAAATTAACTACAATCTGGAATAAATTAAATTTATTTTTATATAAAATTCTGCCTTTCACGGTAAAACAGCTGCAACCATTTTGTAGGGCTAGCATACATCAAAGGCTGCTCTTAATAACAGAATTATCCACCCAGTTATTGATGCTCGTGTAGGCAATGCCTCCTCGCCGAGCTCCATTGCACAACATAGCTTTGTCAGACTATTTCCACCACCCAAAAACTAGATGAAAATCACAGTTCCTGGAAATAAGAAGGTTCTCTCTACTCTGCCACACAACACGTCAGCTTAGCAGTGAAGTATAATGCCTCAGAGGATGTTTACAATACTTTACTCAATCTAGTTTTATTAATCCAATATACAAGTTTCCTCACACTCCCTTGAGAAGCTTTTAGACCTCTCAGTGTTAAATGTTTTCTTAACAAGCTTAATACCTATTTCAGTCATTTACTAATTTCTTCTGGTTTATGCTCCCTCAGACCACATTAAATAACTCCTTTCTGACTCCTGCTTGTGACTTTAGATGTGTATACAACACTGTATCTCCTGAGCTTCCTCTGAAACAATCATAACTATTTCAGGCTGTTTTCAAATTCATCCCTTTAAATAAGGGTCCAAGTAAAATATTGAAAGAAGTGGACACTCTTCTTTGATCTCTTACAAATTTCTTCATAAACACCTCTTTATTCATCAAATGCTATCAGCAGGTATCAACACCATTACTCCAACATCAGGAGAGATTCCTGTTATTCAATCTTACACCTACTGAAACAGACAAAAATGAAAATACGAAAGTAAAGCCACGCTGATGATTGCAGCTGAAACGCTGAAGCACCTACTGACATACTCTCTGTTAACAGGCACTGAGGTGCCCATCTGCCACCCCAACAGGGAGTCACATGAGGTGTGCTGCCTTCCGGGAGCTACAGTTCAAGATGTTGCTGAGAGAGTGCCACAACTTGTCAAGAGCATGGACTACGACCCACTGTTACATTTTCATGTGAGCATGAATGACACCGCAAGCTGGAATCTGGGCAGAATCAAAGAAGACTATAAAGCTCTGGGGGTGCAAGTGAAAAAAATTGGTGCCCAAGTTATATTATCCTCTATTTTACCAGTTTCAGGAGAGCTGTCTTTGGCCTCTTCAAAGACCTATTTGGAGGAATCCCATGGCTTAAGACTCTAGAAGATAGAGGGGTGCAAGAGAGCTGGTTAATTCTCAAGCACCACTTACTCCAAGCTCAACATTGGTGCATCCTTATGAGTATGAAATCAAGCAAAGGAGGCAGAAGAACTGCATGGATGAGCAAGGAGCTTCTGGTAAAACTCAAATGGAAGAAGGAAGTTTACAGAATATGGAAAAAGGGACTGGCCACTTGGGACAAATATAGAAATGCTGTCAGAGTATGCAGGGATGCAACAAGAAAGGCTAAGAAACAACTGGAATTAAACCTGGCAAGGGATGTCAAGGACAATAAGAAGGGCTTCTTCAAGTACATCAGTAGTAAAAGGAAGACTAGGGAAAATGTGAGCCTGCTGCTGAATGAAGCAGGTGCCCCGGTGACAGACGATGCAGGGAAGGCAGAGTTACTGAATGCCTTCTTTGCTTCAGTCTTTACTGCTCAGGCCAGCCCCAAGAAATCCCAGACCCTGGAGGCAAGAGAGAGAGTCTGGAGAAAGGAAAACTCTACCTTGATCGAGGAGGATCAGGTTAGAGATCATTTAGGCAAGCTCGACACCCACAAATCCATGGGCCCTGATGGGATGCACCCATGAGTGCTGAGCAAGCTGGCAGATGTTATTGCGAAGCTGCTCTCCATCATCTTTGAAAGGTCATGGAGAACAGGAAAGGTGCCCGAGGACTGGAGGAAAGCCAATATCATTCCAGTCTCCAAAAAAAAGGGCACAAAGGAGGACTCGGGAAACTACAGGCCAGTCGGCCTCACATCCANTACGGAATATGGAAAAAGGGACAGGTCACTTGGGACAAATATAGAAATTCTGTCAGAGTATGCAGGGATGCAACAAGGAAGGCTAAGGAGCAACTGGAATTAAACCTGGCAAGGGATGTCAAGGACAATAAAAAGGGCTTCTTCAAGTACATCAGTAGTAAAAGGAAGACTAGGGAAAATGTGAGCCCACTGCTGAATGAAGCAGGTGCCCTGGTGACAGACGATGCAGGGAAGGCAGAGTTACTGAATACCTTCTTTGCTTCAGTCTTTACTGCTAAGGCCAGCCCCAAGGAATCCCAGACCCTGGAGGCAAGAGAGAGAGTCTAGAGAAAGGAAGACTCTCCCTTGATCGAGGAGGATCAGGTTAGAGATCATTTAGGCAAACTCGACACCCACAAATCCATGGACCCTGATGGGATGCACCCATGAGTGCTGAGGGAGCTGGCAGATGTTATTGCGAAGGTGCTCTCCATCATCTTTGAAAGGNAATGACTGTCTGAGTGGATGAGAGGAGAATAGTGGACGTTGTCTACATCAACTTCAGCAAGGCTTTTGACACTGTCTGCCTTATAATCCTTATAAGTAAGCTCAGGAAGTGTGGGTTAGACGAGTGGACAGTCAGGTGAATTGAGAACTGGCTGAATGGCAGAGCTCAGAGGGTTGTGATCAGCAATGCAGAGTCTAGTTGGAGACCTGTAGCTAGCAGTGTTCCCCAGGGGTCAGTACTGGGCCCAGTCTTGTTCAACATTATTCATCAATGACCTGGGTGAAGGGACAGAGTGTACCCTCAGCAAGTTTGCTGATGACACAAAACTGGGAGGAGTGGCTGACACACCAGAAGGCTGTGCTGCTATTCAGCGAGACCTGGACAGGCTGGAGAGTTGGGTGGAGAGGAACCTAATGAAGTTCAACAAGGGCAAGTGTAGAGTCCTACACCTGGGGAGGAATAACCCCATGCATCAGTACAGGTTGGGGGTTGACCTCCTGGAAAGCAGCTCTGTAGAGAGGGACCTGGGAGTCCTGGTGGACAACAAGTTGACTACAAGCCAACAATGTGCCCTGGCGGCTAAGAAGGCCAATGGTTTCCTGGCGTGCATTAAAAAGAGTGTGGCCAGCAGATCGAGGGAGGTCATCCTCCCCTTCTACTCTGCCCTGGTGAGGCCACATCAGGAGTACTGTGTCCAATTCTAGGCTGCCCAGTTCAAGAAGGCCAGGGAACTCCTGGAGAGAGTCCAGTGGAGGGCTACAAAGATGATCAAGGGAATGGAGCACCTCTTTTATGAGGAAAAGCTGAGAGACCTGGGGCTGTTTAGTCTGGAGAAGACTGAGAGGGGATCTCATGGATGCTTATCAATATCCAAAGGGCGGGTGCTAAGAGGATGGGGCCAGACTCTTTTCAGTGGTGCCCAGCGATGGGACAAGGGGCAATGGGCACAAACTGAAACATAGGAAATTCCACCTCAACATGAGGAAAAATTTCTTTACTTTGAGTGTGACAGAGCTCTAGAACAGGCTGCCCAGAGAGGCTGTGGAGTCACCTTCTCTGGAGATATTCAAAACTGGCCTGAATTGCTGTCCAAATTGCTCTAGGTGAACCTGCTTTGGCAGGGGGCTTGGACTAGATGATCTCCAAAGGTCCCTTCCAATCCCTACCATTCTGTGATTCTGTGTGATACTGGGAAAGCACAATAGCTTTGAATTTTCTATCAGAAAATAGAAATAGATATGTTACCATATGCTTTAAGGATGATCATTAAGTAATAAAAGCTGTGTAGACATTTTCCCAGATTTATCCATAATTTTTTTAAAAAGCTGACTTCTAAGTCTTGCTACGTCTCAAGACTTAACTTCAACCTCCAGTTTCTCATAAAACAGTTTGTATCACAATTAAGGCTAAGGGATGGAGGAAGAAGCTGCATTCCTTTCATAACTTCAGGTTTTAATGATATCATCAGCTGCAGCAAGGTAAACGGAGAACCCTGAGGGCTGCACTCATGCCTTGGCAGGTAAATGCAAGAGAATTTCACCCAATGTATTAAGTGCAGTTTTTTCTCATTTTTAAGTCTAGACTTTAAAATACCACTAATTATATAGGAGCACCACTAGGTAAGCGGGCATTTTAGTTTACCTTCCTCTCAAACTACATAAGGAAAATCAGCAATTCACTTCATGTAAGGATTTCACATGTATTAAATCCCATGCTCAGGAATTCATCAAGGTTCCTCAGCAAAGATTACAGTTCATTAGAGATGAGCCAAAGTGCTCTCAACAGGCTCCACTGCTCTCTTTCTCTTAGGATTATGGTGCTGAAAGCCCAGAGGAATGCTAGTAACTTAATACAAATTATTTTTTGTATATACATGACTTAGTATAATAAAAAGCAGACCCTGGTATAACAGAGGAGCTAGAGAACTTCACAGGTCTCTCACTTTCATCGTACATGGAAGAAACACTTGTGATTGCGGTTTCATCCTAAGTTCCTCTAAGCATCATATTTACAGTCATATTGTCAGTAGCAGTAAATATGCCCAGGTACCCAGGCTAAAGATTTGATTCCTGGTTTTATGCAAAATTTTTTCCCAGCCAAATAATATTTCCTGTAAAGTTCAGTAAGTCTGAAAGAACAAGCTTTCACTGAACATTTTAACAATTTTGTTTCCAGCCTGGCTTGGGAAGGTAAAAACCATAAAGACAACAGACTCGCATTTTGAACATATTTCTCAAAACCTGTATTGGACTTCCTACCTAAGAGAAATCCTCTGGACTTCACAATGCCTACATCATTATGATACATATATGGCAATATATGATATTTTACGGTTAAATTTTGCACCCCTCTCTGCTACCTTCTGCTGCCTTCTCTGTCCACCCTTACTATAATACCTGATAATGTTAGATCATTCTCTGTCTGCAAAGCAGTAGTGTTGCACGCAGAGGTTTTGGTCCGGGTGACCATATCGGAGCCTGAAATGAAATAGGAATTAGAGAGCATAGTAATTCCCTTTATCTTTATTCCACAAGAGAAGATCATCCTTAAAGTGCACAATTTAGGAAAACTCCTTAAGTAGTTCCACCAACTGATGAATCAAAACTGACTAAAATCATGTATGTATGTATCTAGGAAAAACCTAAACCAAAATGCACTGTTTGGAGGATAGAAGCAACTGCCATATCTACAATCACTGTGCATTCAGCATCAGTGCTCTGGATGCCGTGTTCATTTATAAAGCAGTATCACAAATCATTTGCACAGGTCCTGCTAGCTCTGTTGTGACGTTCAGAAAGTAAATTTGTAAAAACAACACATACGTGGTTATCGTGCTAATAAAAGTAACCCATCTAGTTATGCATAAAGTGCCAAATTATTAAGGTTCCTGGACACTGATGGGACAAAAGCAAATGTCTCTGTGATAGCATTTTTCACAGATATTAAAAGTTATAAAGCATATTCTCAGGCACAAGAATTTACCCACATTTTGTGAAACTGACAGTAGCAGAATTACTCCAGATAACACCTGTCCATGCCAGAAAAGACTTCCGAGTAGTGTCTCAATTTGGACGGTGTAAAATAAAGTGAGAATGACACTTCCAGTTTAAACAAGTGGTATTTACAGAACACATATCTGCCACTACCTACAGTTCATCATAAGGTTTATAACAACTTTTGTGTGATAACTCACCTCTCCACAGATAAACTTGCTGAAAGGAAGTAAAATTTCTTTCTGCCTCTTCTGCCACCTTAGATGCTAAGAAAGAAAAAAAGTAGTTAGAATAGCTGCTGAAATTTAACAGCTACTATGGAAATGCTCAGAAATTACATTAAAAACACATCACTAGACTGTGCATCACCTTTTTTATAATACAAGACCCTGAGGAAGAAGGACCCAGGTGTCCTGGTGCTAGTCTGGGTCCAGGGTCCCGAGGCTTTTTTCTATTTTCCATCATTGTTTTTTTCTGTGCAGCTCTGGGCATTTCTTTTTGTCTTTGCTCCAGAGTTTACCTTTCTTTCAGATTACTGTCTTGAATCTGCCTAAATTAAATATTACAGGGTAATATACTAAAAGCAATACATTGTTTACTTTCATTAATGTTCACACAGTAAAGAGTGAGAGGTTCATCTGTTTAACAATGCATCCAGTTGGGGAGTTCTTATTCTTTTGCAATTGNCCGAGTAGTGTCTCAATTTGGACGGTGTAAAATAAAGTGAGAATGACACTTCCAGTTTAAACAAGTGGTATTTACAGAACACATATCTGCCACTACCTACAGTTCATCATAAGGTTTATAACAACTTTTGTGTGATAACTCACCTCTCCACAGATAAACTTGCTGAAAGGAAGTAAAATTTCTTTCTGCCTCTTCTGCCACCTTAGATGCTAAGAAAGAAAAAAAGTAGTTAGAATAGCTGCTGAAATTTAACAGCTACTATGGAAATGCTCAGAAATTACATTAAAAACACATCACTAGACTGTGCATCACCTTTTTTATAATACAAGACCCTGAGGAAGAAGGACCCAGGTGTCCCGGTGCTACTCTGGGTCCAGGGTCCTGAGGCTTTTTTCTATTTTCCATCATTGGTTTTTTCTGTGCAGCTCTGGGCATTTCTTTTTGTCTTTGCTCCAGAGTTTACCTTTCTTTCAGATTACTGTCTTGAATCTGCCTAAATTAAATATTACAGGGTAATATACTAAAAGCAATACATTGTTTACTTTCATTAATGTTCACACAGTAAAGAGTGAGAGGTTCATCTGTTTAACAATGCATCCAGTTGGGGAGTTCTTATTCTTTTGCAATTGTAAAGACATGGATTGACTTGAGAAAAAAATCACTGAAGTACAAGAGCAGGCTGGTGAAAAAGGCAGAGTATATAGAAGAATTAAAGAAAAGGAATGTAAATTGAGATAATTCCTTGACATACTTCCACTGAACACTTGCCCTCCCAGGGTGAAGGAAAACATCTTCTCTTTTGTGTCGTAGCTCACACCTTTACATATCCCATCTATGCCAGATGTTGGTGTTGGACTCCAGCCATTCTCATTGCAGATCAGCACGTCTGGGTAGCTCATCAAACTACACAAAATGGTACCTAGGTTCAGGCAAAGAGAGAGCTGCATCACTCCAATAATGCTTTGCAGCTACACAGAGCTTTTCACCCAAGCATCCCAATTCTTTCTCTAAAATGCCAATTGAACTTGTGTCACTGGGATAGATACCCTTCAGTACTGCTACCCCCAAAAAAAAAAAAATGGAAAAAAAGAAAATCAGAGCCATACATTCAAATTGGAGTACTAAGGTTAGCTATTCATACCCAAAATAAACATTTGCAGCCTGCTTTTCAAAGATTTCAAGCACATACTATTACCACCTAATAAAATACTACTATTATCCGATAATACCCCAACAGTGTTCTCAGCACTTTATAGCACCACAGAGACATATTCAATCCTTTGGCGGTCTTACAATCTCAGGCTCTGAACCAAGAAAGCACTTACATTTTTCCTGGGATGGTTTCCTGGATTGGTGCCTGATTTCAGTCAGTCCGGACCTGAGGCTCCCCCAGCGTCGCTGTGTGAATTGGGGGCACCAGCATGCTTAAGGCCAGGTGCTTTGGCATCACTCTGTTACCATAATGTCTAGACAATGCTCAGCTCTGGCTTTGTACTTGCTGTCACAGCATTCTATGGTTTTACAATGCCCTCTCTAATTTTTTATTTTTCTTATGGACTGGATACATAAGATACTGAATATGCTACTTTTATTTTATGTTTTTATTTTTTTTTAAACAAAAGGCTAGTCAAAGTAATGTGTTTACCTGTATTACTGATGCAAATAGGCCACCTCAACTAAAGAGAGAGCCCTACAACACCCATCTTCTCCACGCTCCCTTCTACACACACAAGTACGGAGAATGTAAAAAATTGATGGTAAAAGTATAGAGAAATGGACTTTACAAGACCACCTAGAATATTTTGATGCAAAAAAATATGAGATGCCAAAACAGAAAATAATTTCCTGGAAAAATTTGTTTGACAACTTCCACGGAGAAAGTTTTCTCAAATCCAGGATCAGTTTCCACTCAAAACTAGAGTGGTGCTTGCACATAGCAGTCAGTAGCACATGGCTGCATTTGTAAGAGCCCGTCTTTAAAAACTTGAGACACCTCAATTAGAACTTCACGTTTCCTATAGGAAATGCACCTCAAACAGGAAAGTTGATCCCATGTGAGCTTGAAAAGAAACTACAAAAAGCAGGCACTGTTGTTAAGTCCTGGCAGAAATCTGGGCTCTGCCTATGTCCCACCTCTGCCAGACTGTGTCCATCCCACTCCCACTCGCTCTCCAAGCTAGACACCCAGATTTAGGAGATTATAGCATTCCTGCATGCAGTAACTTAACATAATTCCCTGTTTAGAATCCTCTTTTCCTGCTCCAAACAGGGACCTGATTTACATTTGTACTACAAGGACTCTGTCTGGAGGCACCATTTTAATTCCCTCATCAGCTGAAAGGCACCAACAGTGGGAAACCGAGCTGCGTTATGTAAGGAAAGAGGCATTTTCAGAATGATTTATCTCCTCCGGATGCAGATGTCTAAAGCAGGTCAAAAGAATTATCCTTTCAAAATGTCCATTTCTCTCTGAGAGCAGCTCGCTACCTCAGGTCTTTATCTCTATTGCTCCAGGCCAAGTCTTGGGCATTACTCAAAGTCTGCCTACACCAAAAAATGTCAGTGATGTAGAGGCAGGCAATGGTGTGATGTAGAGGTTGGTATACTGTGCCCAAAAAAGATTTCTACTCAGTTACCATTGGTTTTCTACTGCAGAATTTTTTATTTTGGGGTTAGACAATACCTCCATCAAGCGCAATCTGACTCAAGATGAAGCCGTCACAGCAAGAGTCCCTGCTGCAAGTCTGCCGACAGAAGAGCTGAGCATCAGTCAGAGATGCGCTGGCTGCAGAGAGCACCATGGAGTGATATACACCAGAAAGCACATTCTGAAAACTGGTCCTTTCAAATGTCTTGAGTCCAGATGAATTAAATTCTTGTCCTGGGTAGAGAGAACAGGAAAGAAATGATCAAAAGACCTCAGGAGGAGACGGGATGCCTTCGGATTGCCTGCAGACTGGAGCTGTTTGAAAGTTTTACGATCAAAACTCAACCTTAAAATGGACTTAAAAATGGACTTAAAAATGGACTTAAAATGGACTTAAAAAGGACTTAAAAAGGACTTAAAAGTCCTTTTCTGGAGTTTGAGGTTCAAATACAAGATAAGACCACCAATGGTTTTGTGCAATTATACCTGGGGAGTTGGTCAGAACGTACCAGCAAAGGGCTTCTAAATCGATGTACATTGTAAGGTTGGTAATATTCCACTTTCAAGCACTATATTAATAACTCCTAGGTATAAATGAAACTAACTTATCTCATTAAAAATGTAAAATGTGTAATCTAGCTAGTATAACTGCATCTGGAATTAAGGCTTCTGCTGACTAGACACGTATGTAAGAGCACACAATTCATATAATCCTGGACCTACTTAGCAAAATCAACAGAAATCTAGAGTAGATCTGGCATCAACAAGATTACATTGATTGCAACAAGCTCAGGGGCCTTTTTCAGGTGAGACTTAGCTCTTTATTTTTATTCATAAATGATGACTCAGAGGTTTGGATAGAAGTAAAAAGAAAGCAGTGACAGCAGAGAGTTTTGACCCAAACCCTGCAGCATTCTGCATTAGGTCATCTTGTTTCAAATTTGGTATGAGGCTTAAAGTTGGACACATATTGGATGGGACACGCAGTGATATCAATCACACTTAGGCCAAAAAAACATATCTTGTACATTCATCAGTTCAGCCACATCACTCTGGGACTCACTGGAGACCAGGTTATTTCTTGGCTGGTATATTAGTAGGACAATTTACAGTCAAAATTAGTGTAAACTGTTAAATTGTATACAAGCTGGTTATTGATAATGCCCTATATAGTCAAATAACAAACTGTTTAATAAACAGAAATCATAGTACAACAAAACAGGAAAGCATAGGATAGAATAGAGAATAATACATTGGATAAAATTTGAGCTTTTGTGGGACTGTCTGCCATCGCAATGGCTTACAAAAACTGTATTCCTGATTTCTAGGGAACAAGATATGATGGAAAGATTTGCTGAGGTTTCTGGTCTATCACTAAATGTTAAGTTCTGAAAAGTATTATGTCACCTTGAACAAAGATGCTCCCCCACATTTAATCATGATCCTACATAGAAGTAACTACAAAGTTGAGCATAGCAGTCTAACATTAGGCGAGTGATTTGCATGTGGTACCTTTCTTCAAATAGACCATCACTGCATCTCCCTCTGGATTCCTGACATGAAGCTGGCAGCTGAGACGACCGATGCTAGTGGCAGCGGGGTTCCCCAAAACACCTTGCACCTGAGACAGAAAACAGGCATGCACAATAAATACAACCTCATTGATTTCCTCTTCTAAAACATATATTCCTTATTGAGAAGCTTATGGGGAGGAATTAGTGCACGCGGTTTGTAACCACCACAGATCTGTGTGGTCATTTTTTATTCTAGCAGAGTTCTCAATGCTTCAGTGCCACTTTGCTGTGTTTAAAAGTAGTGAATAGGAAGCTGTTACAGTGCTACAGTGCACATGATTCAAACCGTGGACCAGAAGAAGGGACTGAGAAAGGATGACAGTTTCAGATTACCTGGTTACTGACCTGGATACTTCTAGTTTGGACTATCCAGATCATAGAATCATAGAATGGTTTACGTTAGAAGTGACCTTAAAGATCATCTAGGTCCAACCCCCCTTGCCATGGGTAGGGACACCTTCCACTAGATCAGGTTGCTCAAAGCCCCGTCCAGCCTGGCCTTGAATATTTCCATGGATGGGACCTCCACAACTTCTCTGGGCAACCTGTTCCAGTGTCTCACCAGCCTCAGAATGAAAAATTTCTTCCTAATATCTAATCCAAATCATACCCTCTTCCAGTCTGAAGCCATTCCCCATCATCCTATCACTACATGCCCTTGCAAAAAGTCCTTCTCCAGCTTTCTTGTAGGCACCCTTCAGATACTGGAAAGCTGCTATAAGGTCTTCTTGGAGCCTTCTCTCCTCCAGGCTGAACAACCCCAACTCTCTCAGCCTGTCTTCATAGGAGAGGTGCTCCAGCCCTCTGATCATCTTCATGGCCCTCTTCTGGATCTGCTCCAACAGATTAACCTCCCTTTCAGGTTAACCTGATTTCCAGAGTGCAGGAGCTCAGCATGTTTTAAGAACAAAAGTGTTGTGTGATGTTTCAACCAAACACTGAGGCATGCAGATGTCAGTTTTGGGAACATTTGGGTGTAGCTTCTTTATCGACCTTCAGGAATTTATTACTGCCATAGTGAAGATCAATGTCCAAGGGGTCAGGTAACAGCCTGCCTTTCTTCTGGGATGCCTTCTAATTACATTGAAACTACAGTATTATGCTAAACATGTATTTTAAAATACGATTATTTTTACCAATTCAGAGGTCATGCAGTTGAAGTTGACTTCAGCAGCGCTGTATAATTCACACAGAACTTCAGCACCAGCAGTAGTTACAGTGGCAAAACCGCATGCTTCTTCCTTCTCACAGCCTGAAAAACAGAAAAGAAACCTTAGGTTTCCTAGCATTTCATGTGCAAAATTTCTGCTATGAATTTAACTGCCATTTACCTTGTTTTTCATACCTCTGTCAGATGACAAACACATGGATTTCATTAGCCAGATGAGCTTTGATATTCAACTATTTTAGTAGAGGGTGAGGTTTTTAAATTAACTTAAATTAATGCAAAAAGTTGTTTGGACATTCATCATCTGATGATACAAACAGCTGAGTTAGGTCTAAACCCCCATCCAAATATTTAATGTCTGCTGGACAAAGTTGCCTGAGGCAAAATTTCCCCTCCTGTTCCAGGAGCAGAGCTGTGGGAGCAAGTTAGTGGTGAGTGTGCAAGGGCAGAAGGATCTTCAGCCACTCCTAAATCTGGAGGTGGACAGCTGCTTGCTTGCTCACTCACACTGGCCAGGTGATTGCTGCACAGACGGGTGCCACAATTGATGAATTTGATGCTTCCCTCCTTCCTATCGCTCCGATATTTGTCACAACCTCTTTGCGATGGGGTTACTGTACCAGGCAGATGCGATGTGCTGGCAAGGTTGTTCAATGTTTCCAAATGTCTTTAGTATAAAATAAACCAGCTTAGAACAAAAGGTCATCAGGAATGTAAGCTAAGCTGTCTGACTTTGTTGGGAAGCTGAGAGGGAAGAGTTAACCCTTACCCTTCAGTGAGCACCTCAACAGTAATATTTTGCAGTAGTGCTGCCATTTGACAGTGGATGTAACTTACAGTGAAAATGATCTTCAAGGTCCTTTCCAACCTAAACCATTCTATGATGATTCTATGTTCTTGAACCAGATTGCATGTCAAAGGGACATCTTTTCCTCCCTAAGTTCTTTCCCACGGTCCTCTCAGCTCAGTGCCTCGCTTTTGTAGGTCTCCAGTTTCAGAGGAAGGCACAAGAAACCTTGCACTGTACAGGTAGGGGGTGATCTGCTGCAGGAAAATCATTCTAGTAACACATATAAGGCTTCACAGGTTCATCTCTTAGCATGAGATGACTGCTTCCACTAGACCAGGGTATGTGACACAAAGCCACTGATTTTGTCAGACTTCAGTGACGCCTGCCCTACAAACAGGTGACCTGTGCTATTACTGCCAGGGTGTTTTTGTTTTGAACGTAACCCCTCTGCTTCTTTTCACATGTCTGAGCACTAAGAGACACATTGATTCAAAGGACACTGAAAGCAGTGCAGTGATTCCCCTTGGGTTTTAGATGACTTTGAATCAATATAAACCAGCAAACATGATGTATCCAGATGTGATATAATACATACACTGTAAGGCTCAGTAGAGGAATATCTCTGCACTCCGTATAATATCCTTCTGAAATAAGCAAGGATGATTATTCTTTTTATGTGCCAATCACATAGAGGTAATTTGGGAAGAGGTGAGAGCTTGGTTTTCACATGTCCTGAGTACCTAATCCTTCTTTTGTCTGCACATCTGAAAAGTCTGGTGAATGTTTCCTGGTTTGAATCTCAGTTCTCATCCATATTGCAAACTATACCAATTGGATTCAAAGTCAGATGACACGTCTAACGTGGTATATAAAGTCAGAAGACTTCTTTCTGAAAGAAAGGCCAACCTCTTCCCTGAATCAACATCACCAAAAGTTGTAAATATCTTGCAGTGAATTGGTGCTGAACTGCAAAACTTATAGTTCATCTAGGAACTTAACTATAAACTCATCATATAAAAAGATTATTTTTCATGATGGTTAGTGTTGTCTCTATAGATTTCCAAGAGTTTTTCTCACCTGAAATGCACTGAAAAGCTGGACTTTGCAGGTCTCCCCGAAATGACTGAGACTGAAGAATTTGAGCTTCTTCTGACCCATAAATCAATCTGGAGGCAGGCACTCTCTCAAATTTTCTGAGCACTAAAAAAAAAAACACCACAAACCAACCAGGTACTATTACCAGTTCCTATGCTGCAGAAAGATGAAAACATTTTAGGTAGAAAAAAAATTCATGAATTCTGTAGGGAAAAAGTTTTTCTCATTAAATGATGTACTGTAACTCCACAGATAACACAGGAGACAGCTGGACTGAGGATATAATTTCTCTTCTGAAAAAAAAAAAAGTGTCACAAGATCTTTTAAAAATAGTTAGCCAGGAATGGGCTGGGAGTTTATATTCAAGTGATACTTCTCTTCAGCAGCAGACTGGCCATCTCCCATTATTTATCCATGGCACAGAACCAACTATTGAGTCAACGAGGGAACCAACTTTCCGCAAATCAGACTGAAACAAGAGACAGCTCCAACACAACTTGGTTAGAGAGGAAATCTAGGAGCCTTATCACTTCTTTACAGGAGCACAACAGCCTGATCTCCACTGACTTCAGGCTCAGGGATCTACCCAATGACCTATCTGTGTCCTACACGCTTGTTTTTTTCTCCATTATTGAACCTTTAACTCCAGACTGTCACTTTACTTATACCAAACACTTTTATCTACTCTCTCTGAACTGGACCCGCTGCATCTGAGCATAAGGAACGTGACAAGCACCACTGTTCATGAACTGGGAAAAGCTCGTGGGGTCTAGAGCTGCAAAACCCAAAGGTCACTAAATGGGGTGAGGAATCCAATTTAAGCTCCAGAATGTCTGGCCCCAGCTGTGCCCTGCAGAAGATTATAGTCTGGTGAAGGGACACACAGTGGCACCACCCTGCTCAGGTTGCTACCACTTGTATTAAAAAGGGGGTTTTGGTACAGTGTGTCCACCAGTTGATGTACTAATATTTTTCAGTGAACACAGCATGTTAAGGAGAGGGCAAGAACATGGTGACTTAGCATCACCCCTGTGTTGACCAGACTTGTCCTCTAGATGCCCCAAATGAATGTAAAACTCTGGCTCATCGCAGCCAATGCCTGGCCCAGACCTAACAGAGCAAAGCAGCAGGAACCCTGGTCTGATCTCAGCCGGTGGGAGATGCCTGCATGTGGAAGAGCTGGAGGCTCAACCCTTCTCTCCCCCTGCGCATATGGGTGCAGAGATCCAGCAGGAGGATCCCAGCCCTCTCTCCCTGAAACGTCTGGATAAACCGCAAAATAAAAGTCAGGGATAAGTTCTTAAAACAATCATTTGTACTCTTACAGCAAAACAGTCAGGACTAAATCAGAAGCAAATGTCCACTGTTGTCAGGGCTGAGTCAGCAGGTGCTTTTGATAAAACCGTCATTTCTGCTCAGCAAAAACATGAGGGCTAGCCAAACACTTAACACAAAAAATCCCTTGCACTCCAGTTCAGCTGGGGAGAGGGCTGAATGATGGTGTAAACAGAAGTGGAAGTTTTTTCCTTCCTAGAAATACAGGACACAAACATAAACATTAGCTGAATTCTGCACTAAACTGAACTCCTTCTACATCTGCAACTTGCAGTTACACCTGGTAAAAACAGAATTCACATGTTTTCTTAAAACTGAAAAGAACAGTGTTTTTGTGTTGTTTGCAATTGTTTGTTGCCCTCATTTCTAATGCAAAATTCAAAAGAAAAGGTGACATTTTTAAATGTTTTTCTTTTCTTCTGATTTTATTTTCCTAATTCCGTCTTCATCCCACCCCTCCATTTGCTCTGCAATAATATGGGAGAAAAGTAGAGAAGAGACAGAAAGTGTATTGAAAAATTAAAATGAAAACATTGCAAAGCTGATAGACAAGCTGCCTTTTTTATTTCTTGAATTTTTTTAAATATAAACAAAGGTAAAAAATTACATTCAAAAAGATACTTTGTCAAAAAAGAAAAGGTACAATGAAAGAAGTTCACATTGCCCTATTCTCAACAGTAATATAACCATTCAATGATTTCACAGGCTTAGTATGTAGAAGAAATTCTTCTTCATCTCATGTTACTGGAGAGTAAAGCTCTAGAACCCATCCCTGTTATTGCAATAAATGTTAAACGCTGCTGAAAATATAACAAGAGAGACAACAGTAGGAATGAGCATGGGTTGTTACAGCTAATTACTGTGCATTCGTAAAAGGAAATTCTTATTCCCGCTACAGCCTCAAAAAACAAAGAGCAGTTGGGTTATTTATTGACCCTGCACAATCGCCAGCCTCCTGTCAAAGCAAGATCAGCCTTCGGACCCTGCTGTCTTGTTGTGTGCTGAACTCAGTTAAGGGAAGTAGAAGGGGCAAGGGAAAAAGTAAAAATAGAGATAATTGGTTTCACTTCATATAACACTTTCTGGAAATGAAGCATGATTTTTAAAGGACAAAAAGGAAATTAAATTAGCCTGTAAATTATTAAAAAACACCAACCAGACTTCTTGGGTGTTCATTATTGTTGGTTTTTTAAACCCTGAATTGTCGACACTTATAAATATTTATTTGTAGTGAAATCTTTTAGCACGAGCCACAAAAATAAACACAGATATCTACAACGGCTCCTTCCTGGACAGAGTCAGAAATGCTCTTGCAGGAGGGCTCCGGGTAAGCAACACAAAAATCAAGCTGCTGTGAGTCCTCTGCCCAGAGAAACATCCCAATTACCCCGTGACTGAGAGCAACAGAGGCTAACACCTCGTGTTCCTAACCATGATCAGTCTCTGAGTATGCTCAGAGAAAAAAATAGCTATTTTAACTGAAGACAGTTTTGCAACCTCTTCACAACTGAGGGCTTTCATTTCACACTCCTTCCACTGATCACACTTGTCATAAGACATTGTCTAACTCAGAGCACACTATGACATCAGTTTCTAAACCGAATACTCCATTAAATTTGATACCAATCATATGATGAATAATAAAAACTACTGGAAAACTATTTTTGAGCAAGGCAAAAGCTTTGGGGCTGAGAAGCATAACTAGACCTTACTGCAGGCAGTTTAGGGACTGTTTGATGGATGACTTTTTTTTTCCCAATTATTCATCCTTGAGAATTGGCATTTCACAGCTGTGTTCAAGCAGAAGTAAGTTCCCCCAGCTTGCAAGGATATGTTCACCAAGACAGATACTGTACAGCAGGAGCCCAGAGGGTGACATTAAGCCGTGGCTGTGACGTCATTGCCAAACACAGCCTATGTCACCTGAACACACTGATGAGTGATAATTTTACTAAGAAATTCATCATTTTGCTTCTCTCCCATTAGCCTTCTCGTTATTCTTTTGGGTTTCCAAGCAGAGAGCGGGAGATCAGCATACACCGATAGCTGTCAGCCATCTGAGAGTGCAAGAAACCTGCTTCTCCCTCTTCCCTTACAGGAAACGACTTCCCCAGTGTAATCGAGAAACACAAAATTAAGGAGGAATGTAGCTTAAGGCAGAGGCCACAACTCTGGGAAAGTGAATCCCCATAAGCTAGCAAGCCAGCTACAGAGCAGTAAGTCTTTTCATAAGAAGGTTTCACTTATGTCGGGTCAAAACATATCCAAAATATTCTTCTGACACTTACCAAGGCACTGGTAGTCTAAAAGGAGATCATCTGTTTCAGTCCAGTCCAGTGCTGCTCCAAAGTTATCAACGCAGAAGGATTTCTTAGTGTCAGGGTCTTGCTGGGAAGGTCTGTACTGGCCATCTTCACCACACTGCAGACCCTGCTCATTGCTTTGACAGTACGTGATACCTGTTACAAACAAAAAAGACAAAAAAAAAAAAAAGGTACTTTGATAATGCTGTCACCGGGTTTCACATAAGGGTTCTGGTTGGAAGAGACTTCTGGAGGTCATCTGGTCCAACCTCCCTGCTCAAGCAGAGCCACCTAGAGCTGGCTGCCCAGGACCATGTCCAGACAGCTTTTACATATCTTCAGGGATGGAGACTCCACAACCTTCCTGGACAACCTGTGCCAGTGCTCAGCCACCCCCACAGTAATAAAGTGTTTCCTGATGTTCAGAGGGAACCTCCTGTGTTTCAGTCTGTGCCCATTGCCTCTGGTCCTGTCAATGCAGTAGGACAATGTTTCAATGCTGTAGGACAAAAGTGCTCTAAGTACAGCAGAGACTTCACTGAAAATTAATCTATAATTTTCATTGTGTTTTGTGCTCTAAAACGCGGCAGTCTCACTGCTTTGTTGTTACCGCAATTCATATTCCAAACATTTTCAGGATTCTCTGCCATGGATGAGACCTCATTTATGCTAAGTGCCGTAAAGCAAAGAAGTACAGAGAAGGAACTGTATTTTCCTACAGGTTTGTTCAGTGCCTACTGCAAGGGATCCATGAAATGTTATGAACCAAGGCGCAAGAGCCATCACACCAATTTGTTATTTGTGGCTGCCCCACCTTTTTTTTAAATTGTCCTTTTCAGTGGGAAAGAAAAGGTCTTCACAGTCTACTCTTAAAGAATGAAGAGGTTTGATTTTAATTAGCAGCATTTTCCCCAACTACTTAACATTTTTAATGATTTGGAAATATTTAGAAACCAAGTATTTGGGCTCCACAGAGAAAGACATCTGGAAATTTGACCAACATCAAAGACAGCAGCAGAGAATCCCAGGTGGACTAAGCCTGACAGGGTAACCACCTTGATGTCCTCCTTTTGAGTTGCTGCTGGAGCCAGTGAGGCTTATCTATGTATGAAGAAACCACCAGAGTTTAGTGGCAACATCCGTATTGTTTCAGTTCAATGCACAGGGCCAGGAGCTAAGGTAGTTTAGGAAATGCTTCTCATCCTTGCCACAGAGACACAACCTCTGGGAGGAAAACAAGGTAAGCAGCAGAGAAGGGAACACTTCAGCCATCTTATTTTCCTGTGCTGGGTTTATGAGTCAATACTTTCCTTTTTTTATCTGGCAGTTAATTGAGCAAACTCTTCAGACTTTGAAAGTAGACAGCATGGAAATAAAGAAAGAAGAAAGCAAAACGTGTACAACACAGCCCTTCGGAAAGGGCTGGCACTGAGGCTCAGCACACAGGTAAGGTGGGAACCAGGCAGGGAGCGGGTTTAGCGTCAGGCACTTTCAGTAAAGAAAACTGCAAGCACAGTAAAGAAAACTTAAGAAGCAAACCTGTGAGCACAGGAGTCCCATACCTATACAGGGAACACATACGGAAATGAAGAATGACATCTCAGTCTACCATCTATGTCAGGATGCATTACAATAAACCTGGGTTTTTTTTATCCCACCTAAGAGAATAAACAGGTTGAAACAGAGCAAAGCAGTCCCTATACTCACCAATCCTTCCAACAAACTCATTCTCACTACTCACTTTTATTATTACCCATGAGTTAATTCTGCAGACAAAACTGAATTTGGACTTGATAAGTGATTTTCTTTACAGAACTGCATGCAAACATAAGTCACTTAAGCTGAATAGACCAACTTTAGTGAACGTATCGATAGTTGCTTTGTGAGAAGTATTTTTATTTGCACAGGAAAGAGCTGCACAAAGACAGGACTACTTTAGCATTCATGAAAGTGCCAATAAATGAACTTTGTAAGACATTTCTCAGTGATACTAAATACCCAGGTATCATTTCTGAGGACAATGAACATGTCTTAAGGAACCACAACATCCTGGATGAGACTGACCACTCATTTCTCATGCCTTTTCGGTCAAAACACCAGACAGATTTTTCTGTCTTTGAAAAACGTCTTTGAGTGTATGCAGAAGAGATCATATCTATCCAAAGAAACCCAGAGGGAGGATCTTTTGGGGTTTTTTTAAACTTACAGATGAAAAAAAATAAATTCCATTAGTTATTTGAAGCCAGAATACAAAGGATAAGGGAAGAAATGAGTTCAACTTACAGTGATCAGCACTGAATGCCCCATAGGAGTTGGTAGTTTTGCCCACAGGACACTTGATACAGGAGGAACGTCCTGTTTGATACTGATAGTAGCCAAGAGGGCAGGGAACGCATTCATCGTTCTGGAAATGACTGCCTGGAGGACAAACAACTGCAAAGAGAACAACCACCTTATCACTTTTTTGGAATCCAACCAGTTCAGGCATTTGCACACATGGCGGGGGGGGGGGGATATATATATATATACCATGCTGGTAGACTTGCCATAGGCTTCAAGCTCTTAATATATGTATTTCTAAATGGTATAACACAGGGAAACGCTCCTTAAATGTTCATTAAACTCACCAATGACTGGAATATAAACCATGGTCTTTTTTTCTCAGATGACCCTAAAACTGTTCTTGAGTTAGCGCCCATCAAGCTCTTTGGAAATAACAAGTCCAGGCCTGATGTCCGTTTGTCAAATCCATTTGTAATCAGATAATGCACTTTGTGGGTAGGTTGCGAAAGAAAACAAAGGAACACAAGCTACAAACAGAGTAACTTCTACAAACACTATGGACAGAAACAGGAAGACTCCTAGGAGTAGAAACTCCAAAAAAATCATCCAGAAACCCACCATATGGTAACACTTTCATTCAGAATTCCTGGTAATGAAATTTTTGGTAAGCACTTCCAAACTAAACAGTAATGGCTGGATTAAAAGTCACTAGTTGTGCACATGACAACCCAAACACAAAACAAAAAGATATTCCTAGTCTGTATACATATCATTTTTCAGATCAAATCAGGAGTAATATTTCCAGCTGACCTGTTACACATTATAAAGAGAACTCTCTGTCTTCTGGGAGGTCATGAAATACTGCCTTTCCTTCCAGATCATTCGACTGAACATTAAAGCAGAAGAGGTGCAGACACATTTGCAGGACAATACCTTTACTTGTTATTTCACAGCTGCTTTCCAGATGTAGATTTCCTTCAAAACACTATCAAATGTATATTTTGGGACTTTGACAAGGTGCAAAACTTCATTTCTGTTCTTGCCCTACGTCTTGACAGCAGTTTAAGCTTGGATGGGAGAGAAACAGTAATGGAAAATTGGCCATCTCCACTACGAGCCGTATGATGAATTGCTGTTCTGGCCAACACACCGGAATATAAATTAATTTAACTTATAGGAGCACTTAAATTAGAATAGACTAAAAAGACAGCTAGTATAAAAATGATCGTATCTTCCTTCATCTGCTCTAAATGGTCCAATGGGAACGCCTAGGATGAGACAACTGTGAGACTGAAATTTTCCTCCCAAGTACATATCAAGGCAATTGCTCTAGGTATAACACATATCTAAAATCAATTACAGAACCAAAAAATCCTGGATCAGAGAGAATTCTCCTTTCTCATGCATATTATTCAATACACAAGAGTGTCTGATACATTTTAAAGACATTTTCCAACACATGCAAAAAGGATCATACTTGTTGCAAATGAGCAACAGTAGAAATTAAATGAGTAATCCATGCCTGAATTGAAGACAAAATGCAAAGGATGAGGGAGACTAATTAAGCAATTAAAGTTTAAAAAGGAACAAATTAAGCTTTTCAAAGCATCCTCCTTTTTTGTAGTCATAGTCATGATGTGAAAGTAACATCTGTGTCTCCAACCACATTTTAAGCAAGTAAAATTGCCTTTTCTCTCACACACTAGATTAACAAAAGGGCACGAAGAACAGCAAAAATGTTGGTACAGAGAAGTATGTTTTCTAGACTCTATAACTCTCGAAGGCACGTATCATTTCAGCAATAGGTTACATTTGACACAATTACGTAGAGGTTAAGTTTGATTTGGGAACTCAGACAAACCATCATACCGTACTGTTTTCAAGCTTGAATATTCATTTTATTTAACAATGTAGGAGACTAGAAAACAGCCTTGAGCCAAAATCTCAGAGCTAAGTGTTAGTACTGGGCCCAAAATTTGTACCCCTAGAACAGGAATAAATAAATAAATAAATAAAATTCAAACACCCAAATTGAATCCCTTGCTCACAGAATCACAGAATGGTCAGGGTTGGAAGGGACCTCTGGAGATCATCTAGTCCAACCCCCCTGCCAGAGCAGGGTCACCTACAACAGGTTGAACAGGATGGCGTCCAGGTGGGTTTGGAATGTCTCCAGAGTGGGAGACTCCACCACCTCTCTGGGCAGCCTGTGCCAGTGCTCTGCCACCCTCAAAGTAAAGAAGTTCTTCCTTATGTTTAGATGAAACTTCCTATGTTCAAGTTTGTGCCCGTTACCTCTTGTTCTATCACTGGGCACCACTGAAAAAAAAAACTGTTGCCATCTACCTGGCACCCTCCCTTTAAATATTTGTAAGTATTGATAAGATCCCCCCTCAGACTTCTTTTCTCTAGACTAAAAAGACTCAAGTCCCTCAGCCTTTCCTCGTAAGAAGGATGCTCCTGCACATCTGATTTGTTACCTTGCCCCACATCTAACCAGACTTGGGCTTCTGTGTACCAGGGGAACAACATGCCGAGTCGCAATTTCCAGGCTAAAGAACAACTCACTGGGGAAACAAAAACAAGGTCCGTGCAGGGGTACCACTCCTCACAGTAGCCTCATTTTACTTGAGACCAGCTCTCACTACACTAAGCATGCTTAAAGACTGTCACAACAGATCATTACCCAATGTTTGCACTGCTCTTTCCTCCCTCCAGGGATACTGAAAAACATTGGGATATCAGATTCTTGATCCAGATTATTACAAATGAAGTCCTGAGCTGCCGGCTCAGCTATAAATCGAGCACATTATTTGATCTGGGTTACGCTCTGCTCAAAACAATTCTGATAGAATCACCAAGCTTTCTAAATAATAAAAGGAACCAGCATAAAAATATGTAATAAAACAAAGATAGCTCACAAACAGGCTTCAGGCTTTCTCCTGAAATAAATGGGGGGAGAAGGGTTGAGTTCATAGAGCTGCCCTCCTGGACAGTTTCCAACTCTTTTCTTTTTGACTGACACCTTTGCAAAAAAAGTGTCTTTTGTCCCTTTAAAATTTAGCTAAAATGAAACTGTTACTCAGACTCTTAAGGAATTATATTCATAAATACCTGTGGGGTAAAGTAACTCAGTCTACAACTGAAACAATGAAAAAATGTCACATAAGAAAAACTAACACATGATAAATGTTACCCATTTTACAGGCAGAAAAACATGAAACGAAGCCACAATAGACACAAACCTAAAGAAACAGATGACTGCGAGGAAAATACATGAGAGGTGAAGAGGCAGGTTCATGCAAAGCTGTATGTTCCTAAATGAAAAAGTTAAGTTTATTGGGAACACCAGAAAGCTGCTGCTACTAAGAGCTGTCAATACTTTCTGAAGCAAGGGGAAATGTCACTTACAGTGAAATAAAAACAAACAAATCAATAAGATCAGGATCCGAAAAGACAATTTGAATTTCATAAAGAAGGTGGAACAGGAAAGGGAAGAGAATGAAGAATCCCTGTCACCCTCACACAACTTTGATCTCTGTAATCACAGCTGATAACTTATTACTACTAGTCCCTATTATTAGTAGAGAAACAGACCCAGAAGGATGAATTAATATATCCATAATGCAAAATAAAGCTAAATATTTATATATATATATACACATATTTTAGATGAACCAGAAACTGAATTCCTAAATCCCCTCTTTGGAATAAAATACACAGTCCTACTACATAAACCAGTGTCCAGCAGTGTATCTACCGTGACATCTCAGAATACAAAATCTCTGCCAAAAGCTGGAGCAGAAACTGTCTCTTTTCCATGCTTTGTTGACAACCCTGTTTTATTAAGTGACTTTTTCTACAGTTAGCTGGTTCAAATATGCATGAACTAACTTACAAGGTAAATTAATTCACTGCTTCCTAGAGGCCTTTATCCCTGGCTGGAAATATTTGGCAGAAAGCTCCAATTCTTTCTAAGTTCTGCTCTAAGTGATGGACTCTGCTTAATAAATAATGATACCTTTAATCAGCACAAGAGTACATCTTGTTAAGTAACTGCAATTTGTTACAGAGTCCAGATCCTCAGTAGGAATTAATCTTTGTTCTGCATGGTGTGTTTAAATAACCAAAATCTGAAGTGTTTCAGACTATGGAGATGAACTGAAACTGCAGTCAATTTACCCTTAAAGGACCAAGCTGGAAACTGCAGCAGTTCAGAACTGATTCATCACTTGATTACTTTGAAGCCCTTGCTCAGGTATTAGCAGGCTCTCCTAGCTTAAAAAGAACCACCATACCAAGCAGGGAGCTAAGTTGTTTTCATGTATTTTGATTTGCTCTTAGCATCTCTAACTTAAGCTGCTTAGTGTTGAAGTTTTCCAATCTGAAAATATTTCCCATTTTGGGTAACTTATCCAAAACCTGTGACTGCTGACTTTATACTCAGAAGTGGCACATCCCTCCTCTGTTCCCCCAAAAAAACTAGATATAATGTCAGCTTGGGATGTATTCATAAATAAGACACAGAATCAGAATAGTTTGGGTTGGAAGAGACTTTTAAAGGTCATCTAGTCCAACACCCCTGCAAGGAGCAGGGACATCTTCAACTAGATCAGGTTTCTCAGAGCCCCGTCCAACCTGACCTGGAATGTTTCCAGGGATGGGGCATCTGCTGCCTCTCTGGGCAACCTGGGCCAGTGTTTCACCACCCTTATTGTAACAAAATTTCTTCCTTTTATCGAGTCTAAATCTACCCTCTTTCAGTTTAAACCCATTACCCCCTGTCCTATCACAACAGGTACTGCTAAAAAGAATCACTGGGGATAACTGGGCCAATGAGAATGGTCAGGGTTGCTCTGTAGGAGGGCTGATGTTGATAGAAACAAGAGCAGGGCTTTTAAGGCAAAGACTCTTTGGCAGCGTGACCTGGTACACAGGAGTGCTAGGCACAGCCACGAGGATCCATCAAAAAGGTAGATTTGGCAGCCCTAAGCAGGATGTTGGCAGAAAGGCAGCCTGTTCCAGGGAAGCAGACTAAACAGAAGGATAGATGATGAAAAGAGGGCAGAAGTGCAATCACGTCTGGGTGTTGGCCAACAGGGAGAAAGCTTCCATCTGAGCTGGCTGGAGTTGGCCCAGGAACTCACAATCTCAGGACTTTTGCCATTTCTGCATCTAGGTTTCTATTCTGGGTAATGTGTCATCATCTGAACCACTGGCTACATTATCTTTGTGAAATCTTCTTATTAAGGATCATGTACATTACAGAAAGACCTTCTAATACCAGACAGATCTAAAAAATGCCCCAAAATGTTTGCAAAACCTTCTATATTATGTCAGTGCCATGATGCCTACTTCCAAACCATTGGTTCAACTCAAGGACTGAACCACAAGCAAAGCACTAATTCCTATCTCTCCCCAGATTTATCATTCACGTTGGTGCTTCACGTCTTTCACATATTAACCATAAACACAAGTTCACTGATGATTTTCTGACTTTAGCTTTATACTGATTCCTATCAACATCAAAGAAGAGAAAGCTAAACTGAGACATACCACAGCCTTGTGAATTTGGGACTGCTTTCCCAGGAGCTGAAGTTCTTCGAAACCCGCTTCTACATCCCAGCTGCACACTCGGAGACAGATCAAACTCTTCATCCCGGGGAAAATCAATGAAAGAATCTGCTAGGAATTGCTTGGAGTCCAAATGCAGCAGAAAACCACCATCTTCAATCTCTTTTATAAATGCTCCAATAAGGTTTTCTCCAACAATTGCATTTTCTAAAGGGGGAAAAATACATCAAAATAGCATGAAAGAGATTCCCAATATAGTAACGGACAACCACAAAGAAACTGATGAACTTTAAGTTAAAAACATAGGTAGGTAGAGAAATATAAGCATGTTTGCAAACAGCAGACAAGAATGAACATGTACAGTGCCTATCCCATTAAAGTCCTAATCTCAATATATGTAGAGGGTGCTAAAGAAACAGGAAGAAAACCCCAACAAAAAAAATGGCGTATTCAAGAACTAAAACATCAGGGAACAAAATTTGATTTCTGAGTTACAAAAATTCAGGAGAGGAAAACCAGGATTATTTGACATTCAGATTTAATTTATTCCTGTTTTTTTCAGTGGGTATCATTTGCTTCTTTTTCAGCATTTTGATGGTTTGTTTTTGAAGGCCAGCATCTGTAACAATATAATAAGCACCTTCCATCACACTACTGATATTCAGCATATCCACCTATGCAAGAGACACGCTCTTTGCAATTGCCAAAGCCAGTATTTAAAGCTAGAAAATGGTGAGTACTTTTCCTATTGTCAATATTCTTAGTTGCCCAGACAGCTTCCCTTCTGATGACTTGTGCAAGGACAATTTTCAGTGCTCATTCAAAAGCGAAGTCCCCAGTTTCGCTGGACAAGAATTACTACAAGAACAGCGTTCCCAGTGAATTTTGTTTGCTGTCACATTCTGTCTATCCCTGCAGGCTTTGTGGCACTGAATGAAATGTTGATGTGGTTTACTGCTTCAAATTTCATAGGATGGTTTAGGTTGGAAGTGACCTTAAAGATCATCTAGTTCCAATTTGCAAGACAAGGGCCTCCAGTAGCTACAGGTGAGGAGTAGCCCAGTAACCCATCAAGTGGGAAGTCCTGCACCCTATGTACTTTGAGTTTTGTGACTATACTAATGGCCTCGGATGTGGAATTTTCACAGGGAGGATGTTATGTACATAAAGAGAGCGTGAGGAATGTTACAGCTCACACGCTGCACAAAGACTATCATTCTGTGACTGACGTGTCCAAGGCAAATAGCAGAGGGTGCCACTGCCTTCTCACGTGGCAAGTTGCCTGACTTTGCGCTGTAGCCCACAGGCGGCTTTGAAGTTGTGCGAGGAGAGAATTTCACATCCAGATACGAGGCTCCGGCGACACAGCGCTGCCCTCCTGCCCTGAACCAACCGCAGACGTAAGATGCTTTTTCTGAAAGATCATCCTAGACCTTTAACACAGAAAGGGTCGGTGGTCTCTCTTCCTGAATGTTGGTCCGCAGCCAATTGCTGTCATTTCCCCCTTTGCAGAGGAGGGACAAGAGGTTTTTACACTCAAGGGTTAAAGTGAACGGACCTCACATTAAAGCTGACAGCTTTGTCCTTCTGTTCTCAATGGTCTGTTTCCTCCAGCTTTGAGCATCCTATCCTTCTGCTGCACTGACACATACTATAATCAACAAAATAGCACTTAGTTTTGTTCAACCCCAGGCCAAAACGATACTTAGTTCATGAGCAAGTAATTGGAGATGACCATATAACCAACACTTTGCAAATGTTTTGCCAGGACTTGTCGCATAATTGAAAGCAGGACTAAGCAGATTAGCCTTTTATTCAAGCAAATATCCTTCCGAATTGGCTGGTGACTAGCTGTAGCAGAATTAAAAACAACTTTGAAATGACAGTTGGAGGGAATTCACATGTAGAAAAGAAGCAAACAATCAAACCAGTAAGAACCCACTTAGGTCTGTTGAATTTCCTTTAGTCTAAAATATTTCCCTGTGTTCAAAAGTTCTTAACTCTATCACTAAATGTGACCCTGCTACGGCCACATTACGTATGCACGCACATATAATATTCTTTACATTCAGAGTACATGAACAAGTGTTTGACTGTAGTATACATGTTCATGCGTTGCAATTAGACAGGTACATCCTGTAACATCTCAACAGAGAGTAATTCAGTGTCTGATGGACGTTCCAGCCACGGACTTGTTGGTAACTTCTTACATGAGCTGCCTTGGTCCAGCCCTTCCAGCACAGCTGGCCAGTGTGGGGCCACACTTCCCTGCTGACGTGGGACCTGGCTTCTGGCCCAAGGTGAGCTTCCGGGGACCTTCAGCACGCTCTATAGCATGGCAGATACAATAGTGCTTCCCTGGTTTTACTACCATTTTACCACATAATTTTGGAAATTTAAGCTACTACACACCTCGTGCTTCGTTAGATTTACTGGAAGATCTTATTAAGCATTTTTCCAAGTATACCTTTAAGCACCTGGACTTCTGGGGTGACAATACATTTTTTCACATACAGAAATATCCTATAAATAGTTGCATCTTGCTTAGTGCAGTGGGAAGAAGTTTAATTTAGGGTTTGCTCCTGTTGAATGAAACTCTAGTTTCAACATGAAACGGATCATACTGTTACCTAGAGTTTATATTGGCCAATGAGAAAGTAAGAAAAGAGAAATCCAAAAAGTAAATTAATTATTCTTCTTTTTTTTTCCCTTTAAGGAAAATACAGAGCACAAAGACACAGCTTAAAATAGCAGTTGTATAGGGCAGGGATTGATTTCCTCCTGTCTTACTGATGGGAACTGTTTACTGAATGTTCATCCACCAAAAGCTCATTTTTATAATCATTAGTATTTTTGCCTGTTGAACAGAAAAGAGAGAAGTTGCTGAAAGCGTTCCTTTTTTAGAGCTGAGACCTACGCTACAAAGCCAAATGGCATAAGATCCTTCAGGAAGGGATTTGCACAGCCTCGGAATTTAGTACATGAAAATATCTGCAAGGAAAAAAAGTAATGAATCATTCCCAAGTGATTTAGATTTGAGGCTCTCCATTGGGAACATATGCACGCTGCACTTCTATTTAGCAATTTTTTTCTCAGTTACTTCGCAGGAGGAAAAAAAAAAAAAAAAGCAAAACTTCTCAATTACCCATGAAGAAGCTAGGAGAAGAACAAAGCTATTTTAGTAATGTAGATTTTCAAGTCAGAGAGACAATTTGCTCGATCTGTGTAAATACACCAGAAAACACCTCGAACAGAAAGACCCAAAGCTGCTTTAGAAGGTGATGGAAGTTGATGGTGCCAAGAGTATACAGAGAGAAGGCTCTGCTCTGCCTCTTCTGAAACCATACGGCCATTCCCGGAAAAACAATTTTAGTACTATGGGGAAATTATAGTGTGGAGAGGGTCAAAAATGTAACGCCCTCAAAGTGGAACATTTTCAAAAGTAAAGTTTAATATAAAGCCAAACACACTTATACTTTGATCCACCTTCTGCAAACTACTCGAATATTCATGTTTCCCTTATAATCTGGAGCAACAGAACAGATGTAAACACAAACAGAGTGTAAAGCCAGGAACCACACGACCACCGCAGCCGCTCTCTGTGACCTGAAGGCTTTTGAATTCAGTTCTGATCAGGCCAAAGCTGCTGTAGGGCACACATCTCCAAGTCCCAAAGTTAGAGGGAAGGACACGTGCGGGTAGGGTTATTTATACTTTGTGCTGGGAACAACATTGCAAAGCAGTAAAAACTGAAGGAAAGGTGGCACAGAGGGCATTTGAACTTGGGATATGTCTTTTTTGTCTTTTATTTTAATGGGAAACACTGACTGCTTTGAAAGAAGTTCCTTACACCATCCCTAACCTACTTGGAAACCACAGCAAAGATCTACCAGTCAGTGGTCTCTGCAAAATTGCTCTAGGATGTCTGAGGTAAGGGTTATTCTTTAGTGTCAAAGGTAATGTAATAAATAGAAAAAGGAGAAAAAGAAAGAAAGGGAAAAAAAAAAACCTGGAAGAAACTAGTTGTATTTTTTGGCAATGTGTGAATTGTCTTTCTCTGAGTACAACCCAATAAGGAACACAATCTTTTCCAGCACTGAGGACTTGTCCAATGGAAATTAACATCTGGGACAGCTCAGCTCATGCCCGATATAGTAATTTTTAATCTCAGTTAAGGAAGCTGGGACAGGCAGTCCTATCTGAAAGAAACATTCAATTATAGCTCCTTTCCACTGTGCAGTCACAGCCTGAAAAGAGAAATACATAAACACCAAAGCTCAAAACCACAACTCCAGTGTAATAAAGACAGACTATTACAATGAGCATTTATAGTATCTTGCTAGTGCCTCCTAAGAGCAGACACAGGGAAGCAAAACAATTAAAAGCAAAGGAGGTTTAATTCATAGAAATATCAGAGGAAAAGTAACTCACCAATATCATGCAAGTCAGGGAGAGAAGCTGCCGGGATGTTTTCCAGCTGAGCCCTCCACGTGACATTCACCCCCAGGCGGTCCACGCTCAGGCATTCGACATAGACAGTGGAATCATCACAGACAGAAAGTGAGCCGGTATTTCCAAATGCATTTACCTCGGATTCAAAATTAAATGAAACCACAGTTAGTCAACCAGAGAACCTTCTTGTTCTTGCCTTTCCCTATTCAATCGCACTGTGCTATGCTCAAAGGCAACGTTTTCAAAACGGCCTGGAAAAACAGAAGTAGAAGTAGGAAAAGATAATTTTAGCAGGTGATTTACTCACTGCTAGAATAGTCAAAGGGTTCTCTTGCATCAAAACATTTTTAATAAATAGCGGACTGATATGATATGACTTCTACGGCTACACTTAAACTGATCAGCTGATGTGGGGTCAGTGAGACTAAACATCCTATTTTCCCAGCCATCCACATGACACCAACCTGACCAGAGATCATGGCATTTTCTGCTCTTTCACCTCTCTCAAGCAGGCAAAGTTCTACCTTGTGCCTCACCCTTTTTTTTTTNCACCAAAAACAGATAATAAGGAATCGAAATTACCTGGAGGTGACATAAACCACGAGCCTTCAACTCATCTAAAATAAATATCTGGAATGCCTGGAGTAATCCAGAGTAGTCAGAACTACAAGTCTTCTCAGGAGGCAGCAGTAGTTGAAAGTGTGTTTGAGCTTGGACTGTCTGAAATAATTGGAGCTCTAAAAAATAAGTAGAAAGGGCATTTAGTAGCCTCACTATTTAATGTAGAAACTGAATTCCAAAATTACTTTGGAAACATTGATTTGGCATTTTGCTTTTGCATCAATAGCATCTCCCCATTTCTAGGTGAAAGCAGTAGAGTTGTCGGTAGTAAATGATAAGCAGCAAGAGACGTGTTTGATAAATATATATGTTGTGCATTAGGGAAAAAGCTAGGTGATATAGTTATATAATAATAAAGATTTATTTTACACTGGAGCACTACCTCACAGAAGGATAAGGAACAATCTGGATCACTAATGACTTTTTATAAGATTTGGCAGATAAGAATTTCCAGAGAAGTAGATGAAAGCTGACATTATGCTAATACTTAAAAAAGAAACAGGAAGACAGGAATTATTGACCTGTCAACCTCTGCTTCTCTTAGACACAATCATGAAAGGACTTCTATTAAAGAAAGGAATTAAATGATTAAAGCAATTAATACTTATTCAAATGGGCTTTCAGAAACCTAGCTTGTCAAATTAACTGGGAATCAAGTTTTAAAAGAAAATATATTTGACTGCATAATAATGGCATTGACGTGAACGAGGGCCTTCCAATTTTTTGATAGCAAACCAAAGTGACACAAATCACAAAAATCAATGAGAAACCCATGATCTCATCAGTCACAAAATTAAAATCTTTTTATTCAGTTTTCAGGCAGAAAAAAAAAGGTGCAAATTTCTTGTCTCCTCTGGAGTTACGCTGACCCCAGCCTTCGTGGAAGGTTTGTTATCTCAGATTCAGCACAGCAGTCGTGCTGTCATGGCACCTCCAAATGGAGCTGGCTCTTATCCCACCAGCCCGGAGAAACGGCAGAGCTCTCCCTTATTCACCTCCCCTACAGACCCTTGCTGCATCCCTGCCCCTCACCCCCAAAATGAGCGTGGGAAAGCCTGGAGAGCATCCAAGGAGAATGGTGGGAGGGACCAGAGAACACAAAAGCCTGCTTCTTGCTGCAAGGCACAAAGCCCTCTATCTGTTTAGTTTATCAGAGAGTAGTTAAGAGCTGACTTAACCACAATGTCTAAGTGTACACATAAGGAAGAGGAAATAAGATTTTTAAGAGTGTAAGTATTGTCCATTGGAACAAATTGCTAAATGTTGTGGTGAATTCTCCCTTACTGTGAAGTTCATTCAATCGCCTTTAGATGTGTTGGGATTTTTTTCTCTCTCCTTAAAACCATGCTCTATTTCAAACACAAATTACTGTGGGATGTCCTCGGATTGCATTAAACGGCAGCTTGTATTCAGGTTGCCACACTCTCCCCTCTGTCCTTATAAACAGTTATTCAACTGCCATCAGACAAACATGAAAGTTACTTCATAAGATGCTACAAAAACCTAGCAAACATGATTACAGACAGACAAAAGGCTTAGTCTGAAATTTAGAGTTTAAAATAATTTCCATTTGGAATAAAAGACCTGGGGTACAACTGGAAATACAGAGGTTTCTAGGATGGTTTAACCCATTCTGGAGATGAAGAGTAGCTGCAAACTTGGCATCAAGATCTGTATTTCTCAGTTCAGCACTGCCACAAATTGCCATTTTGATCAGAATGTATCTCTATTTGAAATAACTGAAAAGGCCAACATTAATATCCAATTATACGAGCTCTGAATAGACAACTGATTCTTTCAAGAATTCCAGGTGCCGTTTTTTTCTTGAAAGAAAAATGGTCTGAAAAATACCACAAGTCAGCCTACAAAGATAACAATAATCCTAAAGAACAGACTGCTGCAAAAAGAAGCAGAAGTAACAGTGACTCGATTATGCAAATAAACAGTCAAATTCTGCCAAATTCAAACATCTGGCGCTCATCTGTTCTTCCAGGACGAAGTGGATCCATCAGAATCACTTCATGGTGCCAGCATCTTTTAACTTGCAAAGAAAAATCTGCATATAGATTGAATAACTATTTATAGCTGTATTATTACTGAAAAGCAGGACTGTTTCTGGAACAGGAACCAGCCAAGAGACAGAGATGAAGATGGCAGAAGACAGGGCTAATCTACTGCACCTTAATTTAGCAACACCCAAATAACTGTTGGGTCCTATTATCGTCATTCACACAGCAGCTTCATGACGAAAGCACATTTTTGTACATCTGTTTACATTCCCCTCTGCCCTTCCCAACCCAGGGCAGCTCAGACATACTCTGGCAGGCCTGGTGGAGTGGGGCAGCCGAGACCCATCGACGCTGTTGCACATCACACTGAAACGACGTGCCGGACGAGGCGCTGTGGAAGCCCTGGCGACACACCAGCCAGCACTGCTGAACGCCTAGAGCTTGCTCAGAAATGTTTTCGCAAAATACAGCTCCGTTGAGAACCGACGAGGCACCGAATGGCAGAGCACACTGCGGACCTTTAGGCACATGAGAAAGGGGATATATTAGTGGCATATTTTGAAGCGCTTCTAGTAAAATTCCTCATAACCCTCCTATCAACAGAGAAAACCTAGACAGGATCCTGTGCATTTCCCACTCATCTCAACTTGGATCTGGTTTGATGTCAGCATGGTTCAGTTTACTAAAGCTGATGAAGAGACACATATTGACTTTGATGGGTAATGCATTGGGTCCAGAAAGCTACGTGCATGGTTTATAAGAACAGCTAAGTTTAAAACAGCCATGAATAAGTTTAAGCAGGAAATGAGAAGGAGGTTTCTAACCATCAGCAAAACAAATCTTTACAAAATATAGCCAGCGGAAATAGGCAGGGTGAAAAAAAAGTCTCAGTTCCCTTAAGAGTGACGTTTGAAAACTTTAAGATCAGGAGCTCACGACTATGGTGTCTTCAACTGCACCAGGATGCTTCTGGTGACTCAGCAGGTCCTTAAATGTAGCATACAGTTTTGGAGTTGGAGCACAAAATTTACCCTATCAACTCACTCGACATCAGCACAGTCATTTCAACCCTGTTAGCCCAATATAACAGGCTGTTACAGCGGGATAACAACAATGATAATTATTTTCTACTAATCAGTACAAACCAGTTGCTTCACTCAATGTTAGCCAAATCCCAACCTAATTATTGCATATATCTAGTAATAATTAAACACTTCTGAGTTCTAGACCTACAAAACATAGGAAGAAAAAACAACTTCCTCACTTTGAAATAAACATAAAGAAAAAGCTGTTCTTGTATCATGCAAGCCACATGCTTGGTGTATGTATAGATCAGTTTCCAAATACCGATGCTCAGATCAGTCCCACCCTCCCTAGTCACTGCAGGGAGGCAAACACTGCTGATGGTTCAAGTCTGAGCAGCCTCTCTCCTCTTCTGATGGAGATATCAAGATTAATTCCTTAACTTAGCAGCCACTTCAGTTAAAGCTTAAAACACTGCAGGATGAACATGGGATCCAGGGTGCACGGTACATCCTTGTTTTCCAACCCCGAGCATTTCAATGCCAAAAAAAAAGGCTTTCATATCTGTCTCTCCGAATTGCCAAATGCATCTTTTCCAAGTCTCCTTTCTAGCATCTTTTCTGCAATAACTGCAAATGGAGCCACTACATTCCTCCTCTTCACTCATTGACTCTGTACCCAGCCTCTTTTTCAGTAAAGGTGGAAACCTGGCACCCTTGCTTAACAAAGTTTTAACAAACCTCCTGACATTTTAGGACCAAAAGATATCACTATAAAAGAGATAGTAATACTTATCCAATGTAAACTATATCCATCATTATTTGTAAATTATATTAATATTTTTTTACACAAAGTATATAAAAATCAGTCTGTGGTCTCTTTATTGCTCTAACACATTTCTCTATTCCACAAAGTCAAATCCAGTCTCAGCCGTATGCTGCTACAGCCTGTTACTGTCTGTTGCAATGAGAGTTGGTGTGTGAACTAGGGAAATAACCAGTCCCCAAAACATAAGTGATGGATGGTTTCCTGGTGCGGTTCATGGGTTTCCGTTCACAACCAGTAATTTGCTCATTTATCCATCTACATATGTCATCTCATTTACTATCGTTATCAAGCCTGCACCATTCTGTCATTCTATTTCTGCCCCAATTTCTTACTCCTGTAGGAGTGAATCAAAATCCGGCTGAATATTGACACTTCTTTCATAGATGTTTCTAAAGATATCCATAAGGAAATTACTGCCTCCAGGACCTTCTCTGGAAGGCTTTCTCTCCTCTATCTCCACTCAGAGCTGTGGAAAGTGGGCATGAGGATGGGAGATGCGTGTGAGGACTGCTAGGATACTTGGCATCATCTCTCTGGTGCATGTCAACTAGAAAAAGTTGGATTCTACCTCTGATGGAAATGATTAAGTTAATGAAAACCTCATTGCATGCACTGGGCACTGTGAAGTTATTACTTGCTGTTTACAGCTGTCTGTTCTGATGTTGGAGGAGAAGTTTATCATATTTTCCCACCACAACAACTTCTTTTGCTGATAGACAAGATCTCCAAGATAGTGAGCCAGTACTCCCTTCCCTTTTTCCTGAACAATTATTAGTAGTTCCCAGGATGAGAGGATAAGGCTGGATAGACTGAGGGGAAAAATAACTTTTGTGTCTTTATTCTTACCCAATAACTAAGTTGTTTAGCATGAAAAAGTTCCATTGCTATTTCAAAATCCAGGAAAATCATTAAAGATTACTTCAATGGTATTTCTATGCAGAAAATAACAAACAGCTTTCAGTAAAGCCAGTTTTCCACTGTATTTTCAAAGCAGTTCATTCTCTCAGGTCAGTCATTTAAATAAGAAAGGTCATTAATTATTCAGCCACTATCTCCTCTAGGTACAGCATTACAGGATCCCAAGAAACATCAGATGTGCACAAAAACTGTAAAAACGTCTTAAAGGCATATCTCGGGGTACACCTGCACACTCCTTAGAACATATTCCATAAATTCCCTTGGAATTTAGGGAGAAATCCAGAAAATGAGCTTTCATGAAGAGAATGAGATACCAAGGACTTAACATTTGCAACTAGTTCTGACTTTTCTCTGGCCTACTAGAAACACTTCCACTTTTTCCCTGTTCACCTTCAGAGTCTATGGGAACGTCAATCCATACTGCTGAGTGCCGGGTGTCGCGCTGAGTTCCTCCAGCGGGTCCTAACAAAATAGATATCACCCAGCCACACGTCCCACAGAGATACTCGACCATAACCTGAAAGCAGGATGGCAGCAGCACTGTACTTGTTGGACTGATCAGCTCTGCTTCTCTGAAGAGCCAGAAACCTGCACTGGACTGCTACGCTCTCATGGCTATGCCACCCTAGCTCTGGAGCTCATCTCTTCAGAGTTTGGTTGGGTATCTCCACACAACACCACAATGCATGGGGCAGATAAAACCTCCATGTGGTGTCTCCTAAAATCCCAACCGCATAGCTCTCTCTTGGTACAAGAGGGTTAAATGAAAATTACGTTGGTGGTGGTTTCAAAGTTGGCTGAGGAGATATCTAATCTATTAAAACACCTTACAGCCAGTTGGGCTGACACAGCGAGGGATTTTGTTGGTTACCACGTGTTGCTCTTTATATAGCAGAATCACAAAAGGAAACTGAAGCAATTTCTTATCACGTGGTCTCATTTTCCCAAATCTACCAACAGCTCTCATTAAAAAAAAAAAAAAAACCCAACCACAAAAGTACTATGGAAACAGTAGTGTCCTGCAGGCACTAGTTGAAGGTTTTACATCTCTAGTTTCCACTATCATTGCACTTTGGAGCATAGCCTTGTAGAAAGTTTAATTTGTTTTTCTTCACTTCAGTGATGGGGAGATGTATGAGGGCCATTGCAAATTAAATTTATCCAAATGTCTCCCATTTGGACTTCTCATTGGAAACCATGAGTGAATTCCAGTGCTTCGCAGCTCTGGTCATGCAGGAAATACTCTGTGAATATGTAGTGTTTTGGCACATCTTTTTCACAACTCTGGTCACAAGCCAAGAGTAGGAATGGCAGAAGCATACATTTTTCAAATTTTATTTTAGTCAGTTGAATGGCTTTTAATCCCAGAGCCAGCTCAGACTGGAACAGCTTCAAGTTTGCAGCAAGACATTCGGATTTACTTTCTAGCTCAGTTTTATAGCTGAACTGCTTTAATTTAACCAATTTTATGAATAAGGGAAAGTCAAAGGTCCATACCCTTTCTCCTTTCTCCCTGACAAAGCACTTGGAGAAAACGGGACATCATGCCCAAACAGGTCTGAAATCTGCTATAACACAAAGCATACTGCTTGAGCAGAAGTCTCTGTAAAGGTCTGAACAAAGAAGATTAACTACAACTAAATATGGGAAAAAGTTAGGATCTAGGTGAAGTTCCAGAGCTGGATTTGTTCAGAAGCCATGCGCCTCAAGCAGGAACTCACTTGCACATGCAGGTCTTCCTCCGCTTACTCGTGTCCCTGGCGCCTCTTCTCCGTTGTCGAAGACGCACCAGCAGCTCTCTTGATCCTGGCTGCACTGCACAGGTGAGAAAGTCCCGTTGTCCCCTTCACACTGAGGGATGTAGCCTTTGCCAGCTTCTCGTAAACCAGTTTTAGACTTCAGCATATTACAGACACTAGGACCTTTAAAGAGAGGAATTCATTGCAAGATACATTGACGACAAACTGATTATCTGCAGAAATGAACTATACTAATGTACACAATCGTCCTAAAGAACAGCAGTGCTTTCAGGCTGTTTTATTAGAAGGAAGAAAGATAAGTGATCATGAAACCATAAATAATTTGAATCATTATAGAAACAGGTGATTTTACTTCCACTAGAAAAAACATATATTTTTCTAAAGATTAAAGTGCAAGTTATACGAGTTGCATCAGTAAAACCATTGAAAAAATACTGATACTTATTTTGCGTTTACATCTTTTTTTGCCATAGATTTGAGAGTGTATCATTTAGATTTTAATATTTTTTTTAAATTAATCTTTTTAGTAAGAATTTTTGAGCAAGGTCATTTTAAATGTAATAATATGATTATTTACATTTTAAAATATTCATAATATCTCAGTTTTATACCTTCAAAACTGGAAAGAAAACCCAATCATGAAACAGCAATATTTATGGTTTCCCATACACAAACATGACATGAGCATGCAAAACCACACAAGAAGACCCAAAAAGTTCAATTCAAACTTGAGACAAAGTTGATTTGTACTAATTTTGTTCATCTCCAAGTGTCAGAGTAAGCTTGCAAACCCGCGTAACAAATCATTACACAATTGATTCCTCAGTGAACATGGAGTTACTTATCCACCATCGGGCCTGGTGAACAGCTTCATGGACTTCTCTCATTAGCCCATATATAAGAAAAAGAAAGCAGACTTGCTGGGTCAGATGAAAGTACTATCTAACTCACTGTCTTCTCTTGAGTAATTATCTACTCCATTACAGATGTTCCAGAAGGAGGTTTACCCAAAACCCCCAGATTATTCTCCCGTATTTTCTAAGACTATCTACCTCACTATCTTCTCTTGAGTAATTATCTACTCCGTTACAGATGTTCCAGAAGGGGGTTTACCCAAAACCACCAGATTATTCTCCCAAATTTTCTATGGGAGATGGCAAAGAGCAAGTGACTATCCAAAGAACGGAAGAAACAAGCACAGCAGAACTGTAGGCTCTTGGGCTGTCTGTACTGCTCAGGAGAGCAGATCCGGGGCACAGAGTCCAATAGGGCATCCCAATTCCTACAAGCAGGGATGCTTCAACTTTTTGGATCAACCATCTCCTATGATACAGTTCTCTGTCTTTATTTGAAGATAATACAAAGGTATTATAGACCTAATTGCATTCTGTGGAGCAGTTATCGACCATGTAAAATGGACCCACTGACTGCACGTGGCCCAGTTCCCACAGTTCAGGATTCACTGCCTTAGAAAACTCATCCACAAGCCCAAAGAATGTTCCACAGTGGTAAGAAATGGAAGGTAAAAAACTGTTTGGAAGCCTGTTCATCCATTTGTCTAGACTCATTTATTTCTGGCATTATGAAAGCAAAGGATAACTATTTTCAGGTACCCTTCCAACGCTGACATGCTCGTATGTACCATATCAGTGAGGAACTAAACTGTAAGCCCCCTGTGTTTCACGGGCATCATTCTGAAAAGGAAAGTACATATGCCACAAAGCATGAGGCATTGCCACTGGCATCACAGGCTGCAGGTAAAGTGTTACTCACACTCAGGACTGCCATCCAAATCTCTGCTGCCACGCTGAAATACGTCTCCTGACACAGGATCTACACACCAAATATCTGTGTCGGATCTCTGTAGCACAGCGTATTCTCCTGTCTGCAAAGAATCAGTTACATGTCATCGCAGAGCAATGTGTATTAATACAGACACACCACAATCCATACCCCAAAGGTGGGTTAAAATATTTGATTATATTTACCTTTGTCCATTAATACAACACATTGAAAAGAAACACAAAATATTAAAATACAGTCTACCTAATTTAATACACAGACCAAGCCCTGAGAGAAGCAGTACGCAGACTGAAAGCCCATTGAGATGAAGTTCTTGTATAATCTTGGTTTGAAATTTCTGTTCCTGTCCCATCTCCATACTCTATCCTGCTCACTACCATGTTTTGAGAGCATCACGGACCCTGTTCTGGGATACCTGCATCCAGCTCCCTCTTGTCCTCACATTCTCCCACAGCTCAGGCAGAAAGAGCCCCCCAAATGTCAGTCAATTAACTTGCGCCTTTTAAGCACAGCCCTGTGAAAGGACGAGGCAGAGCCACCCTGTAGGAGGGCAGCTGAGGCAGGGACAGAGCCTCCTATTCCCCATCTTCACCTCCAAACTCTTCAAGTTCTGCCTCATGCAGGGCAACATCTGTGGTTTGTTTTCTTACTCTTTTCTTTCAGGTTAATAGGAATGCACAAGGAATGCTCAAGGAGTATAGACGGAAACTGTACAGGCCTTTGGCACGGTGTAAGCAAAACTGGGGAGGTTTTGTTTCTTCCTCCCTCAGTCACGTTAAATCACCTCAAGGCAGTAGGGGACGAATAGATCTGCTGTGGAGGCATCCAGCTTTGAACCGCTCTGTCTCCAGCTGGAAATTAAGGCATTGGTTCGAGATCGCTGACAGGACGTCTGGCCTATAAGAAGGAAAACATACATGTGTGTTAAAATAAAATCAAGTTCTCAAGCTAAGCTAGAGACAGGGGTACCTCCCCAGCTCCTTCACACAGCCTGGCTCTGTCAGGCTCTGCTACAGGCTCAGGCAGGGAATTCCTGATCCGTGTTTGATAACCACAGAATCATAGGATGGTTGAGGTTGGAAGGGATCTCTGGAGACATCTGGTTGGACATCTGGTCCAGCCCTCCTGCTCAAGCAGGGCCATCAACAGTAGAGGGTCCATTCCCAGATCACACAAGCCAAAATCACACACAGTGAAATTAAATGAATTAGCAAAACCAGCATAAAATTCCTTTTTCATTTCTTGCAATGGTTAGAAACAAGCCTTGCTTCACGCATTTCATACTAGAATTTTCAATAAATATTAAAGTTTGTAGGAACAAGTAAAGACAAATATTTAGGAAGAAAAACCAACTGACATTTGGGAAGTTCCGCTGAGCGTGAGACCAAGGAATCCATGACATAATGTCCTCTCTCATCCACGCACCAGCAATGACCTGGTCAGGGAAGAAAAGCAGCTTTATTTTAGATGCTGTACTGCAGTATGCTTTGTTGCGTACTGGGAAGATTTTCATCCTCAGCAGCACTGTAGAAAGTGGTCAGTAAACCTAAGTCACAGTTAACTCTGCTATCCAGAGACAAGTAGACCACAGTGGTGAGAATGGAAATGTAGCAGCTCTGGTGAGACTCTTCCATTGCAGCTCTATCCCGCAGTGTATCATTTACTCCCAGCAATTTGGTATCATCCACGTGTTTGCTGAGAGTGCGCTCCATCTCATCATCCTGGTCATTAACAAAGGCGTTAAGCAATACCAGCCACTGAACTGACCCCCGAGGAACACTACTATCAGCAAGCAACCCCCCAGTGAGCTGCCACTTGGACTTATGGACTCATGGACAAAATGGACTCAATCCAGTTCATTTTCCACCCATCTTGTATACGACTCCACCTCTCTGCAGTTTGGCTACAAAAATACAGGTTTTCCATCTTTTTATTAGAATTCTGCTTAGCTTTTCTTTGTTCATACAGCCCAGAGTATCCTGTTAGCAACTGCCCACCTGTGCTCTCATAGCACTGAGTTGGCTCCCAGTTTCCCAGACCATCACACTGTGGGATGTAAGGGAGAAATCCCAACTGCGTCGCTTCCCCAGCAGAACGTTTAGAAGTAAAGTGACTCCGCCAGTAGAAATGCAAGACTATAAAAGACAAGTAAAAGAAAGATATTAGCGGCCGATCCAAGATGAGATATCTTAAATGTGCATATTTGTAAACAGCCGTTTTTTCCCTGCACTTTAGAGGGGAAATTAACAAAAGCTGCAAGTACATTAAGGCTGGTAGGTGTCCAGATCTTATATTTGCATGGTCTCACGTAATCATGAGCTCTTTGGTGTCAGGTTAATGACATTGACTAACGATATTGCCGAGTTGTACCTGTTTTTCAGAAAAGTTGAACTTTACGTAGAATACTCTTGTGCAGATCCTGGCATTAATCCATTTAATTAAGCTCTCATCTCACTTTCACCTACCTGACCGTGCAGCCAGCTGGAGAGCATAGTCACTGCCCGATAACAGCTTTTCGGAGACCACCACCTCTGACTCATGGAGTTGAGCAGAACGTAGAAGATCGTTGTCTGTGAACTGTATCCCCTTTGCCATCAAGAAGCTTTCTCCAAAAGGGAAGTGGGAACTATTTGATGAAAGGATGAGCTGCTCTGCCTCCTCCATAAATTTCATGGCTTCCTGCTTAACACTTTCACATATACCGGGACCTGTAGAACCAGAGGGTATTTCAGTGCCTTTCATCTAAATCCAATAAAGATCTGCATGTGAAAAGTAGCTGGTCTTTTCATCAGCATCCTCTGCACTTGTTCGATTTTGAATTGCTTAATGAACAAGCAAATGAGTTTCATCAATGCTTAGCTATATAACCACAAGAGTCCAAGAGTACCAGGAATCACCCAAACATTCTCCAAGTTTTGGGCCAAAGCTTTGATAAATTTAAGTTACCTCCTGCTCATCAGTTATAAATGGACTTACATTCTCTACAGAACTGTCATAAAAAATAAAAAAGGATAATCATAAAAGAGTTTGAGAAAGGAAACTGAAGGTATATATCCCCTGGGACCAGAGTGGTAGCTGATACTTGGTCTGTCCTCTCCGTACATCTGCTGACTCAGATATGTCAGTTCTTGGCAGTAGCACTGCCAAGTCCATCACTAATCCATGGCCCTCAGCACCACATCTACATGTCTTTTAAACACCTCCAGGGATGGCAATTCAACCACTTCCCTGGGCAGCCTGTTTCAATCCCTGAAAACCCTTTTGGTGAAGAAACTTTTCCTATTACCCATCCTAAACCTCCCCTGGTGCAACTTGAGGCCGTTTCCTCTTGTCCTATTGCCTGTTACTTGGAAGTAGAGACCGACCCCCACCTTGCTACAACCCCCTTTCAGGTAGTTGTAGAGAGAGATGAGGTCTCCCCTCAGCCTCCTTTTCTCCAGGCTAAACAGCCCCAGTTCCCTCAGCCGCTCCTCATAAGACTTGTGCTCCAGACCCCTCACCAGCTTCATTGCCCTTCTCTGGACACACTCCAGCACCTCAATGTCTTTCTTGTAGTGAGGGGCCCAAAACTGAACACAGTATTCAAGGTGCGGCCTCACCAGTGCAGCATACAGTGGGACAATCACTTCCCTAGTCCTGCTGGTCACACTATTTCTGATACAAGCCAGGATGCTAGTGGCCTTCTTGGCCACCTGGGCACACTGCTGGCTCACATTCAGATGGCTGTTGACCAACACCCCCAGGTCCTTTTATGCCAGGCAGCTTTCCAGTCACTCTTCCCCAAGCCTGTAGTGATGCATAGGGGTTTTGTGACCCAAATGCAGGACCTGGCACTTGGTCTTGTTGAACCTCATACCGTTGATCCAGCCTGTCCAGATCTCTCTGTAGCGTCATCCCACCCTGAAGTAGATCAACAGTCCCGCCCAACTTGGTGTCACCTGAAAACTTACTGATGGTGCACTCGATCCCCTCATCCAGGTCACTGATAAAGATATTAAAGAGAAGTGGCCCCAATACTGAGCCCTGGGGAACACCACTTATGACCAGCCACCAACTGGATTTAACTCCATTCACCACAACTCTTTGGGCACAGCCATCCAGGCAGTTTTCTACCCAGCAAAGAGTACACCCATCCAAGCCATGAGCAGCCAGTTTCTCCAGGAGAATGCTATGGGAAATGGTGTCAAAGGCTTTACTAAAGTCTAGGTAGACGACATCCACAGCCTTTACCTCATCCACTTGTCAAAGGCACATGACTTTGTCATGGGAGGGGATCAGACTAGTAAAGCAGGACCTGCCTTTCATAAACCCATGCTGACTTGACCTGATCACCTGATTGTCCTGTATGTGCTGTGTGATGGCACTCAAGATGATCTGCTCCATAACCTTCCCTGGCACTGAGGTCAGGCTGACAGGCCTGTAGTTCCCCAGATCCTCCTTCCAGCCCTTCTTGTAGATGGGCATCACATCTGCTAATCTCCAGTTCATTGGGACCTCACCAATTAGCCAGGACTGCTGATAAATGATGGAAAGTGGCTTAGTGAGCACTTCCACCAGCTTCCTAAGTGCCTTTGGGTGGATCCCATCCGGCCCCATAGACTTGTGTGTGTCTAAGTGGTATAGCAGGTTGCTAACCATTTCCCCTTGGGTTATGGGGGCTTCATTCTGCTCCCCATCCCTGTTATCCAGCTCAGGGGGCTGGGTACTTGGGGAACAACTGGCCTTACTATTAAAGAGTGAGGCAAATAAGGCATTAAGTACCTCAGCCATTTATTCACCCTTTGTCACTGTTTCCCTTGTCACTAAGCATCCAGTGTGTGTTTGTCAATAGGCATCCAAAAAAGGATAGAGAGCCTCCCTGCCCCTCCTTTTGTTGCTAATGTATTCATAGAAACATTTTTTATTGTCTTTTACAGCACTAGCCAAATTAAGTTCTAGTTGGGCTTTGGCCCTTCTAATTTTCTCCCTGAATAACCTCACGACATCCTTGTAGTCCTCCTGAGACTTTCCTCTTGTGGCACAAAAGCAAAGACCAGAAACACTGCTGCTTACATGTCATAAATTTTGTTACTTACATGCCGGGACCTGGTTCACTTCTGCCTTTGTTCCTTGCAGCTCCTCTCCTTTGCTATCAACACACCAACAATCACGGAGTTCAAAGTGACTTAATGGAGCACTGAAATCAGTGTATGGTCCTGGGTAATAGGTCAGCTGCTCATTCAGAAGCTGCCAGAATGTATATGGATCCAGTAAAATGTTCTCAGATGCATAGGTCACGTTTCCTTCCAGCACTTCAGGTGGGAGATCAGTGAAGGAGGAATATGCGGTGAATGCTGGGAAGACATTCTGGTGCCCAGCCTCATACAAAGCTTCAATAAAAGCTGAAAAGCCTTTGGAAGATGCCTCTTTATATCCAGTTATGACATTCAACAGGTTAGCAATGGGCAGGGGTTTGCCTTCATTGTTCTCTGCAATCCACCTTTCGTACCACTCAAAGGCTTGCTCAGGGGGGCCACTGCACTGCACCTGCCTCCAGGCACCCTCGGCATCACACTGCGGGAGGTAAATGCTGGAGGGCTGAGACATGCCACTTGGATCTGAGAACAGGAGTTTCACAGCCTTCAGAAACTCCTGACCAGCTGTTACTTGGCAAGCACTTGGGCCTGGGGAAAAGAAAAACATGCATTACACCTCTTAGGAATGCACTGAAGATATACAATACTCTCTACACCCCTAGTACTATAAACACTAAAAACTTGGTCCCTTATCCCAATGCTACCAACAACATTTCTGGCCTGTTATTAAGAGGTCCAATGCTTTCAAGCTCCTAAGCTGAACCACGGTAAGATTTCCAAAGTCATGTGAGCATTGAAAGATGAACATAGCTATGATTTTTAAAAACATCTGAGCACATCAGGTGCCTGTAGTTCTTACTGGGGGGAATAAGTGCTTGGTGCCACTAAATCATAGAATCATAGAATGGTTTAGGTTGGAAGGGACCTTGAAGATCATCGAGTTCCAACCCCCTTGCCACAGGCAGGGACACCTCCCACTAGACCAAGTTGCTCAAATGCCTTCCTGAATCTGTTCACACCAACCAGGTATTTTCAGATACACTTGATAATCTGGCAGTTAATTCTTATTCAGCCAGTCCCTGCAAAAGCGGCCATCTAAATAGTGGGATAAAACTGATCTTATTTCCCTTTGGACTGAACCAGAATTTTCAGATTATGTTGTCCTCTCTTCCTATTCTCTACTGGATATTGCAGCTGAATATAAAAATACCACCCTTCAAAATGCTGGACTGAGTTTGTTTTGGAAGCCTTTATTGCCATCTCCAGAGCTGCTTATTTTGCCACCAAGCAGCTCTGCAAACATAGCAAACATAAGAGCTCATCCCCTTTTGAGCACCAGAGAATTATGAACCTGTTTATTTCTGATTGCACTACAGATGGGTTGCTAGATATAAATCCCCTACCAATTCAGATCATTGCAATAAATTCCTCACTGCTTCTGCAAATTGCTATTCAAAGGAGCTCCTTCACTATGTAGCACTATCATCTGCTGGATACTCTGCTATTCCTTCCATGATGAGAAGCAGGCTCTTCTCTTGGTCTGTTTTCCCTGCTGATGTGCCATTTTCAGTTCACAGAAACTCAAAAGACAAATACCCTTACCCTATGTGCTTCCTTCTTCCTTTGTATTGCATTACCAGAAGGGCAAGAAGAGGCACTTCATAGTCTATAAGCGAGTTGCAATGGCAAACTGATGTCTAACAATCACTTGGGACTCACTTTTCAGGCCTGACTGCGTAACCTTTATGAGAAACGTATTAGCCTTTGAATCCCTCTCCTACGTTTGGATTCCTGTGACATCCTACCAAGTTGATATATTCTTGAGCTAAAAGACTAAAAGAGGTTCATCGTTTATGGCACCAAAGCTCTTCAGTTCTCAGGACAAGGATGAGCCAGTGACTGGGCCCAGGTAACGGTCTTGGAAGTAAAAGGGCTTTTTCACTCAGCATGGGTCACTTTCAGTTACACAGATGTTTCAGGTTTCATGGGCATCATTGTACACACTAGCTACCACTTAGGTGGAGACATATGCCAATGACATGCTCATTAACCAGGCAAGACCTCAGGTTCCTCTGTTTTGAGTGTGCCTACCCCACGCACTGGAACAAGAGGGGACCATCTTTAAGACTTGGGATACCAAGGTTTACACACACTGTATTTCTCACTGTTCCCCTGCAATGGCAGGCCTGACTTGCTTTCCTGTCAGGGGACAATATTTTTTGTGTACATCATCCATACATTTCCAAATATAATCAGATATGAAGAAAGAATCATGAAATTCCAAAACAATAAGGAAGCATCTTTAAATTCCTGGTCTCTAGGACTTACATTGCATTGGTTTTCCAGCTTTTCCCTTTATTCCTGGAATAGTCTCGCCATTCAAATCAACACAGAAGCAATTCGTCCCATAACACTGGAGTGGCAGAAAATCTCCATTCTCGGTACACGAGGGAATAAAAAGATCTGATCCTGCAGGCAGGCTTTGCTTCAAGTTTTGCAGGTTTCTCCTTTGCTTCTCACAATCAGTGGGACACCTTGGACGTTTGCCTTGAACTCTTGAGCCTGGAACTTCCTTACCTGAAGTGTCCAAACACCAGCACTCTCCTGCATAGCACTGAACTTCCTCATACCTCCCCTCCTTGGTGCATGTTGGAACAAACAAGTCCCTTGGCAAGTCACCACAGTCTTCGGATCCCAATGCTAGCTTCACCACTTCACCTAAATCTTCAGCAATTCTTTTGGGGACAGAAATCACTTGTTGAAGAAAAGTAAAGAACTCTGGTAATTCCAGGACAGAGGAAAGGAATTTCATCATATTCTGATTGTCCTGTAGAGTTACTGTGCGGCCAAAGCTGCCCACCAGAGGTTCACTCAAAACGGAGCTCCCCTTTAATACCTCCAGTGTCAATGCCTCAGCTGATTGCAGAAGGTCTTTGTTGTTATCCCTCTCTGCCACATCCTCCTTTGCGAAAAATTGGCCAATGCTGTATTTCCCACTAGTGCCAAGCGCCCCTGTGAAGTTAAACTGGATCAAATTCTTCAAGAACTTTCCTCCAAAGAGATTTTCTTGGAAACGCTTTGGATTGGCAGTAAATTGAAGTGCCATTTGAGCCAGTTCCCTTGATGGGAACATCCCTGTGATGGCTTCACTCAGGGTGGTTTCTAGCCTGGGAATCTGGCTGGCATACAGGCTTTGTGCAACTGGGGACAACAATCCAGAGTCCAGAAACAGCTCCTTGAAGGAGGGAGGGCAGGGTCTTGAGAAGCCAGCTATTTTTTCTGATTGCGTATCTGGTGTGGAAAACAAATTGGGCTGGCTGAAGTACCCAGCAGGGCCATAAAATATCCTTGACAAGGCCCGTCGTCTCTCAGAGATGCACACTTGTTCTTCACCTAGACAAAGATTTAAAAAAAAAATAAATGCAAATTTTGGAACCTCCAAAACCTGTAACTCTATGGCTGCCTCTCAATCAACCTTGGCAGAAACTACCTAAAAGTGTAGTTTAACCTGTCTCTAGTTCCTCAACTATGCATCACACACATTGCTAAGGAAATTTGAACTGTTGCTGAATATGATCTAATAAATGAACTTCTCCCATCAAGACACAAAGTGAAAGGAAACTTTCCTTCACCACGTCCGAGTTGTCTACTCTGTGGTGTTTTCTGGTTCTGTTGTGTCCCAATGTAAATCCTCATTCCTGTTGCTATGGCTGAAAGGATGAATAAAGTCTTTTTCAAATACATTAACTCTCTAGTAGGATGCCTGCTTCTAATGCAAATCTCCAATGATCCAGGCACAATATGTGAACCTAAGAAAGAGGAATAGACTGCAGAAAAACAGAAAGTTATTTTAACCAATGCCCACTAATGAGGAATTTCTGGAGGCTTCCTACCTAGATCTTCAGCTTCATAGTGAAGTGTTCATTACAAGTTTGAAAACAAATTGTTAAAATTAGCAGTAACTGAGTGCTAAGGACCAGATGGTGTACACAAATGAGCTCTAAAGGAAAAAAATTCCAAAATTTCAACAAAAATAGTCAAATATCAGGGTACTGATGGTACCAACAGTGGCCCTGGTCACCCACATCCTGGGCCAAGCTATATGCGGGTGTATCTGCATCCAGCCCCATCTGTATGTTCATACACAGACAGCAACGGCTCCAAGTTAGGATGCAACATGTCACTGAAGAAGGACCTCTGAAAATGTCACCTTAAGGTTCAAAATACATCAAAAAGACTTAGCAGATATAGAGAAACTGAGAACCAAACAGACAGGATGGTTATGGCACTGACTGGATCTCTGTAACACACACAGCAGCTTGAATCATGTGCCACATGTAACCACCATGGTTACCTTTCTCTGAAAAAGGAGTAGCAGAATTATAGAGAAGGGATGCAAAAATAATTTGAGGACAGAACAGCTTTTCCAGTAGGACACACTATTCATTTTGGACAAAAAAACACGATAAAGTTAAAACCCAGGATTCTCCCCATCATTTACAATAGACAATTATTATTTTGTATTTCTCATAGTACAGGAATTAGAATGGCCCAGAAGTAGAACACAATTATCATCATGAAATTTATCACCAGAGGATCCTAGGAAGGATAAAAGGTTAAAGAGCAATTGCGCAAATCCCAGGAAGATGACTCCATAGAGGAGTGCTGAACACTGTGATCTGGGGACTCCTTAGCCTGCAGGTAACAGGGAGGATATAGGGAAGCTATATGCATTTCCCACGATTCTCAGGTTTTATCCCTAAGCACCACTGCTGTCCCTGTAGGTGACAGGATGGTGGATAAACAGCTTTGGTCTGCTCCAGCATGGCCTCCCCACCCCATCCCCATTTATTCCACATTCAGGCAATATGATAAAGCATTTGTGAATCCTGTTAACAGTAAGCACAAAAGCTGGAAATCTTAAAAGCTGCTAAAATAGATTAGCAAGTAATCTGAGGCTCTGTGATCAGCATCTTTCTCACTCCTCCTTTCACCCCCTTGTCCTGCTCCGCAGCTCCTGGCAGGGGCTCAGGATCCCTCACTGTGGTTCCTTTGTAAAGGCATTTTCTGTAGGATGGGCCCCTTCTGTTTTCAGTGTTGGCTCTTGGTAAGAGGGATGAAGAACATTCCTCTGGGGACCAATAAGTCAGTGTAAGCCACAGTCCCGCAAGTATGCTAATATGAACCAAATGTAGGATCATGGTCTTTAAACGTTCTCTCCTCCTACCCACTGTTGAATCAAATCAAAGCAGAGTGAGAAGGAATAAACAGAAAAGCACTGCTGGGGCGAATTTACTGTAAAAGGCCTGAAAAGGAGCATGTCCCTATCAGGACCGCCTGGTGCCCCAGGCCATGCGAGTACCCAAGGTGCTACCCACACCTTCGCCTCTGCCTCCTCCAGCCCTCACGCTGCTGAGTGTGAGAGTCAAAGATATTAAAAGAGAAATAAACCAGAGCAGAACTGGAGACACACACATGGCATGTAGCTGTCTGAACACGGACTGCAGCTATGTCCTCCTGAAATACCTTCTCGGGAGTTAGTCTGCAGAAATTTTTCCCTGCCTAAATTTCCTGAGGCCGCCAATAAAAGCTGCAAGCAGCCTCAAGTCATTGCCCCCCCTCCCCGAAAACATCATCAGGAGGGCTCAGCGAGGCACATTCAAAGAGAAAACAACCAGTCGCAACATATGGCGAGGCCTCTCAGAGGTTCCCTTGCAATATCCTTGGTGATCAGCCTCGGAGGCATGCTAACGTTTTCATTTCACAGTAAGCCTGTCTGTGCCCAGAGCACTTCGAGTGACTTGGAGCCGTAACACCCAGGGAAGGTTCCTCCTTCTCTATCTGCGTGGTAAGATTGTGTCTCGCAGACAGAGCAATTACCTTCCCCGAAGGCGGCCCCCGCATTAAGACCCTGTGCCCCAACCCTCCAGCGCAATCCTGAATATTTAGGTAGTGCGCTTTGGAGTGAAGGTTTTTAACTTTCCTCCTCCCCTCCGGCCCTTGGACATTTCTGCTGTCATTTCCATTTGGCGCACTGATTTGATGGTTTATTTTTAATGAAATCTCTCAAAGTCCAAACCCATACACCTTTTCAGATTATTTTTTTTTTACCAGATTTGAAAATTCTCACGGCCAAGTATGCAGTGACAGGGATGGGAAGAAAAACTGCTCAGGATGAGAAAAAAAGAGATACCTTAAAAGTTCAGTGGCATTTCACCAAAGGAAGGAGGCAAAACGCAAGCCCAGTATCACTGGCTTCCTTATATGATCCCAGATATTCTGACTTAACACCCCAGCTCCTGCAGTCAAGACAGATATCATGGCTGCATAGAAAAGCCCTGTTGTATGCAAAACTAGAAGGCTAAAGAAAGTCCATAATGGGAAATAAAAGGAATACGACATTTAATAATTTATTAGAATGTGGCTCTTAACCCCAGGGAGGTTTTTGGATCCCAGTTTTCAAACATCAGAATGCGTCAGAGCTTAGAAGGGAACTGGTCCTTCAGGTTTCTCCCTCGAGATGCTGAGAGATGTGTTCATTTTTCTTTTTCCAAACCTCATACGTACCGCAGGCTGGGGGCTGTCCTCGTCTCTTTGTGCCTTGGACCTCCTGTCCTTTGGTGTCCACACACCAGCACTGTCCTCCCTGCTGGCACTGCACTGGCGCGTAGCCCCCATCAGCATCACAAGACGGCACGTAGGCGTGCTGGTAGCGCAGGGCTGCGTACCGCTCAACCTCGCACTTTGAGGGGCCTGGAAGGAAAACAGTATCTGTTAAGGAGGGAAAACTTAAAGTTTCAGAACCATCTCTGCTTCATTCCATCGTTTGCCTACTTGGGAGAAAAAAAAAAAAAAAAAAAAAAGAAAAAAGTTTAATTTCCAATTTCCTGACTGTTTTCAGTGACACATCAAGTACCAGCCCAAAATATGAATTCTACATCCACTTTTCCACTGCAGAACTGGCCCCGGGGTTTTCTACTGTAGGTATTCATTTCTGAAAACTAAACAGAAAATAAAACCTCAACACATTTTTCAGCCATAGTCGCAGGTAGGCAAAGTAGCAGCATCCCAGTGAGCTGTGCTGGAGGCTGGGTGAGCTCTGGCCCTTAATGCAAATGCAAAGCTGGTGAACAGAGACAGATGTGCAGCTTGGGAGACTGAGATGAAGGCAAACATCAATGTTTCTGAAGAGAATGAGCCGTTGCTGCTGCAAAAGGATATGCACCTGACTGTGGAGATTTGGTCTGGGACCAACCGATTTCTTTCATTTCTCTTCGTGGGGATCTGAAGACCCTATTCCTGTCAGACTGTCCCGAATGGCAGAGAAGCCAAAACTCCATAAAGCAAATTTTACGATCTCTCCAACACTAGACTCCACCCTTCCAACAGAAATTTTGTGTGTTTATATAAACCTGTGATCCTACAGCCTAAACATTCCTCACCTTCAAGAGCTTTCCAGCTACACTCAGCTACCAGGTTGATGGCAGCAAGAGCATCACATCAGAACAACCTGTTCATCAAGGAAATCTGACAACTTTCTCAATGCCGGTGGCTTCAGGTGGCGGTGTGAGCTCTGGGTAAGTCACCAACGCAGTTCCTCAGTGGCTGAGGAGCGTGGTCACATCTCCATCTTGTGGCTGTTACAGCTTCATCTTCGCTGACAGCCGCTGCATCCCCAGCTGCAGTCAGAGCTTATTGCCCAACGCTGTGCAATGGGAGGGGGAAGATGCTTTCCAGACTCCCCAGAATTATCAGCTGGTCCCAGAAATAGAAAAACCACGTGACTCTGTGGCCGGAAGACTTACATCAGTATCTGCTTAATATCTCTGGTGATGCAACTCCTTAGAGCAAGGGTCAGATGGCAACATCAGAGAAATTTGGACAGGAGGGTGAAGGATCACACCAGGGGGTTCAAACTCTCCCCAGCCAAGGGAACTCTCTTGGGCTCTGGTGTAGGAGAGAGAAGGAGGTACCTGACCCCCTGTCCCACATAGTTCACCGCCTGTAGGTAGAGAAACTCTGTCCCCGTTTGCCTGCCCTGACCAGGGCAGGAATGGACCCAAGGGCAGATCCAGAAGTCCAGCCTGGCTGGCTAAGGCACTACGAACTCTTGTGTAGCCTCCTGGGGATCGAGTGTGTTGTGGTCAATGTATTGGTACATGTGGTCGTTGTGTTGGTACACTATTTCTGAGTGTACTAACATAAATTAGGGAGCTTTTTCTCAGGCTTTTAACTTAATAAATCACCAGATGCATCTCCACAATCTCAGGGCAAGAGGTACGAAGAGGTCATGGGATTTCAACTAATGCGAACTTCAAGTGCACGGGAAAGCGTTGATCAGAGGACAGGTACAATCTGCTGGTATGAATGTACAATCCAGAGATGAAAAGCCAGCTGTAATTCAGGGACCTTGATTCTTGCACCAAAACTGTGATATTATATGTTTTTAGTGCAAAAGACTCCTAGAACAATTCTCCCCAATGGCAGCTGTCACAATATAAGCTCCAAAATTGTCACCTTATTTACAGGGCATCACGTGGGTGCTACTTACATCTGAACTTGCCAGAGGTAGCTAGCTGAACCCCCAGGAACCGCCTCTGCAGGATCCGATATATGCTGGTCTCTGTGAACGTGCGGGCAGGCTCCAGCGCAGAGAAAACTGTGTCGTAAACTTCATCGAGCAGCAGTTCCAAGCCTGGGAAAGAGAGACTTTTAGCACAGAGCCTGGTTTTAAGACAGAAGTCACCTACTTTACACCAGAGTAGCAGAACTGGAAGCCTATCAGGAAAAAGAAAACCAGTCCTCTAAACAGGCCAAATGCGAACTTCTACTGCATAACCCTAATGCGCTGCACCATACAACCCACTGCTGAGCACCCAGTCACTAGTTTTACACTGTGACATCTACCAAAACAAGCAGGAGGAATGTCCCATAACCGGCACTGTGCTGTGGTTTTGTTAGGTTCAGTCTGCAGTAGAGTAATTGATGGAATTTTGGAAACTGATGTTACCAAAAAACATTCTGTCTGTATACTAATAATAAAAAAAAAAGAAGACATGCAGTAGTTTCCCTGAGTGTACAAATATTTTTGAGAACTTCTCACCCTTGTGAGAATTAAATGTTGAAGCATTCATCTGCCATCTAAATTTTAAGCTATCATGCTTTGCATTTTCCCCTTTTCTTTATTTTTTTTTAATGTTTAAAACCATAGTATCTAAGGAACGTGAGTCCTCAGCCTCCTCATTCCTCCGTCTTGGAAAAAATATTCTTTCTTCTAAAGTGTTCCATCAACTATTAACATGTCTTGTCTNACCAAAAAACATTCTGTCTGTATACTAATAATAAAAAAAAAAGAAGACATGCAGTAGTTTCCCTGAGTGTACAAATATTTTTGAGAACTTCTCACCCTTGTGAGAATTAAATGTTGAAGCATTCATCTGCCATCTAAATTTTAAGCTATCATGCTTTGCATTTTCCCCTTTTCTTTATTTTTTTTTAATGTTTAAAACCATAGTATCTAAGGAACGTGAGTCCTCAGCCTCCTCATTCCTCCGTCTTGGAAAAAATATTCTTTCTTCTAAAGTGTTCCATCAACTATTAACATGTCTAAAAGGTATCCTGAGACTATGAAAGAAAAGGAAGGATCACTGATGTCCCTGCCTGTGGCAGGGGGGTTGGACTAGATGATCTTCAAAGGTCCCTTCCAATCCAAACCATTCCACGATTCTACCTAAGCAAGAAGAAAACAGTTCAGTCTCCAGGCCCTTTATACTCCCCTGCATTTCCTAATTGGACTTCTCAAATACGACACAGCTTTCTAGTGTGGGCAGAGGCTGGACATTCAGAAAACCTATTCCACCATCCCAAAAAGGACAGGATTAGCTCCCGGACAGCAACTCCACTTGCTACTGACTGAAGCTCTGCTGCTAAGGGTGGGATTTCATTAGTGAGCTCCAGCCTTTCCCATGGGCACTACACTGGTCACAGTGGTCTCACCCCTTGTAAGAATGAAACTGAAGTCCCAAACAAATCTGAAGACTGATACTTGTTACTTGTCCTTTCCCTTGGGAATTCAAAGCCCCTCAAGTTAAAGGATGAGCTGCCGGAGGGTACTTACCGGTGTCTGCTAACTCCCTCCCCAGACTGTCCGCACAGTAACAGTACCCAGAGACCTCCGGGAACGTCTCCCGCAAGGAGCTGAATGTTTGGAAAGCCCCGGGGAGCCTGGAAGGGAAAGCAGCATCCTGTGAGGAGCCTGGGGAGGCCCATCNTCCAAACCATTCCACGATTCTACCTAAGCAAGAAGAAAACAGTTCAGTCTCCAGGCCCTTTATACTCCCCTGCATTTCCTAATTGGACTTCTCAAATACGACACAGCTTTCTAGTGTGGGCAGAGGCTGGACATTCAGAAAACCTATTCCACCATCCCAAAAAGGACAGGATTAGCTCCCGGACAGCAACTCCACTTGCTACTGACTGAAGCTCTGCTGCTAAGGGTGGGATTTCATTAGTGAGCTCCAGCCTTTCCCATGGGCACTACACTGGTCACAGTGGTCTCACCCCTTGTAAGAATGAAACTGAAGTCCCAAACAAATCTGAAGACTGATAGTTATTATTTGTCCTTTCCCTTGGGAATTCAAAGCCCCTCAAGTTAAAGGATGAGCTGCCGGAGGGTACTTACCGGTGTCTGCTAACTCCCTCCCCAGACTGTCCGCACAGTAACAGTACCCAGAGACCTCCGGGAACGTCTCCCGCAAGGAGCTGAACGTTTGGAAAGCCCCGGGGAGCCTGGAAGGGAAAGCAGCATCCTGTGAGGAGCCTGGGGAGGCCCATCAACAACAACAAAGAGTCATCTGTGTTTCCCTCCCAAATCTGTACTGCAAGGATGTCTGCAGAGCACAAAGCCATTACAAAACGCTTCGGTCTCCTTGTGGCACCCAGGCTTTGACATGATCCAGATCGGTGTTTCAGCAGGAAAACAAGACTCCTAAATGCCATTTTTTTTTAAAAACACAGGACAATCGCCCTTCAGACAGATTTCTGACCCTTCCTAAGCAGGTACCCAGCATGTAACACTCATTTTCAATGCTATTCTCATCTTCGAAAGCCTGTCAAAGAATGTAAAATAGATGGATGTTGGTTTAATGTTATTACAACACCCATTCATTAGCTCCTTCCACAAATCTGCACAGGATGGCAGAGTGCCTAAACAAACAGGTTGCTTCCTCTTCCCTACATGCTACGTACGCATTCTGCACTGAATTAAGCACAAAAGCTGATAAAAACCTCACTAATCTCTTTCATTTTCAGAGCATGGCTCAACAGATTAAGGAGAAAGGGTTTTTAACATATTACAAGTAAGATTGACTCTTACTGCTGGAGATCAAAGACACACTAGTTTCCAGTATAATATTCTAAGAGTGACAACAGCCAGATTCCAGTGAAGCAACGATTAAGGAAGGAAACTTAATAGGGTCAGAGTTGGAAAAAACATAATAAATGTGATCTTAACTGACAGACACTCTAGGGTTTCTCCAAGCAAACAGAAGATAAGTTTTTCGAGATTCAGGCAATATGACCAGTGGAATAATTTTGCCAGATTCCAAAACTCATATTGTTTTACAGACACATAGCCTTACCCTGAAATACGATAAATGTCTGGTGTCCCAGCTGCATGGGGCTTATTCGGGAAAAATCTAACAACAAGGAAGTGGAATTTTCTGCTCAAGACATTCAGAGAATTACACAAAGTAGGTTTTTACCAAGGAAGGACACTTAGCAGGAAGAGTAATGGTAGATTAGGCCCTGATCAACTGGGAAAAAGGTTAACGTGCCAAAGCGCTTTACAACAACTCTACGAAATTGGGACCATGACCAGCCCCAGTTCCAGTGCCACCCTCCTGCAGCCTCAGGGCTGCTCTACAGCACGTGCAGTCTGCAGTGCCCCTGAGAAATGCAGCGAGACTAGATAAAAGGAAGAATTTTTTTTGCAATAAGGGTGGTGAAACACTGGCACAGGTTGCCCAGAGAGTTGGTAGATGCCCCATCCCTGGAAACATTCAAGGTCAGGTTGGACGGGGCTCTGAGAAACCTGATCTAGTTGAAGATGTCCCTGCTCATTGCAGGGGGGTTGGACTAGATGGCCTTCCAACCCAAACCATCCTATGATTCTATGAGACGTTTGTCTGGCTCAGAACCAGTGGTCAAGTGAAAGGAGGGGAGTAATGGCCCTTTGCTACCTTCAAATGTCTGCCCGAGAGCTCTGCCACCTCTTGCCAGGAGAGCTGAAGACGTTACTGCTTCCTCAGTGTATCAAAGCACAAGCTGGGGAATGCATGAAGCAACAGCAATCCCTGGCAAAGGAAGGGGCTGGCAACTTTGGGGTCATCCCGGTGTTATCCAGCAGTGCTCCTGCCTCAGCGCTTGCACATCCCTGCGTAGCGCTGCCTGGCTCTGGCACTCTCCCACATCTTCAAATTAAAAGCCTAATGACTCCCTCCACTTTGGATCGTCAAATCTTGCTCCGCTGCTGACACTGGCATGCTAAAAGCAATCAAAATGTCATACTTCAGGGCACAAGGAGAATTCTGTCAGCATTAAAACAATACAATTTAAGATATAAACAGCTAAATACTATCTTTCAATGGTCTTCTATGTATACATGGACATAAATGGCTTGTGGCATTTCAAGAGCTTTCTGCTCTCCTGAATTATCATGCACAGGCCACTGCCCAATCAGGAAAATTATCTTTTCTCTTAGGAGACCAATGCCCCTATATTCAAAGGCAGAGCTCTGCACTGCTCACGTCCCTGGAGCTCATCCCCTCCGCATCTCAACGTCTAGGTGAGTGAAACAGGATGCAATGAAAAAATTCTGCATGCTGTTTTCTTTCATCCTCCATGTTAAGAAGTCACATGCATAATTATACTACTTTTATATGGGGCAGGTGTGTAGTCATATCCTGTCATTCTGGTTATTTTTGTTCCACGTTGAGAGTACAGCTAAATAAAGTACAAACGGATATAAATGAGGCCCACACAAACAAGAGGACAGAACTTTGCTCACCTTTCTTGGAAAACTCACTTCCTACCACTTCTTTTCTTTTCTGAGCCTCTTTTTAATCACAGTCCTTGAGACGAATAGCGATAACACAGACTACCTCATCTATCAGACCCGGTCCAAAATAATGGCTGAAGCAAAAACTACTACATTTAAGTTATGGATAAATTTATAGTGTGTCCATGTGCTCCAACAAAAATGCTGGCACTCAAAAATATGGGAAAGTAAATAAATGTGAGGTTGTTGACCTTTTCTTCCAACTGTGTCTTTGCTCTTGGCTTCCAGCAAAGATAACTCATTACTGATCTTCAAAAGCAGGTTTGCAAGTAATACCGTCTATGTTTCTATGTGCAGCTCAAGTTACAGCTGCCTTTCCCACTGACTACTCAGAAACAGAGGGAAAAATCCAAATCATGTTTTTTTTCCACTGCCAATGAAATAATACCTAATAGGACAGAACCTCCAGTGAGTTGGGATAAAGACACTGAAATAAGGTCTTCAGTCCGATGAAAATTATAGCAAGAAAGTAAAAATATACTCCTCAACTTTTTGTTTCTTGATCTTTCTCCCCAATCTGCTACAGGGTCTTCTATATGGCTGCCCATCCAAGCAGGACTTGGGCACAGTCTGTATAAAATAAGTAACAGCAGCCAAGTCACCAAGGTGAGGCAGGAAATGTGGGCTCATCTTCTTTCCAAAAGTCTTCCTCTTGGGGAAGTCTTAGCTCTAAGCCACTGAATTTCTCTATTTATTCTAACATATTGATTTATTCTGGAATATTTATAAAGATGTAAGCAAAAAATTTGGAAAGGGAATTAGTTTGACAGGTCTAGATTTCCAAAATCAATCTGTGGAACCAAAGAAAGTTACTCCACTGGTTTCACATGAGCATAAAATATGGGTTTAAATCCCTGTTCTGCTATAGTCCTTTCCTGTGGAACTCATCCCTTCAACTCCGTACCATGGCCTCCTGTTTACGGGACAGGATAATGACATTTCAGGCAGGAACACTGTGAAAATAAACATATTAATGACCTGAGATATTCAGTTATGATGGTAATGGGTTAAGTCAATGCCATAATTAGAAAGGTAGGCAGCTGGGAGGGAAGCGATCCTGCTGTGATTAATTACATGACACAGACACAAGAAAAGCCCAATCTTGCAGGCCTTTGTGGACAAATGTCCCAAGGGGAGAAAAAAAAAAAAGTTAATTTAAAGCATTGCTTTCTCCTCTGAAATTGCTGTTTTAGTATTTACACACTCCACAGGCCAAGAAACGAAACAGCCGCATTATTTTGCTCTTGCCAAAATAACCTCTCCCGAAGCTCTGACAAATTTGTGCTGTGCACTTGGGCCTGCCTTTCAGTTTTGCTTAAATTAAAAAAGAAAACCCTCAAAATAGCAAAACGGATATTTACAACAAAATCCCTTTGCTACTACAGAGCCAAGTGAGAACGAGACATTCCATTTACTCCACTGCCCTCCACCAAAGAAATGTGTTGGCTGAGAAGCCAAGAGAATGGCACTTCACAAGAGACCGAAAGGTTTCTCTGGAATGTCTGAACATCTGCACCGTAATGAACTCCACTCCCTGTGGTTCCCCTTGTCCATCCCTTATTTCTCCACTTGAGCACCAGCTCCTCCACAGGACAATGCCTTTTTGCTCCCACAGACAAGCATTTGATCCAGCATTTTAGAGTCTTCCCCAGCCCATACTAACCACCCAAAGCCAGTCATATGTCAGAGTGCCCATTTATCACCCGCTGGTTCACCTGTGTGAGCAACCCTGGCACTGCCTAAAGGGACGAGAGTTTCCCACCATCGTGTGGAACTTGCTCTTTGCATGCTGCTACTTGTCCTTCTGTCCATCTGTTTTCATCTCCTATATGGAATCATCTTTCCTATCTCATATGTACATTTGAATTCCTCTCTTCCTTCCACATTTATCTCATTTGCTGTTGTGTGTCTGTCTGAAAGGTATCCCCGGTTACTTTTCCAAACACAGATCACAGTGTGGTATCCACTGCTGTGTGAGGACACACTGATTAGACTGCAGGGATGGAATATCAGGCTTTTCTAAATGAGAAAATTTAATTCAGAAGAAAAAGTTGGTATATTCACTAACAGAAAATACCATCATGTGGGGGCACAGAAGAAGGACTTCTTGTGGAAAAAAAACTGCAGTAAGACACTGACTTGAAGAGGTACGCAGGACTGCCTCCCTGTTTCAGAAGCCTACACGCTTACCTGTTGTAACTATGAACAAGATCAAAAAACATCATGTCTGTAGTGTTGACAAACTTGCACTGGACAGGCAGAAACTCTCCATCTGCTGAGCACTGTGGTGGGCTCTTCTCCCCAAACCCATGGAGAATGCGGCGGTCTCGGATCTCACAGTTCCCCGGACCTGACAGGGAAATAATGTTTACTGGTGTTTTAACTTCTCACAAAGAGCTGAGTAGCCACCCCGTGGTTTGGAAGGGGTTTATATTAATTTCATTGAATACAGACACCTAGATGCTTCATATTTTTTTATAACCAAAAGAAATAGAGACTTAAATTCCCCAGTTACGCAGCTGTACTTCTGTAGGGTAAGTGTAGGCTGCAGTGTCCAAACTCCTGATCTGCCACTTTTCATTCACACCAAAGCCTCCCACTCTACAAAACCCACTGTTCTGTTGAATATTACTTACACCGCGTTGGCTTTCCTCTCTGCCTGGTGCCATAAATCTCCATTCCTTCTGGATCTACACACCAGCACTGACCCAGCTCCGTGTCACACTGCACCTCATCAAACGCCCCTGAATCCAGGCACTGAGGGATGTAGGAGATGCTGCTGCTGTTGATGTAGCGACTGACCAAGATCCTCTGCTTTTGTAACTGGCAAAAGGATAAGCCTGTAGTACCAGAGAGGGGCACTGTTAGAGGAAGGTACTTGTTGGGCACTGAATCATTTATTAAGGCAATATCTAAGTTTTCTGAGAGCTGCAAGTTCTGATTCTGCCACCCAGGGGCATGAGGACGTTGATGGACTTGAGGTCATGAAAATCGGTATACAGAAACCCACCACAGATGGGGTTGAAGCCCTCCAGCTCAAAAGTTGATCCTTCATTCATGATTTACATTATTGTGTCCTTCACAAATACAGACCATCCAGGTGTATCGGGTTTCCATGATCAGCTCCGAAGAAACTCCGGAACTTCCATGAGAAAGACCCAGAAAATTACAACAAACTAGAGTCCATCAGAGTCTGGGGCTAACCTATTCTTGATTTCAGCACCTCAAATGCAGATTTAAATGGCTTTTTACCAAATCTGAACAAAAATAGAAACTTGTGACTTACAAGATACGGGGTATCCATTCTGTTTGCTGCCAGGTACCTCAATGCCATTCTCATCCACACACCAACAGGAAAGACCATTCCTACTGCACTGAACTGTCCTGAAGGGGATCACAAGTAACATATTTTACTTTGTTAGTGACAGAATCCTCAGTCATCCAACATAAACCAAGACATAAGGCAAACCAAACAAGTTCAAGTACTTTAACACCGCAAATAATGGAATCAGAAAGGGCTGTGTTTCTGATGACTTTAGATCTTCCTGATGGGGGCTCTTAATTCTAGTAATTCTCTGAAGTCTTCATGAGTTGCAGATAAGTGACTGGAAGTCATTCAGGAAAGAAGCAGGTTGGACAGAATACTGATTCTTATTATTTGAGAATTACCATACATTTTGAGACATTTTTTAAGTCAAATCTATAGCATGGTCTAGGTCCTCCACCCTAGGCAACAGTAAGATAATAGTAGAGAACATTACAATTTGCACTCCCCCCAGACACANCATTATTGTGTCCTTCACAAATACAGACCATCCAGGTGTATCGGGTTTCCATGATCAGCTCCGAAGAAACTCCAGAACTTCCATGAGAAAGACCCAGCAAATTACAACAAACTAGAGTCCATCAAAGTCTGGGGCTAAGCTATTCTTGATTTCAGCAGTTCAAATGCAGATTTCAGTGGCTCTTTACCCAATTTGAACAAAAATAGAAACTTGTGACTTACAAGATACGGGGTATCCATTCTGTTTGCTGCCAGGTACCTCAATGCCATTCTCATCCACACACCAACAGGAAAGACCATTCCTACTGCACTGAACTGTCCTGAAGGGGATCACAAGTAACATATTTTACTTTGTTAGTGACAGAATCCTCAGTCATGGGACATAAACCAAGACATAAAGCAAGCCAAACAAGTTCAAGTACTTTAACACCGCAAATAATGGAATCAGAAAGGGCTGTGTTTCTGGTGACTATAGATCTACCTGATGGGAGCTCTTAATTCTAGTAATTCTCTGAAGTCTTCATGAGTTGCAGATAAGTGACTGGAAGTCATTCAGGAAGGAAGCAGATTGGACAGAATACTGATTCTCATTATTTGAGAATTACCATACATTTTGAGACATTTTTTAAGTCAAATCTATAGCATGGTCTAGGTCCTCCACCCTAGGCAACAATAAGATAATAGTAGAGAACATTAAAATTTGCACTCCCCCCAGACACAGCTTAAACTCATTAATTTCTTACATCCTCAGGCAACACGCTGCTCTCTAAACCACCATCCTCCATGTGCTTTAGTTCCTTTACTGCCTTTAGAAGGAAACCCAACTGTGCTACTCACAGCAGGGTGGATAACTTCTCCAAGTCAACTTGGCTCCGCTGTGCCAGCTGGCACACTGACCACAGACCACTCACCCATGAGCACGCGCAATAAGACAGCAATTGCGTTACACAACCAGCTGCACCAAGTATTTAATAATGCTCCCAGCATTAGCCTATTAATATTAGATTGATGACCTCTTAACCCAGAGATTATTTCCAGCAACATGGAATTCATTCAGGAGAGGATGGATCTGTAACATGGCTCAATGAAGTCCCTTCAGTCTCCTGCATCTCTCACCCCAATATAGCAGCTCTTCAAAACTGAGGCTAAAGCTTCCATTAGTAATGAAACAAAACAGCAGAATAATAGTGGGGATGAGTTACCTGAATTGGCCATCTTCTGAGCACTGGGGAACGTAAGTTTCTCCTCCTGAAAAAGCCTTTTCCCTCTGAAGTTCACATGGACGTAATGGTTGGGAATCTGTCTGGTACTCTGGAAGCAGCAAGAAGGTAAACACCTAAGTGTGGTTTCACCACGAGCCTGTTCTTATCAAAACCCTGTTAGTGCCAACACTGCGTGGTAAAAGCCCCCAGGTTCATGGCTGGTTGTTTCCCCATTGCTCCTTGCATGTGTTTCCGTGTGGGACAGCACCAGGAGGTACTGAACAAACTTGCAGGGCTGCCAGCTGCAGGATCAGCACGTGATGGAGATGCTCATGAACCCCTTTCCCAGGCCTACATTTAATTAGCTTCAGCTCTGTTCTATACTGGTATAGCCATCATTTTCTGGTACCTGAGGTACTCTACGTACTCAGAGTCAGTTGTGGCTATCACCACAAAACAGCCCTTTTCCATAACCACACACATCACTATTAATGTTTTATGAGTATTTATTCTTTACTGAAGCTAAATCACTCACTATTCTACCAAAAGGAGAGGTACTTCTTCATAATCTTATGAAAGAGCTAAAAAGAATCAATGTCTAGCAGTTAGCATCAGACTAATTCATATTAGGAGAACTACTCAATTTTGAGCAGGGCAGGTGATCAGCTGCTGAAGCCACCCGGCAAGAAACCAGTCAACTCTTCAGTTCTTAATGCATTCAAAACCACATTTGGATGCTGTTTTAGGAGAAGGATGATAATTCAGTAAGTTCTTTCATACAGAACAGATTAGTCAATCTGACACTTTCTCTGTCAATATATGATGAATGTCATGCTCTTAATTCCGTTGACTAGTTCTATAAAAATATAGCAAACAAACAAAACCATAGCTACAGTGATTTAGACCAAAGTTTCACTTAATCCAGTATTTGGTCTGAGTGTGACCACACATAGTAGTGCAAATACATCGTGAGTATTCTGAAGGCTTTTCACCCTCCGATAATTTGCAGCTCAGGGAATTCTTTAACCACAGATGGTTTCTGTGGACCTAAGATCTCTGAATCACTTCTCTTTCTGAGAGTTTTTACTGTGCCCCCTAAAGCCCATGTGAAAATTTTCATGAGACCATAAAGGGATTTTAGGTTAGCTCACCTATAGACATCCACATCTCACAATTTCCACCTCAGACGTGACTTTGAGCCAGTTGCTCTGGGATGTGTGGAGATCCCTTTGTACAGTGCTGCAGTCTACTAAGACAGCTGAGTTAAGAGATTAATGAGTGATTCAAATGCTTGTGGTGCAGGACAGCCAAACTCAGACCAGAGAACTGGGGACGGCACTCCGACTGTCCAGTATCTTAAGTTAAAATTCAAGCCTAAACTAGATCATGGCACTTACAAGTAGAAGATACAGTCTTAGGACCTTCACATCCCTGCAGTGCCACCTTTTCTCAGCCAAGCTCCTCTACTCCAGCCTGTTCTTCCAGACAACGGGCTTTTTTCCACCCAGAAATCCAGGTGTACTGAACCCAGATAACTCTGACCATTTAAAGGTCCTTATAGCTTAGTGTTTCGCCTGGAGCCCAAACTCACTCTCCACAGCACACAATAACTACTGAAGTTTGCAGTGTGTGAGATTCAACACCATTATATACTTCATCGGAATAACACACGGAGCAGCACAAAGATCGCAGGAGCACGGTCGCTATGGGGCACAGACAAAGGAAAAGAAAAACTGTACTTACCGAATATATTAGCTGCTGCTATGCTAATAAAGCAGCAAAGAAGGGCGCAAAGCGGGATGGAGCCCATCTTGCGATGGGAGAGCTCCATCCCCTTCTGTCGGCGGGGCAGCCCTGCACACCCCGGGTAGCCTTCACCTGCCTTTTTATAGCAACTGTCGCACGGATGGGTTCACTTCTGCGCCGGTAGACTGACCTCAAAATTGGGCGAGTGACGCATACGATGCCTCTGAGAAAACCGCAAGAGGCCTGTTCACCTGGAACAGCCCCCGTGGTTCTCCTCAGCCGGTCCTCATCCCCGCTCCAGGGAGCACGGCTGAGCCCACTCATCCGGGAGGAGAACAAGCGGCAGCAGGCAAAGGGGGGACTTCCTTAAATCAACGCGCAAATTGAGCATATTGACATGACCCCGGCCAGAGCCCCGGCTCTCTCCTGCGCTGTGGTGCAACCAGGCTTTGTGCTGTGTGTCAGAAATACACTTTTTTGTGTTTCTAGCGAGCCCACCGTGCCGAGGGGACAGGCAAGAGCCAGGCCTCCAAGCGCTGCAGCACCAGGAGTAAACACAATCCATAACGCGGTGAGTTATTAGTGAAAAACAGGATGGACGCAGCTCCACTGACTGTGAAGGGAATCTGACCTTTTTCATTCACTCACACTCGCACCCTGCACTTTTATGGATGACTACCTGACAGGAAACAGCTCAGCTTCTTGGCCTTCACCCTCCAGGTGTGAGACCAGTATAACCATTAAGCATGTTCAGTCCAGCTTTTTTAGTACAATTACAGGCAAGATCCTCTACCTAAAACATATCTGAAATATTATTTCTTTGGTTCCAGAGTATCGTTTCTTATTTGTCCACCTCTTACGATTATCAGTTAGCATTTACTTGCACCAGGAATTACGAGAACTCACCCTCACTTACGCAAAGCTTGTTAGGCAAATGGGCCCAGAAGAATCAGAATGGTTTGGGTTGGAAGGGACCTTGAAGATCATTGAGTTCTACCCCCCTGCCATGGGCAGGGACACCTCCCACTAAACCAGGTTGCTCAAAGCCCCATCCAGCCTGGCCTTGAACACCTCCAGGGATGGGGCATCCATGATTTCTCAGGGCAACCTGGGCCAGTGTCTCACCACCCTCACAGTGAAAAATTTCTTCCTGATATCTAATCTAAACCTGCCCTCTTCCGGTTTGAAGCCATTCCCCCTCATCCTATCACTACATGCCCTAGTAAAAAGTCCTTCCCCAGCTCTCCTGTAGGCCCCCTTTAGGTAGAATTAGCTAAATAATTACAGAAACACATGTTTGAGGCTGGACTTAGGCTGATTTCAGGAAAAAGGGACAGCAGCACTCTTGTTTGTGATTCCTGGGTACCAGGCAGTCCAGAAACAGCTCTACTGACACTCTCCTACAGCCCAAAGACTGTGCGAAGTGATTCAAGCATCCTTCTACCTAGGCTGCAAACTGCTACAGTGTTTGATATATATGGTAAATGTGATCTCAAACAGCAGTACAGCCTTGCTTCAGCATGGTTAGCCTTTTTAAAATGAGTGGAACTATATTTGGATTTGACTTTCAAGCCACCTACTCCAGACTTGAGGAAAGTCAAGAGTCCACAGGAAGATCAAGCTGGGAAAAGATGAAGAACGTGCCCAGCGTAGATGACAGACCAAAAAAGGCAACCTTCAGAGGCATAAAGAAGAAAAATCCTGTAACAGCCTTGATTAAGCAGGCACAGAAAGAAAATTAATTTCTGGATTAGCATAGCATTTGTAGGGAAATGTACAGGCAGAGCAAAGGAATCTGAGTGAACAGAGAGTAGCCAGCATTAGTGCTGGGCGGCTGAACCAGGGGAGATAAAAGACGGAAAGTCTGACCATGAGATGTATTTCTGACTCAGGTACGCTTCAAGAGTCTCAGGTGTGCGCCCGACCCCCAGAGCAGTGGGGCAGCTACAGGAGAGCAACAGGAGGCAGCCCAGTGCCACGGGCCCTCCGGGGGCTGCAGGGTCAGGGCTCACGGGCACGACGGCATTTCCAAGCCACAGAAACATAACCAGAGTGGGAGTGTGATACTGATTTAGTCCAGATTTCTAAAAACTGGGCTAAAAATTGTGAAACTTGTGCAAAAATTGTCGTTCGGGTTCCTTGCACAGCAAATGGGGGGAGATGCGAGCTCATTAATGCAGCCATTCACTTCCCTCCTCTATTCTTTGCTAACAAAGGTCATTAGTAGTCGATAACAGAGTAAGGCAGACAGGAAACCAAGGAGGTATCAAAGGGCTATTACTAACAGAAAGAAGCACAAATCTGCAATATCTAGATAATGTTGATTCCCAAGATTAGTTGTATTTCCTTCAGAAAGACTCAGAAAACAACCTCTGAACTATGCAAGTTGGGAAGAACAGCCAAGCCTTAAAAGTCTCTTAGAAAACAAAGTGAGAGAGTGAGTTTTGGCAATTGGCATCACTTAAACCACTTCTAGATGTGCGTCAAACCAAGATGGGCATCTCAGTACACGCAAGTTCAATGGGATGCATTAGCCCGTGGATTTTTTATATTTTTTTTTTTAAAAGTAGTTTACTGAGCAATATGTGCAATCCACATTCTTCACAGAAGAGAAGGCACTTGTCATCTATGGCTGGTCAAATTCAAATTAAGAAAAGCCTCACTGAATAACTTTCAGTGAAAGGACAATTGAATTGACCTCTATTTTTAGGACCTGAGAAAACATGGAAGAATATCTTAAAATAGCTCACCGATGAAGGGGAGAAAAGGAGCAAGTGGAAAAGGTCCCTGAGGTCAATATGGGCTTAAAACCAACATGTCTTCAAAAATCATTGCTTTAGTGCTGGAAATGAGGGTTTTGTTTGTTGTACACACTGGCAAAAAGCTCCTCAATCTAGACTATAATTGTAGGGGGAAAGAAAAACGTCAGTGTGATGAAACATGGAAATCGCAAACCTCAAGGGAGAATCAGACCATTTCTTCATTGTTCCGGCTTTGCATCTGCTTTCTTAGTGGAAGCAACAGTTTGTGCTACTGCAATTTTTACATACCAAAGAGCCCAGGGGTAAGTGATTCCTGTATATGTATACATAAGCATCTATACCTACAGGAAAGTTGCTCTCACCCAAATAAAACTCAAGCCTGGTAATTCAACCTTACTTTGGGAAACGAACTGAAGGGAGCCTCCTGAATGAGGCAGAAAATTGGAAGCAAAAATTTTAAGAATGGAAAGCATTGTCAAATTACACCTGTATCAATTAATTCATTTTGAAGCCATTAATTCACGGCTTCAAACTGGAAGAGGGCAGGTTTAGATTGAATATTAGGAAGAAGTTTTTCACTTTGAGGGTGGTAAGGCACTGGAACAGGTTGCCCCGAGAGGTTGTTGAGGCCCCATCCCTGGAGGTGTTCAAGGCCAGGCTGGACGTGGCCTTGGGCAACCTGGTCTAGTGGGAGGTGTCCCTGCCTATGGCAGGGGGTTTGGAACTCGATGATCTTCAAGGTCCTTTCCAACCTAAACCATTCTATGAGTCTATGATTTATTTTTGCATCATAAACTGCTTTTCTATGTTAAACAAATCACCAGTCTTGGACAATCCTCTCCCACATTTTAAGAAAACTATGTAAAAACATAGACTCACTCCATGTGTTAGCAACTTATTACACTTCCAGATACTACATTCTAGATTTGGAACATTTCTTCCCAAGCGTGAGACATTCGACTCAGTCTTCTTCACGTGATTTTAGCACAGATAACAATAACAAGACCGTGTGAAGCACTTATCTCTATCATCTCTGATTAAGTTTTAAAAAGTCCTCATGTGATGCAAAATTAAAAGATGACAAGGAAAAAAAGAACAGCCCCACCGGATAATACAAGTTTCAGTCACTTCATACATGACACATTCTTCAGATTGAAAGAATGATGGGGAAGTGCCAGTAACTTCTATACTATACTTGGCTAGACCAGAAAAGTAGACAGAGGACTTCTCTCTTCTTTTTTATTTTATTTTATTATAATTTACCGGCTGGCAAATGCCTTTGGTGAGAAAAGAACCTAAAGTAGCCCATGTAAAAACAGTTGAATTTGCCTTTGTCCCTGCAGAAATGAACCATTTCTAGGACAGCCAAAATGGCTTTTTTCTTACTTATCCACAGGTAACAGTTTTCCTCTATCTAACAGCACCACAGCAATGCAAGGTAGAAAAATATTTATTTTATTCTTACGACAACTGTGGATGCAGATTGTGTTGAAAGCCCAAGTGAGTCCCGCAGCGGCGCGATGGGTAGATCTCACACCGAATCAGCTCGATGCGTGATAAAAGCAAGCTGGCGCGGGGAGAAAAGACACCGCCAGTCACATGAGGACAGCAGCAGGGTGCCAAACTTCTCATGTTGGTAGGACAAAGCTATTTTTTTTGTCTTTTCAATAATGCAATATTTAACCTCCTCTGAAGGGAAGGCAACAGCGCACAGCCAATGGAGTCAGCCAGCAAGTTCAAGGCTAAACACAACTCCTTCTGCCACACAGCAAAGCTGTGGAATTCTGTACGCCACCTGATGTTGTGGAGATAAATGAAGGAAAAAAAAGACAGATTAAACTCACAGAGCACAGATCTGTCAGTGACTGATAAAACTGATGGTCTTCATAAAGCTTTTGGTAAAGGAAACCTCAGTTTACCAGAACTGAAAGACACATTAAGGGAAAGACCAATTTGTACAGATCTTTCATAGTCAGTATGTTTCTACAGATGCTGACATTGTATTTCTACTGAAGATAAGGCACTGAACTGGCGAGATGTTTGGTCTGACTCAGGAAACCTTCTTTAATAAGTCTGCTAATTAGAAAAAGTGTTACAGACTCCAAGATCTGAATTTGGCCTATTATCTTAAATTTGAGACTGCACCTTCAATAATGATTAAAATATCTGCTTCAGAATTAAAATTTTGACATTTCTTGCATGTTTAAGATGATAACCATTTTTGCTGTGAACAACAGAAAAATTTCTCTGTGTTATAACTCATTTAGATTCTATCTGATTTCATTCACCTGCCGCTTACCCTTTGTGCCCTGTCCCACAGGACATCCAGGACAGGGACTTTTTTAGCATCCTTTGCTTATTTCTTTCCAACTACACTACTGTCCTGAACAACAGTTTGTAGGCAATAGTAAAATACAAGAAATCACTACAAGCAAACTAAAGTTATTTCATAATGATGTTGTAAAAAAGGCACAAAACTAGAAACAGCCTTGGAAGGAAGACGTCCACAAGAGGAGATGCCATCACTGCGAAGGCACTGGTGAAAGGCATTGTCTTTCCAGAACTGAGTGCATTGCAAACCTTGAAATTGTTAAAGACCAAAGTGCCCAGTGATGGGACAAGAGGTAACGGGCACAAACTTGAGCATAGGAAGTTCCATCTTAACATGAGGAGGAACTTCTTTCCTGTGAGGGTGGCAGAGCACTGGCACAGGCTGCACAGAGAGGTGGTGGAGTCTCCCACTCTGGAGACATTCAAAACCCACCTGGACGCCATCCTGTGCAACTGCTGTAGGTGACCCTGCTCTGGCAGGGGGGTTGGACTGGATGAGCTCCAGAGGTCCCTTCCAACCTCTACCATTCTGCGATTCTGTGGTTCAGGAACAGAAAAAAAAGAAAAAAAACAATCTTCGAGTTACTTTGCCACATAATAAGTAATTCTGTACTGCAAATAATTTACTGACTACATAATTTGCCTACAGGCTAGAACACAACTGAAGATTCCCCTAAAGCTTTGCAATGTACACAATTGAGTATCAATGACTGCGTAGAACTTCTTGACTACAGGCTAGAAAGGCAACTGAAGATTCCCTGATGCTTTAAAACATTTACAAGCAGTCCCTAGTTTGCCAAAACAAAAGTTCACTGAACAGGGAGCCCAGGCACGTAACAATCTCAACAGACCTTTATTGTGAGTATTAGAATGCAGTCAACATTATTGCTATTATAAAAAAAAAACAACCAAAACAACCAAAAAAACAAATCACAGAAGAAAGGATTTTGCTTCTCTCACAGAAGATTTAATAATAGTGCAGTGCTGCCTCTCTCAGCGCGTTTGGTGACAATACACTGACACAGGCGGCTCCAGCTGAAGGGAGGTGGCTCCGGCCAGTTTTGAAGAAAGGAAGGCCGCTCTTCGCAGTGAGCAGCAATGGAACCAGCGTTGGTTATTCAGTCCATAAAGTAGGGCTGGCTCCTCTACCGCTTCCACACAGGCCCAGTGTGTATGGAAAGGGAAGTTCTCTCCTGAATGGTTTTTCACGCTAGTTCGTTTTCTCCATGCGATCTCCAATTATTTTTCACATGAGATGTTCAGGCTGGTGCAGAATGGCCGCCAAACGCACAATCTGCTCTCTGCACAGTGTATTTTCACCATCATTACATGCTCCATACTAGTTTTCCATAGATAAACAGATATACACATAGTGTATAATACTTATTGCTAAAGACAGACCCCCACACCCAGGACATAACAGAGTATAATAGAAAACATTACTGAAGTATTTCAAACATCCTCTGTAAAATGATCACCTAAAGCCACATGGACTCAGTACAACAGAAAAAAAGCGTCAGCTAATAAAATGTGAGACCAGCAATGGGCGTTTCAAAAGTGATTAAGCCTCAGACCTTAATAAGCACTGCAAAATTAAGGTGCATGTACTGTAACATTTCTAAGCAGCAGAGAGAAAACCTGTGGTTCCAGTGTTCTAAACTGACGTGGCAAAGGTGGGTCCCGTTTGGAAATGAATGACATCACCGCATGCACCCCTACACACATCAGCACCTCCACGTGACTGCTGACAGAGCAGGGCAGTCACGACAGCCTGATTGAACACTTCTTGTCACCAATGTCCTGCTTGCAGAGGGCTTCCCACTCCCTGTTTTCGTTGTTGATTTTTACATCAAGCTCCAGTTCAGTTCAGGATCTGGTTTGTGTCTTTTAAAGCTTTGGTGAAGAAAAATAGTTGCAGTTTCCTTTCAAATACAAAGGAAAAATATTCTGGTTTGTACGCGTCAAAAGACTTTTATAATTTTACTGTGATGTTCGAGCGATTCCTTTACATCCCATCCTTCAGTTTGGTAAGGAGTGCTGGAGCCCAGTAGTGCCAGAGGGGTCTTGCTGTAATATTCACTCAAGTCCAGTTAAGTTAGAAGCCAGATGGGAGCAGAGGGAGATCACCATTTGTACAAGACCAGAAGAGGCTTACTAAAAGAAGGCAGCAAGAAATATTTAAAGATTTTGACCATGGTACATTCAGTCCAACCATACACAGCTCATAGGACATTAGCCTGAGGACAGAAGAGCAGAGGAGATGTTTCCCTACGATTGCTTCCCACAGCTGCCAAAGAACCGGGCACAAGGACAGAGGAGTGAAACCCTCCGGGCACCACAGAAGAAGACAGTGCAGAAAGCTGAAGAACAAAAGGAAAAACAAGCTGCAGAACAGATGAGGAGCACATGTAGAAGCTCAGAGGCAAAATTAAGAGACAGGTGGATGTCAGCCATGCAAGAGGAGTGCACCCATGGAAGAACAGTTTTAGTTCTTTGCCACCCAGCAAATACGTGAAATCTATCAGAAAACTGCAACCTATTTTCTTCAACCATTTTAAAGAGGATGACAGGCTTCTGCCACTCTAAATTACTCCAGAGCTGAACAAAGATCTATGCATCTAAGACCAGAACATCCAAAATATGGGCACTACTCAACCTACAGCTACCCAAGAAAAGGGTTAGCAGGAAGCATCTTCCAACCCGTTCCCTGCCCTACAACTCGAGGTACCTCCGTTTTGTAACGGAAACAGGCAACCCCCTCATGTGATACCTGATCACGTCACCAAGACTACATTTCGTTTATAACTGCAGTACTGATGTCTTACTGCCATCACTGCAACTGAAAATGCAGAATTCTTGATGTAGATGCCTACGGTACAGTCACAGGGAGGAGAAGGCTTTGAAATGAATCACCCTGATACCTTCATGAAAAAACCCTACCAACCCTCCGACAAAAAGCTGAGTGTTTAAAGGCTCTCCAAGTTTGCCATTGAGCCCCATGAAATCACAAGAGGCTTCTGTACAATGGCATTTCCTTTTTGTTTATTACTATTAAGAACTTCTATTCAGTTAAAAGGCGGCTGCAAATTTAAAATTTTTACCTTTCTGTGCACATGTAGCAAAACCAGTCCTTATATCACCATATGCTATTTCTTGCTCAGAGAGGGTCTGCCTCCTTCTTCATAAAGCACAAGTCATTGCAACTCACACCCCAATAAGTGACATTGCAAGTAGACTGCGTGTAGGTCCCCGGCTCATTTAGAGAGGAAACAGGAAGACCGATGGAAAATGACGCCTACAGGAAAAAGATTCTCTCGATAAGGCCAACTGGAAGAAATACTGGTATGAGCCAGATCACATCGGGTTTGACTGGCACACAAGCAAAGCAATCAACTGTAGGTTACATTCTGTGCAAAACACTTTGCATTCTTATGGCACTTGACTTGTGTTTAAGAAAAAAACCAAACAACTTCAAAAGTATCCCAAACCTTCGAATACTTGAGAAACTGGGGCCAAAACGAACGTTCGCATCTTACAGACCAACACCACAATTTGAGAAAGCAAACTCAGACACGTTTGTGAAGCATTCAAGCAATACGCAATGTATCACAGCACTGTCCATAAGGACACTGAGATTGTATTTCCTAGAAGGTAAGAATGCTTGCAGGAACTTCTATAATATGCGACTACACAAGAAGTGAAGATTAAAAAAATACTGAACAGCTTATTTGTTTTTCTAAGCACAGTCCATCCTGAATAAGGCCAGATCCTGAGGGATACAATGACATACTCATGTAAATTCACAGATCATTACACATACAAACAGAAGACAAGTTAAAGCTGCAAGGGCAACTTTGACCTTATGGTTTCCCTTTCAGGATACCAATTCCTCCATCTCTGCACTGAGTGAAACCTCCATCCTCCTGCCTGGAATCTCTTGGTCCACCTCCACCTTCGGTAACATTTACAGTTGTATTACATCACACGCATGCACACACATTGCATAATATTGCTACAGTGTATGCTGTATAAATTATGTAAATACACTCCACTTTGTTTCAAAGTAATTCATCTGGATTTACACTTCTCTTATACAGTACACACAGTACCACATTCAAGGCTATGCAGCAAGTGAGTAATATATAAAAAAGTCTCACATATCCAAAAGCAAGTAGGTCACTCAACTATTCATAGTTTGAAGCAGTTACTTAAGCATCCAACTATATAACACAGAGTATTTTATTTATTAACAGTTGCTATAAAAATGTCAACAACTCCTCCTCAGCTTTTGTGTTCTTTCTGCATTATGAAGTTGCCAATCACGATTCCGTAATTAACTTCTATGTTACCATACAGCTCTGTAGTGTCTCCTATAAGCTTGATGCGGCACGACTTCTTAAATAGCAACCACTCTGTAACAGGGGTTTACATTTTGCTTTGGACATGAAGAGTGATAACTCACTTCAGACATGATAGACAGACGGGAAGTGTCAGGGTAGGTTTATTTTAGCAATGAACCAGCCATGCCGCCTTCTTTCTCAGTCATGAAAGTTCAACGCACTGGTTGCAAAGTCTTTCCCACATAATCCATCTTTGGCACATTTTTCAGTTTAATGCATCCTCAAAAGGCATTCCAAGATATTTTTTTTTGATTTTTGATGGTCTGTACATTGTATCAATCACTTCTTTTTTACATGTAGATGTAGATCAGGAAGAAAAGTGGAAAATGGAGAGTATGCAGAATAGTTTTAATAAACAGTTTTACATACAGTACCTTACATATAGAACAGTGTGTTTGCAAATTTAAATAATTTTTGAATGTACAGTGGCTTGTACTCTTATCAAAAGGTAAATTCAAGTTTACTGTCTATCGGTTCTAAAATGCATTTATACAGATAACTAGAACTGATAAACAGACGTGAGGCATAAAATGTTCAAGTATCTTAATGTCACCAGTTAAATAGCCTCCTTTTAACAGTCATATTTTACAAATTTCAAAACCTGTACATACATTATTTTCAATTTTAGAAACTGCTTGTTAAAAGGTAACATTTCATGTTAACCACCAGTTCTTATAGTCTATCGTAATAAAACTAGACATGTATAGGTATAAATGTATATAGCATGTATATATGTACATGTGTATCTATACACATATACATACAAATACGTATGTAGCACTGGGTACAGTGGCAACTTATAAGCACAGGGAAAGTCCTGAGCTCAAAATCCAGCAAGAGCTAACAGAGCAAGTAGGTTGCCTTTGGTTTCATGACATTTCATTCACCGAAGCCAAAAGATTTTATAAAAACATCTTGGATAATGTATCTCGTGATATTTATTCTAGTGGTTTAGTATATTCACAGCAACAGACAGTTTTGCTGCTCTTGTCATTCCTCATCCCAGCTGAGGATGGTAAAGTTTCAGAGGGCCAACACCAGAACAGAGCTACCCAGGACAAAAACGGTACCTTGAATCCTGAATACTGCAATAGAACATAAAAAAAAAAAATATAAACTAGGTAAAATTATGGATGGATTGCTGGCACTGAGTAGGACTTTGGAAAAAAACCTTCACGTAAGTCATAATCAAACTCTCATCCCAGTGGTTTTAATATTATTTGGCACATCTGACCACTATTTGCCACTTATGTTTTATAGGAGCCTAAGGGTGCTGTAATAAGGATTTCTATTTAAAAAAATACTTTAAAAAGGAGACCATGATAAGTAATTTCTTTCAAAAATCAAAGCTAGTACGTTCATTTTCCTGAACATTCATGAGAGAAGGAAATAATCTAAAAACTTTCCTTATAGAGAGGATACAGATCTCTCTGCGTCTATCTTTCACTAGCAAGGTAAGAGGAACTCATTAAAAATGCAGTTCTCAAGAATTTTTTAGTCAGCTGAATTCTGTGAATTTAGAATATTTTTGCCAAAGGTCTCAAAATAGTAGCATTGTTCTTCACACAGTTTTTGTTTGTTCAACTTTCTTATAGATGGGGATTTTCTTGTTTATCATGTTAAAAATCATATCAACATTTATGTAATATATTACATTTTGAAACTTGGACACTGAATACTCAGATTTTCAATATAACAGATTCCTTACTCTAGATTTCCTCTCCTCTCTCTAAAGCTTCAGGCTACTAATGTAATCGGCAAAGAACCAGATAAATGCTCAGCTTTTTGCTGTCTTCCAGTCAGTCTTGTGGCAAGTAAGAAAATTCACTGTAAAGAACCTATTTTGATTTCTTTATTCTTCCTTTTGTCATACAGAGCAAAGCGTTGCTATTTGCTGTACTTTCCCCATGTCAATTAAGAGCTGTTTGATACGTCGCTTGAGCTGAGGCAATCTTGCCAGAGGATCTGGTGGTTCCAGTTCTCCAGTGAAATCAAGCCAGCTTTCTAAAACTACAGAAGGAAAAGGAAAAAGTTGATTAGAATCAGTCTTCAAGAAGCATTTTTCATAAAAATTCAACTTATCTTTCTTACACTGTCTTTTATAAGAAGGGAAAATATACTGAGGCTGTGATTTTTATCGAACAGAAGAAAAGTTTATTAGGGAAACACGAACTAATTCTGCGTTTCACTCAATCCAAACATATCTTCTGATTTGATTGTTACTATAAAAAGGTACCTGGGAGCAAATTGTACCCTTGGTTAAAAATTTATCATCTACACACACAAAAGAAACTTTAGTTCATGGCCTTCTAGCTATGACACTTCTGCAACAGAAATTGCAATCCTTAAATGCAAGGCTCGCTTCCGTCACTTTAACAGGCTCCTGTTTACAAGGTCCAGATTCCAGAACATTTTTCCAATCTTCTTCAAGGAATTTCTATGCTTGTAGAGACAGAGAAGGGAAAAGGCCAATGCTGGTAGCCTCGAAATACTGCCTAGTACAAGCAGGAATATTGAAAGTAAAGCTGTAAGTGGGAATAAGACAACCTTATTTGTCAAAAGATCATTAAGGACTCCAGTAACTAGAAGCTCCCCTCATTCTTTGTTTCTATGACTGGCGAGTAAACTTACATGCTGTAAGATTTACTCCTACGCTATAATCTCATTCAAGTTTTCTCATGAAGCCTGTTTTGTCTTCCTGAAACTAGTTACTTACTAATATATAGTAAACCAAAGCTGAAGGCAGAATGAACTCAACTTTTTTTTTCCTAAATATTGTCAATACTTGAACAATCAGGCCAAAAACACTCCAGGTATAGAAAAATCCATCAACTTTATGAACCATACCTTGACAAAGATGAGACAAGTTATCTAAGCTTTCCGAAGTCTGCCTAATATCACAAACTTGAACTACAGTTTAAGTGGTCCTAAGTGCTTAAGCTACTTTCTTGGGCATTCAAAACTTGTGGAAGGGGGTGGGGGGATGAAGGATACAAGCTCTGGTTATAATATTGGGTACCCAAATTTGAATACAATACGTAAAAAATCCATCCTCAGTGCCTCAGATCACCTTCAACACAGTGGCTATGACAAATGCTGTTACAGGTCTATTAACAAGTATCTGGCAATGCAGTTACCATCAACTTCTTTTTCAATCAGGTCCATTCTGCTGGTGACTTCGTTCTGTACATTCTCTATATGGGTGAGGAGATTTAGCTGCCATTGAAGATGTGTGTCCACTTGTTCTTCTGAGCCTTTTCTTTCATTACAAGCAAACACAGTGTTTCCTTCAGCAGAATTCTTCTTCATAAGAGCAACAGAAAGAAAAAAGAATTGCCATTTAAGAGGGTTTTTTTGTTGGTTTTTTTTTGTTTGTTTTTAATTTCTGGTGTTGATTTCAACACTCGAGTCACATGATAAACTATGCTGGTTTAGAATTGTACTTCTGTCTACTTGACAAAAAGCACACTCAAAAAGCCATGTACCATGATACATCGATAGACCAAACCAAACAAAATGCAAATTCCATAGAAATGAGCATGTATAGCACTGGGGGAGTGAGGCAAGAGGTAAAGTTTACCAGCTCAAGCACTTTAATGCAGACAGGCTGCATTACTGTGTCCTTTTTATACAAATCGTGACTTAAATCATGAAGTGCTAACTGCATTGGTCTACCCTCACCAAGAATGTAAAAAAACCTAAGGTTTATTTCAACTTTAGCCAGACAATGAAGGAAAATTCCCTAAAATGCAGTAATATCCAAGATGTCAAAAGTCATTAATTTGCACAAATAAACTGGCCATTCAATTTGCCGATTAAGACAAAAGACTTCTCTTCCTACCATTGCTATGGTCCCATGTAACTTGCAAGCACAAGTCTGGGATAGGATTGAACACATTTGGGGATAGTTATGAGGGCAGTAACATGCAGAGTTATGCACACGCAGTATCTGAGGAAGAATGACTTCTTTGAAATAATTAGTATCTTCATAGCAAGTCAGAGATAGTACCCAAGTTCCTTATCTTTCTGTATTTGACATTTCAGCTAATGGAAATAATTAAAGGAAGTATACCAGATTTAATGAGTTAAAATGTTCAGCATCTCCAATAATTAGCATGATTCACAGTTTCTATTTTATACCCACTGTGACTTCATAGCTGATTAAGTTCTTTCACTGTTGATGATTCTGTTTTAGGGACTAAAATAGTGGATACATGTGCTCACACAGTGTCAGTTCATGGCAAATGCCTGAGCAAGGAATGAATTTTATCATATCAATACACTTCTCTGATAAAGTGCTCATCTTATTTTTTCCCATATTACATAATAACAGACTTAACACCATTTTTTTTTTTTCCAAGCATTTCTTTCTCCAGTCAAGATGATTGAGAAGAGAGGGGAAGAAAATTGGGACTGATGGATTTCAAGCAACTTCTTAAGCAAAAAGAACTGTTTCTTTTTAAGACTTCAAATAAATTTTAAAAAAACCAAATCAACTTTGGACCAACCTGCTGGCAGCTTTATGAGTGAGTCCTGGAGGACAAGCATTGTTAATACTCACAATATTCATTAAAGGAGTTAAAGTTATTTACCAAAAATAGATTTTTCAAAGTCAGAAAAGCCTCTAAACTCTCAAACCATTCAGATAAATATTTTATCTCTCAAGACATTAAGGTTTGTCTCCACAGTGTTTTCACTATTCAAACTATTAATCTTTATAAAGGATATTTTCAACATAAATATGAAATGTCCTATTCATACAATTTTCAGACCCTCTCTAAAACCACGAGAGAAGAACGACATTTTTCCCTCACTGTATAAGGACCCAAGTCCATAATTCTAGAACCAAGATCACATTAGATAAATCTTTAAGATGACCGCTGCAGTAAGAGAAAAATCTTAAAGCTAAATAACTTAACATCAAAATAACATCATGAAAGATACCCCCTGCCCCCGCTTTTAATGACCTCTGTATTTATTCAAATGGCTAGTAAATGTTCCTTGAAAAAAAACCCCTTAAGATCAAACAGGTCCTCCTCTAAGCTAAGAGATCAGTGTAGGCAATCAGGGAGTGGAGTTGGGGATAGTGAGAAGCAGAGTACAGGATCCAGCTCATGAAGCGTGAGGTTCAGGCTCGTGCTTTCAGAACCAAGAACAAGGAAACTAAATACAATTTTGAAGATGATGCACAGTCCAAAAAGGGTCTTGATAATAATCAGTCTGAACACTGTTTATAAAAGAAAAGAAGATATGTAACAGAATTGTAGATCAGGATAAGACAAAACAGTATGGAAAACTAGAATATTTAAGGCTCAACGGGATGCTAGAAGGGAGACTGCAAAGCCCCAGCCAAAACTTGACAACGAGAGGTGAAGAAGGCATCTTACAGAGAAGTCAGTTCATGTAAAAATGGCACTTCAACGTCAGTGCCATCACGGTTTTAAGGTAAGTACAAACAGGTTCATGGAGAAACCAAAGAGAGCTTTTCAATGTGTACTAAGTCTAGGCAGAGAGCCTTATTTCAGATATGAAGGCTGACTACTGACAAGGTGAACTAAAGTGTCCCAAAGGAAAGAGTCCTCTGACACTGCCCCAGACAGATCTGTTCCTAGTTTAAAACAGAGAGCACCTACCTTTTTACATACATGCTTAAGTCTCTGAAGGAAACGTTAGCTTTGTTTCACTGCTCACATATATTTTCTTTCAATTCTAAATGTATTTACACTATTTACAATGACAAGTTAAGCTACTGTTGGAAGGAAAGTGTATTTCACACTGCTGTATGTCTCCTTACTATACAAACTGAATATAATCATGTGATTTAGCATATAAACAGTTATTTCTAATTAGAATGAGCCAAAAGTTTCCATTCGGACTACATAGCTTACATGCCACATTTAAAACTAAAATTAAAAGGAAAAAAAGACATATCTCACTCATTTCTTCCACACAAGAAAGTGTACTTCAAAAGGGGGATGAGTTGGGCAACTTATTCTCACACAGTGGGTATTGTAGAAAACAGAAAGGTTTGTTTCACTTTGGTTTTTCGCTCAAAGAGAACTCTTCGCTAAAACAAGACTAACAACTTTCAGACCTTTTCCACAAAGTAATGGATTCAAACCATTAATGCAAAAATGAGAGAGAGATGTTTAAATAGCCAAATATAATCCTGCCTAAAAACTTGTGAAATGTTCAATTAGAAGAAATATGCAATATAAAAGACTCAAAAGAAGTTGCACATGAGGTGAAATTACTTGGTCAGTAAATAATTACTTGTGGACAGAATTCTAGATAGCGTTGCTATGAAAAGAAGATTATGGTATAATAATAAACACTATTACATATCTCAGTTTAAAAAACAACAACAAAATAACACCCCACATAGAGAAAACAGAATTGAGAGGGGAAAAAAGGAAACTTGTCCTGTTTTTCACACCTTGCAAAAAGCATCTAAGTTCTGTTTCAAGACCCTGCATTTTAAGCATAGGATTGTTTTTTGCCCCAAAACATTGGATTAAGCATAAGCAGTTTTAGCATAGGCAATATTTTAACCATACTTTGCATTTCATTCACCAGCTGAAATGGTTATACTTAACCTGAAACTGTTTTAGTGATCCATCTTCGCTTCTAGTGATTTCTGCTGACTTATTTGATAGAATACGGTGACTTATAACAATGAACATTTCTAAATGCTTGTATGCAGTGAGTTTTATCAGATTGAACATATTTTTCCAACTAAGAAACTTCCCAGATGAAGAATGATACTTACCTGCTCATTCATACCATCATCTTTAAAAGAATATTGTAAACAGTTTTTATTCTCAGTGTGAAATTCCTGATCTTCCTCAAAACTACTTGTATCTTCATCATCTGAGCTCATAAGGTCAGTGACTGCTTTGCAGTCCTGACCAAAACTCTGTGGTTTTTGGTAACTGTGCTCACTTGTGATGTATGTTTCTTCCATCTTCTGGGGTATACTGGGCGGCTCTTTATGGTTTTGACTGTGACACGTCCTTTCAGTTGGATTAACTGCATCTGGCAAAGTCACTAGTTTTTTCTCTACCCCAACAGTTATTTGTTCTTGTTCTTTCCGCATCCCTGAATAAGCCCAGAGATGAAGGTCTGGATGATGCTTATTTCTGCAACGAAGGGGAGGAAAGGCAACTTATAGAGAATACCACTTACAGCACTGAATTATTAAGCATCCACTTCTGCTAGATCACAGCTACTGATTAGCACCATTATCAAACATGTAAGTATTCCTCGGTCACTTATCTATTTAGGAAAAAATCCAGAATGTTCCTTTAACACAGAACTGACTATTTAAAAAAAAATTAAATCCCTAATAATCCCAATATACCAGATCCACTCAGGTGCTGAACACCTAACTCCCACTGAAGCTGAGAGTACTCTACATCTTGCACTCGAATTATTGAAACTATTATACAAGAAAGTGGTTTAACGTGAGAGAATAGTGCATATGGAACAACGGCAGTCTGTGCTACCTAAATATGCAAAGCTGGAGAATAAACCCTGGACTGATACTTACTTTAATATCCCAATCTTCAACTGCAGTCCATGCAGTATTTCAGTTACACCATATACATCTGCCAGTAGGTGATGTGTTGACACAATCTTTTTGGCATTAAGATGAGAGTAGTTTTCTTTCAAAAATGATAATCCACACATGTGTCCATTGTTTAGCCAGTCTTTATCATAAAGATATTTGGCACTCCACCTCTGACCTGGGGTAAGCAATAAACAAATTGAGGGCCATCTAAAGCCACAGCAGAACTGTATTTAAAACTAGAGTGCTATAATTATATGCTGTACTCTTCTAAATGTCTCCTAACAACCATGAAGAATGATTCAAGATCTTGCTATTAATATTATAAAATTCAGTTTTCATGGATTAAGAGGAAACTCTTAACACTTACGAAAACAAAAATAAACCTGAAATCTCAAGACCTCTCTAAATGGCATTTGAAAAAAGAAAATCCAATCACCTTTGTGATGAAAACACAGGATATTAAGAACTGTGTTATTATCAATTTAACTGCAAAAAAAAAGTTTAAATCAGCATTTTATTTATCTAACTACTGCAGCTTACTTTATAAAAAAAGAATACCTAAGTTACTATGAGAAACGTTAGAAAGTGGATTTTATATGGACATATTCAAAACACGTAGTTTCTTTCTAAAAGACAAATATTTTGCTTCAATACCAAAAGTCAGTATCTACTTAGAAATCAGGAGAAGGCTTCATGAAAAGCAGACATTTCAAAGTTATCTGACAGCAGATTTCTTATACTCTTCTTTGAGGTGCCTTTTACTAGACACTACTAGACAGGATATTGCTGTAAGTGGGTCTCCCATGCTATGGCAACATCTACAACCTTAACCCAACAGGCATGAACGAGTATTTAGCTAATGCTTCTATAGTAACTCAATAACTATTTAAAAAACAGAAAACCCATAAAACCAAAAAAGCCCAAAACAAAATTAGAAGTGTATAAAGCTAATTATTCCAATATTATTGTTTACAACGAGGAACCCAGACAAACAGGTTGACTAAGACCGCAATATCTTACGCTCAATTTCATATCAGACTATCATCATATACAGAACAAAGAACGGGTTGATGGAAGCCCTTCATACCTTTCAGGAGAATACCCTGTCTATCTCCTTTCTGCCCATTATCCCAATACACTTTAAAATACTGACATTGTGAATGACCTTTTTCTCCTGACATAGAAAGAAAAGAAGTAATGGTTAGGAAGGGAGAGAAGATAAAAATTAGGGACACAGTCTCTGCATAGCAGGGGATAAGGAAGTACCTAGTACAGTGCAGGGAAAGACACAAGACAAATTAGTTGGTTTTAATATGAAAAAGTTTGATCGCTCAAAGGGTATACCACACAGAACTATCAAACAAGACTCTATACCATCAATTTAGATTGAGACTGGGGCAAATGGAAGAAGTCACATCTGTCCAGCTCTATTTTCCTAAGTTTTCTCCTCAAAAATAACTAATAAAACCCATGCTGTTTTATACCTCTGCACACAGTTTTCAGATTTTATTTTTTAAATTCAGAATGAAAGTAAATTTGGGCGTGTAATCTCACTTCCCTTTTGAAACAGCTGGGCTGTTGGATATTTCACCAGAAGACATGTATGTGAGTTTGTATAAATTGTCAGTAAAAATACTAAAAACTTTCTTCCAAATCGTATAGTTTTTCTCCAAATAACTGCTAAGAAAAATGGGTTTATGGACAAAATCATTTTAAAATCAACATTTTCCTGATCAAATTAATTCAGTTTAAAACTAAATATACTTTTCTTAACTCTTACCATTTCAAACTTATCCTAACAATCTTAAGTTCAAGATCTGCTGTTTGTGCACTATCGTTTACCATTAGAAGTGCTAGATTTTTTCATATTTTATATATCCAGTTCCACACCTTTATTTACACAATTCTGGACAAGCACAAATATTCTAAAATTGCAATTAATATAAAATGACATCCACAGCATATCTGAGTGCACTGTGGTAACAAGTCCTTTTTCTCTAAAAAATATTTAAATGAACAGATGTGATGCCAAGCATAGGCATAACAGATCACTGAACAAGAATGGTTTGTTTAGAAAGACTTTTCAAACAACAACGACATGAAAAAGTGCTAAGGTTTTGGGGGAATTAAGTTTCAACAACTAAAGCCATGGTAATTAAGATCACGAATAAGAGTTAGCATAGCTGAACACGATGTTACTAACAGGAAAGTATCTGCTCAGAGCCAAACTTAGAAGCACTTGCCCCAAAGTATAACAGATAACACAAACAGATAACACACAAAGCTTTGACAGTTTAAGCAACGCGTAACATCTCTGCTTAAAATTCCTAAGCAGACAGCTGCAGATAAAGGTGCTTTATCCATACCTGGTGGATCTCTGCAGATATAACAGATGTACTGCTCTGGAATGCTGTCCTCTAACAGTCCCATGCATACACTGTGCTGCCAACACAAGCACTCTTCACACTGACATTAGAAAAAAACAAAAGCAAAAACTAAAACTGAGATAAGTAAATTCAAAAATCGGAAGCTATTTCTTGTATCGTCAAAATGCAGAGAACAGCAGTTTAACTTAAATATCTGGTTTGAGTAAGATTATTTTAGTTGGGCAATTTGTGTTTGGGTAGACAGAGACATCAAGCTAAAAAATAGCTCTAATTCTGAAAGTTACCTCAACCACAAATTCCAGACTGGAAAAAAAGAAATTGAAGATGTAATATTTAATAATATTTTATTACAACATTCAGTATTTTAGCACCTAAATATTTAGTAGTGAAACATAAGACAGGAGTATAATATTACAGTAAAGTAGAAAGATAATGTAATACATTACAGCATAACAGTGAAAAGTAGAAAACTCTTCAGTTTAATTATTTATATTTACAAAGCATCTCTCCAGTGCGCTAGAAAGATGTGTTTTTAATATCGCACCAATGGAAAATCTAAAAGAAAAAGAAAATGAAGAGAAAATGAAAGAGGAGAAACAAGAGAATAGGAGAGCAAAATAGAAGTGGTACGACACGAGGGCCTAGAAACAGCAAACTGGTTGCTCTCAGTGAGACAAAGCATGAAGAGGAAAAATCAGGCTGTCGCTGGACTTTAGAAACAGGCAGGAGACTACCACGTAAAAATACATTTCCCTTTCTCAGCTCAGCGTTTGCTGTGTTCTAAATATCTGCTGGTTTACTACTGAAAATCTCTCCTCTTTGCTTTGACATGCTTTTGAGCATCATCAATCTATTCAAAACACTGAAGTCACCTTTCCTGATCACACTGCTATAGCTACTGTTTTCTCTCCTCACTCCGAAGATGTCTACACCAGTCCATTTTTCCACATTATTACCATAGCTGAACTCCTGCTTAGCTCCTCCAACACCGCACAGCATTTCAGTAACGTGTTCCCAGGGACAGTCTTTGTGTCCTTCACTTTTAGGTCTTTCGGTCATTTCCAAAAGACTTAGTCCATTAACACAGGACAGTCATACTTGCTTCCTTCAAGTCTCAACTAGAAAGGCTCCGTATTTTCAACAGAAACTGTACCACATTAATAGTTGAATACAAACCTGTTTTTTGAGTGGAGGGGAAAAAAACACAAGAAGTTCCTGGCATTTTAAAAGTTATTGACAATTGAGTTCTTCCTCAATGTTGTTTGCACCTGACCTAATCGCTATATTACGAATTCCTTGAGACAAAGAGTTAATATTATTCATTACTAGATGGGAAATGCTCCTCTCATTGGAGTACAAATAAATAAGCAGCAGTAGCTGTAATCCATCAGCACCTGAATGCTATGCAGACACTGTATACTCTTCTTCCCTTTTCTCTCCACCAAGTAAGATTTAAATTCTTAGTTTCTAAAGCCAGCTAGCGATTTCTAGTTTGAGAACTGCTGTTCTAAAGATGAAGCACACATATCACACACACATCACAGTGACAGTATTAACATCTGTATAGCAGAGATCTTGGATACAGCTGAGGTACGTTTACAGTGAGCACAGTAGTTTCTACAATTGGTACTGCAAAGCACAAGGGCCAAACCAGAAGGGCTGGTGGTATAATCCGGATGGTCTGTGGACAGAAGCAATGATTTGTGTGTGGGAAAGGATACTTGACTACAAATTTATCAACTGGCTATAAAGAAAAAGGTTACCTTTCCTTACAAACCTGTTCTACATAATTTGTTAGAGAAACCCCATCCTAGAGTAGTTCTGCATACACGGAACAGAGTCACGCCAAGTGCAGAACGTGGAAATATTTTGTTATTGTTCACTTCTACTTACAGCTCTCTACCTAACTTCAGTCTCCAACACATCAAAAGGGCACCTTCACGAGCAAGAAATTCACATGGAAAATATATCCACCCCCGCAAATTTCTTCACCTGAATCATAAAGCCATTTTCTTCATCCAGCTCACAAATGCATCTAACAATTTCATTGAGAGCATCATCTTCATCCTGAGACTCTTCAAAGTTAGTGGAATCAAAATCCTGATTGTATTCATCACCACTAAGTAACAAACTCTCTGTAGAGGAATCATCCAAGAACTCCACATCTGAAAGGTCTAATAAAAACAAATACATGTCAAATTTTGTGTGCAGAGATGCAATGCTTTATGGAGATATAGGGGTTTTTGGCAGTTATTTTTGCATTAAAAAAATCACTCTCAAACACACTGCTGTTTTCTTGATGAATTCTACAAAATGCCTTTAATGTCATCTCCTCAGAAGCAGAGTAGCAACACTTAACCAAAGCAAGAATGCAGAACAGCTTGAGGAGTGTAAGCATTTTGGTTTAAATAGATGAAGTAGAAATCAGTCACCATATTTATAGCTACAATCCCAAACAAACCAAATTACTTCCTTGAAAATTCTCTTTCTTAAAGAATTAAAACTACAAACTGAGAGATGCTGTTCAGTCAACCTACTTTCTCCACTAAGGTCAACAGACAAGATAGCTCTTGGATACTGGTATGATGTATTCTTCTCTGAGAACATGCTGCGCAAAGTCAGAGAGCTCCCCGAGGACCGTGTTAATGGAGAGGAGCACCTGTCCAAGAATTCAACAGAACTATCTTCATAATCTGAATAATCTGAAAAGTTAAAAGAAAATAAGTCACTGTTACAAAAGTAAAGAAAACTTCATGACAAATGCAAAAAAAAAAAATATTTAAGTATACAGCAACGTTATGTTCAGAAGAATATCAACATTGAGGTATTAAGACGATGAAACTAAGTATGAAATGGCAAAAGATCTTCATACCATATTTTATTAAGAAAATTACTAGTAAGAAACATAATTAAGTTTAATAGCTAAAACAAGCATTACCCATTTAACTCCCCCCTCCCCCCCATCTCTGAATATACAGAGGAATAAATTTTCCTAAAGCATTACACAGTCTTCTTTTTCCACAATTCATCCTGTACCATCTGCTATCCTTAGAGATGCTGCTGGTAGCTCTCTCGTTTTGCCTTAGGTCTGTTTGTAGCACTACCAACATTGCTACCTAGAAGTAACTGCAGACGGTCCTGTCAGGTTAAGTGATAAAAGCTTGTCTGCATCCCTGCAGAGGAGCACAGTGAGCCCAAAGAAAACCCTTCTGAGATGCTCCCAGGCCCATCCCAGGAGCCATCAGATGTTGATGGGCCTGGCAGCATCCCAGTAGGATATGCAAAAACCCAGAGGAGCACGATGAGCAGGCAAACAACAAATGCACCCTGCCCAGGCCCCTCTCCGGGCTGTCCCAGCAGCACTATCACCCACATTATCCAGGCGTGAACCCCATCATGATGTGTTACCCAGAGCAGCTCTCTAGATCGCCTTTTGGACTAAGGTGGTTGCCTAATATCTAATCTAAATCTCCCCTCTTTCCGTTTAAAACCATTACCCCTCATCCTACCGCTACACTTCTTGACAGAGTCCCTCCCATCTTTCCTGTAGGCCCCCTTTAGGTTCTGGAAGGCTGCTATAGGGTCTTCCCAGAGCCTTTTATTTTCTAGGCTAAACAATCTCTCAGCCTGCCCTCATAGGTGAGGTGCTCCATGACAGAGTCCCTCCCATCTTTCCTGTAGGCCCCCTTTAGGTTCTAGAAGGCTACTATAGGGTCTTCCCAGAGCCTTTTATTTTCTAGGCTAAACAATCTCTCAGCCTGCCCTCATAGGTGAGGTGCTCCAGTCCCTGATCATCTTCGTGGCCATCCTCTGGACCCACTTGAGCAGGTCTGTGTCTGTCTTATGCTGGTCAAATGGTAATTAAGAGTAGCTGTCAATTTACTCCTCTTAAAACTTACTACTTTGAATATAAAAGTGAGTAATCTGATTTCTATGCATTCATCCTTCCATAGGAAGCATTCCCACTACCACCTATATCTTGCAATGGGTTCCACAATATGCGTCTCTCCTAAATACCTTCCGTAAACCCACTGTTCATATTTACTTTCTCCTGTCAAAAACACACTATCTACCACATTTTCTAAGCATATTCACTGTAGGCGAGTCAACTCAACGAGCAGTTGATTACTTCATACTGTATTGTTATCAACCTCATTGCAACAGAACAGTGTAAATAACGGAAATTACCTACCTTCTGTGTTATATGGGTTTTATTTAAACAGTCAATCAGGCATATACTCAGAGGCCAAAAAAGTTTTTGTTGAGTTTGTTTGTTTTAAAGCCTTGCACAAAACCCATCTGGAACATACAACATGCCCACTCCCTCTTCTTCCCCAAGATGCCTCAATTTTATTCAAAAGGAACGGAGCATGGCTCACACCCTTTCATTTCTGCCCATGCCCCGACAGCCGAGTGAGCCAGTCCTGGAGAAAGACTGCTTCTTCTGACAGATCATTTTTCAATGGGCTTTTTCACAGTCAGACACTGAAGTCAGAATCTGCCAAAGCATTTTTCTTTTTTCCCCAAGTTAAAAAAGTACCCAGGGAGAATGCCTCTGGATTTCTAGAAACAGATTTTCACAAGATGAATTTGCAAAGAATAAAATGATGAAGCTTTTTCTCAAACTGCTTTCTGCATCTGAATTTAAGATTTCTACTTGTTGGGGCATTGCGAAGTATATAGTTTTCTCCTAATATTTACAAGCATTGGATACAGCCTCTATAATTTGGGACATAATCGTGGTACCTCTGCCAAGCTTCTAAGTTTCAAGACTAGTTGGCAGAAAGACCAGAAGAATAAAAAGAAGGAAAAAAAACCCAAACCAACCCAAAACCACAACAAAGCACCTTATAACCTCAAGAAGATAAAACCAAAGAACAATACTGGGCAAAAGAACGCAGCTCTGATGTTAATTTGCAAGAGGTACTCTACTTGAATCAATTTGGATGAATAGGGTTTGCAGGACCCATTGCACGTCGGAGCTGTATAGAACCAGAGAACAAAGTGCACCCCAGACAGGCGAAGTCTGAGACTCGCTGATCTCCAGCACAGCACTTTGCGAAACAGCAAAGTATCACATGCTCAGATGAGAACCATTAGTCTGACCAACTCCTCCCAAACCTTCCGAATTGTGCATTGCATCAGCCTTTTCTGATGATTCATCTAAATTTCATAATTCAACACCACATGACAGATAACTTATCTATTTACCTCTGTCTATGAAAATACACGAAACCAAAGGCTTAGTGAAATACTACGTCAACATATCCTCATCACAAAATATACATTTGTAGTTTTGAACGTATTTCAAATCCATTGCTCAACTTGTTACCTATTAAAACAGTTCTGCTCAAATGATCTTTTTTCAAATACTTCAATCATTATTTTGCTTATTTTTACACAAGTTCTTTTTCAAACACTTTTACACCAACAGTCAGTGTCATATACTCAAAGGACAGAAGAGCTATAAAACATTTTTCTCACTCTTATCAAACTGCACTGAGAGTGCTACTGGGGATACTGCTGTACACAAGGTGATGGCACATTACTTTAAGATCTTCCTAAAAACGGAACCCATGCAGAGTATTAACTCACTTTGCCATGTTATAATAATCACAGACGAAATAGCCAGAACTGCTTAAGGTCTTGGAGTTTTTGTTCTTTACTTTGGCTCTTGCATACCCAGCGTTTACCAGTATCTTCTTGCAAATACTTAAATGCCTTCCCAGTGCAAGTAGAAAAATTCCCAATAATTTTTAGGTAAAATAAGAAACTGAAGTTTATAGTTTAAAATTATATTACCCCAATATAAAGACGGTGAAGTACATTAAACCTAGATTATTGCAGTTCACATTCAAGCACTGAAGCTCCTTGTAATGTATGGGGGTTTTCCACATGTTCTTGAGGAAAAATTTCTAGAAATTTCTTTTTTTGATAGGATTTCAGTTTTCACCATCTCATATTTTAAGAAATTTTAATCAAAGAAGTTTTAATCAAGTTATTATGATTGATATCTAGTAGAGTACACTCTCAAGGTACACACGAGTAAAGTCCTCCTCTCTAAATTGGAGAGGTATGGATTTGATGGGTGGATTATTCGGCAGATGAGGAATTGGTTTGATGGTCACATCCAGAGGGTAGTGGTCAACGGCTCAATGTCTGGATAGAGACTGATGATGAGTGGTATCCCTCAGGAGTTCACATTGGAACCAGTACTGTTCAATATCTTCATCAATGACAGAGACAGCGTCATTGAGTGCACCCTCAGCACGTTTGCAGATGACACCAAGCTGAGTGGTGTGGTTGACACACCTGAGGGATGGGGTGCCATCCAGAGGGACCTGGACAGGCTTGAGGAGTGGGCCCATGTGAATGTCATGAGGTTTAACAAGGCCAACTGCAAGGTCCTGCGCCTGGGTCACGGCAACCCCCAGTATCAATACAGGCTGGGGGATAAAGGGATTGAGAGCAGCCCTGCTGAGAAGGACTTAGAGATACTGGAGGATGAAAAGCTGGACGTGAGCCGACAATGTGTACTTGCAGCCCAGAAAGCCAACCGTATCCTGGGCTGCATCAAAAGAAGTGTGGCCAGCAGGTCAAGGGAGGTGATTCTGCCCCTCTACTCTTCTCTGGTGAGACCCCACCTGGAGTACTGTGTCCAGCTCAGGTCAGGCTTTGAGCCCTCAGTGCAGGATAGACACGAACCTGTTGGAGCAGGTCCAGAGGACGGACAAAAAAATCAGAGGGCAGGAACACCTCTCCTATGAGGACAGGCTGAGAGAGTTGGGGTTGTTCAGCCTGGAGAAGAGAAGGCTCTGGGGAGACCTTATTGCGGCCTTTCAGTACTTAAAGGGGGCCTATAGGAAAGATAGGGACAAACTTTTTAGCAGGGCCTGTTGTGAAAGGACAAGGGGTAATGGTTTTGAGTTAAAAGAGGGAAGATTTAGACTTGATAAAAGGAAGAAGTTTTTTTACAATGAGGGTAGTAGATGCCCCATCCCTGGAAACATTCAAGGTCAGGTTGGATAGGGCTCTGAGCAACCTGATGTGGTTGAAGATGTCCCTGATTATTGCAGGGGGGTTGGACTAGGTGGCCTTTAAAGGTCCCTTCCAACCCAAACTATTCTATGATTCTATAAAAGTCAATCTGGTAGGCATAGAGAGGATAGTCTATGTTCTCATTTTTGAATATTTAAGATGTTCTCAAAAAAACCCACAACCCAACCACCCAGCAGAGAGATAAAAATAAGTAGTATTATTTTAAGTCCTGAAACACTTTTTGAAGTAAGCAGGCATAATACACAAAAAATAAAGTTCAGTCTTTGGCAAGAAAAAAAGACAGAGTGAGTCTGCATTTGCCCATACCGTTATTTTTATTGCCATAATGCTCCAACTAAGACTGCACTGGATGCAAAAGAAGATAAATCAAGAAAGCTGTAATGTGATTTTATAGGGGATTAAAAGAACCAAAGGATGTGGAGAAGGGGAAGACGACACAGTAAAACTGTACTGGTCAACAGGACAGTTATCTTTTTATTACAAAAAAAATCCAAAAATTGTCCAGTTTTTCCACAGAAGTCATGCCAAGGAGAGTTACAGAAGGGATAGCACTAAAACTTTAAACCACGCTGCTACAGGAGTACTTCTCGAACAAGGAGAAAAAAAAAAAAAGCACTAAGTGCTTTGAAAAGGGTTTTTTGTTTTGTTAAAAAAGCACAAGCTACCTAGAGCCTCATATCTAAAAAACAAATTATTTTTTTTCCCTCTAGGGAATGGAAATAACAGAACAGAAAGAGATGGGTGATACGATCAAAGAACCAGAATAGGGAAGTGAGACAAAGACATGGAATCACCATTTGTCAAGACAACAGACAAGGTTGTTGCAACAGAGACACCAACCTCAGCTGTTAAGGATTAACTCTTAAGGGGGGGCTGAATTTTATACAGTAAACCACTGAAATTTAGCAACAGACTAGCTACTAAAGCAATTTTAATGTCAAGCAAACTGAGAAAGATGTATATACAGAGCTTCAAATAAAGAATTTGAAGAAATGAGTGAACATATCTTTTGAAGGAAAGAAAAAAACATCTGTGAAATATCTGTCTATCACGGACGGACACACTATAAATAATAAAATGAGGTCATAGACCTAAGTGTCCTTTCAACATGTGAAGCCAAAACCTATTATTTCAAATTTCTAAAATTTGACATTCATATTGTTCAGAAACAATTTTTAATATCTAATGCAAGAAATACCCTGAGTGTTTTGGCTTATTTAAAAAAAGTTAAACTTACCATGCTGTTTAGATTTCTTCTTTTTTTTCTTCTTCTTTTTCTGTTTTGATTTATGATCTTTCTCCTTTTTCTCTTTTTTATCCTTTTCCTTTTCTTTCTTTTTACCTGAAATAAAAATTAAACATTTTAAAACAGCAGTACCATTCCAAATTACTTGCTTCATTTGGCTTAACCTAAACATGACATTAAAAATCAAGTATTCCAGTTGCCTAGGCAGATCAAAGTGATTCAGTTAATTTACTTGGTATCTTGGGCATCTCTTTTACTAATTGCTAGTAGAACGGTTCAAAGAAGTCTCTCTCAGCAAATAACATTTTACTATTTAAAATACTTCCAAATGAGATATCATAGTAGAAGGAGACATAGCAAAGGAGACAAAAAAAGTGACGTTGCTTAAATAGTTTGTAACACCTATTTTACTTGCAGCTTATAACAAAAAGGTTTGGGCAAAAGAAAAAGCTTTCAAAAGTGCAAAATTTCAAACTAAAAAGGTAAGATCGTCTTAAAAATATGTTAGGCCTATAGAAAGTCATTTGAAGGAAATTTCAGTGTCACAAAACTGCTGATGCTGTCAGCACCTTCTACTACACAGCAACATCCTCGCAGAAAACTGATTCTGACTAAAATTTATGATACATTTTTTACACTGCAGTTCACTCCTTAGCACTGTGTACACGAGGACAAATACTTTGTCTCAAAAAAATTCTATTTAACCTGTGAATTTTCCCCAGACAAAATATATCCCACAACATTGTCATTCCATAATCATTATCTCACTGCTGATCACTTAAAAATAATGAGGAAATTGACTTGTTACAGAAAATAAATCATTAAACTCAGTATTTAAGGACTGTTTCCTGCACACAGATCAGAGACTTATCTTCTTGGGGAATAAAGAAACAGAACTTTTACCTCCTGGAAAACCAAGGCAGAAACACTTAATGAATTCTTATGCATTTCTAATAATTTTTTAAGGTTTTTTTTTTTCTTTAAACAAAGGGTAAAACGAAAGCCCTCTTAATTTATATTTTCTTTCAGTAATTGCCAAATATTTTGCTAGTAACATCTGTTTTCTTCCCATCCACATCCTCTTCCCCTCCCCCCAAATCAGTCAGTATAAAGAAAGGCAGTATCACTAACTCAACTGAAAGAAAAAAAAGCTTTTCTTTTTCAGGCATCTCACAGGTACTAGTTGGATCCTTCTAAATCCTTGCTGTGGGCACTTTCATTTTCTCTTATAAAATTGTTCTTCTACTATAAATTTGTCATACATATAAAAGCTGTTTTTAAGACCTAAACAAACAAAAGAAGTGCAGCTGGGCCCAGGAAATATTTTATGTTTTTACATTTGCTCTTCAGAGACATCAGGTATTCCAGAATTTTTCCTTTTTGTCCTAAAAATATTATTGCTCTGTACGTACCATATGTTGAAGAACTTTTCTCTTCCAGTTTTCCTTTTCGTTCCATTCTCACTGCACCTACAAATTGAAGAAGAATATACGACATAAGCGCAATGTCTGGCTGATGACCCACTTTCTCATAAAAGTCATTAGACCGTAAAAAGTCCTAATGGTACATAATAATAAGAAACATATAAACAATGAAATTATTTTTAACATCACTTTATGATTATTTTTATTGTCTAAAGCACTGGAAACAAAAAGTATTGTAGTTTACCAACTTCTGAATGCTTGTCCTTCTCAATCACGTTCTTTAATATTTTCTCCTTCAGACTCTCAAAACATTTCTCCTTTACGGGCACAGAGCACTGTATCTCTGTCCCTTCAGAGCTCACTGATGTGGAAGACCTCTTTTTTTTACTATTCCCTTTGGGTAACTTTAGACTATTGGTTAAAGGCATTTCCAGATGCAAGGCATGTACATGGGACGAGGGTGCTGAAAACAAGAAGACAGATTTACTAGGCATTCCGTACGGATTGCAGCCAGGTCACTGGCTGCGTCAGATCACAGAAATGTCAAGTATTGGTAATAATATCATCACACTTAACATATAATTACTGCACACGAATGCCTAGGTCTTAGTCTTACATACCAGACAATACATGCCACAGTAGGTTTCTTTGTCTGTTTTGGAATTTGCACTTACTTTTAAACTACTTGTACTGTTTAAAGTCTACTTTTGCTGCTACTTTTAAGCCTTTTTGTTTCCTTTTTATTTCACTATAATAGAAACCCACATCAACAGTAAGGATTAAAGGTGCTGACATTATCAATATTAAGTTAATGTTCCATTATGCGAACAGCGAAACTAAGCTCTGCTACAACATTTTTAGTGCTATGTATAAAAATTTGAACTTCTGCTTATTGCATTTAATTGATCTTGATAATATTTAAATCATTCACTCTCATTTGTATATTTAATCCACATTTGAATTACATGCAAAATACTGTGGTGCTTCGTCTGAATTCAGCAGCACGTACTGAAAATTCTTATCTTGCACTATACAGAAAAGTTTATTCAGTGAAATATTTCAGAAATATATATTTATCTGATGCAAATTAGGAAAATAACATGGCAAAACCCCCTTAAATTATAATTTTCATTGGTAATATTTAAAATTATAATCAAATAGGACAATGGAATTTTCAAATAATCAAACTAGAATAAGAGTTATTTATAAAGAACATTATTGGGGTCATTCAAAACTTTCTACTACTGTGTTCATCAATATTGTGAGAGTTTTAAGTTTCATTTAAATTTAATTAGGAAAGCCTAATCTTCATCAGGCCACCGAGAACATTTCAGGCCCATATAGACATACTGTATAAAAATGCAGCTCTGCAAAGCCATAAGGGTTCAGGTTTTTCAATGTCAGCTGTAAACACCAGTCACCTTCTCTGTCTCTCAAAATAGGGGCCCAACAAAAGTATCAGTATGTAAAAAACACATGCTGGTTAAAGTGCTGAACCAAAATAAGTCCTGAAAAATGCCTGCCAGTGGTCAAGATATGAAACAAGACAAAAATAGGAAGCTGATCTGGAATGGGTTCTTTGAGCTCCTTCTTATTTTATTTTCTTTTCTTTAAATATTCAGTAATAAACCAACAAAAAGCATTTAAATAAGCAGTGTTAAGATAATTTAGTAAATTCATCAGTCATAAAAGGATTCTGGGGAGAAGGCAACAACGCCTCAGGGCTGAGTCCGTAAGGTGGCCTTCCAGGCTTGGACAGACCAACCCAATTCTGCTGCGATACAACATACGCATTACACGATCTTACTCCAGCTCCCAGGCAGCCCTCCCAGGATCACAACCAGAATGCCACAAAGCGAGAAAGCTGCAGGGGCAGCAAGAGCAATAGCAAGTAGTACCTCACCTACCACACCACACAGCACTTTTAAATGCCAGATGTTCCCAGCTGCATGACACAACCCATGACCATAGCATGCCCCCTAGCCAGCAGCCAGAAGCAGCTGCTCAGTTCTGCTTTCCAGCTTCTAACACAAGACATGAGCTGCACGACCCCGCTGAGGCTACCTGAGCCTTTCCACTACTTCAAATCCACCATCCCACCTGAGACCAGAATCCTTTCGGGACTGGTCTACTATTCAGGCTCTTGCCTTTGTCTCTATTTCAAGCGGATTTGGCTTGCTGGGACACTTGGCATCAACACAAAACCCTATTCAAATTATTCCTTTCTTGGGTTTCCTAATTAACGTTTGTCTCTCTTACAGGACTGAACTGCTTTGCCATCTGTGGAGCAACGAGTATATTTTAGCACCTCAGTAAAATAAAAAAGTGATACTTCTCCACATCATCATGCTATCAACGTCTTGTCTCATTTCTAAAAAAGAGCACAAAAGGATCACCCAAATGCACATAATTTGGTTTGGTCACTGCCATTTGGATGAAAAGATGTGAGAAGACTCCATCCAAACAATCTCAAGAGAAATTTAGTCTCGATATTAGATGAATTCCTATTTAAACTTTGTTATTCAGAAGAAATCCTGACCTCAGACATTCAAACACGCTCTGCTATCAATAGCCACAAACTTCACTCTCTCAATGTTTTTTAACACACACACATCTGACAAAGTAATCAGCTAATAATTAAATAACTGTTTGAGGGAACATTTATGATGGGCAGAAACCCGCTACAGTCACACAAATATCCATCTCAATGACAGAACTCTCCAAACTGTTTTTCTATAGTAACCTGAAAAGAGAAATTACTCTTATGCCTGCGTACACTGCAATGTAATTCTTAGCTTTTATTTTTATTAATCAGAAATCATTCTAGATTGAGAATCCTAAATTCTAAATAAAAGTGTCAAGGCTTGCAACGTCTAATTTTCAACTATGCAATTACTATTCCTTTCAAATAACCACAAAATTAAACATAGTAGACAATCACAGTCCAAAGGGCAAGTAACAAATACCACAAAAAATATTAGTTTATAAAAAAGAAATTTCCTTTATGGAAATATAACCATATTTTTTTTTAATTGCAATTTGATTCCTGTTGAGGAATTCCTGCTGTCTAGTCAGCCACCTCCCACACAGTGAAGCGTGGGAGGTCTGCAATTAGCACTTAGCAGAGAGAAAGATGCTTAGAGATTAGACTTGATAAAGCACTGATTAGGTCATTGTTCTAAGATCAATTTTATCACCAGAAGACTGATTTCAGAGTAAAGAAAAATGCAAACCACAGCAATTTTCAGTCTGCTTTATGACACGTTTCCAATGCTACCTCTGCCGGTCTGGCACGGGGAGGTGACACAAACCCCCTCGCACGAGCACAGAACAGAACGCTGTGCCACAAACGCAACAGCACAGACGGGCTTCCAGTGCTACTGCTTATTTCAGCGCAGCAAATTAAAATAAATTGTACCGACGTGAAGCAACTTATTTTGTTGCATGATATTCTATTCCATGGCTTTTGATGTTTCGACTTGCCTAATAACAGAAATATCATCACCTGCATTAATATACAACTTAAATCATAACACGACCAGCATAATTCATGGTTCCATCATAATTAATTTGTTGTTTTGAATTCCCAGTGCACAGGATGAATTTTCTATCTAAATGCATTTTAAATACATGTTACAGATTAATACCAGATCCTGCACAAATAAACCTTAAGGATGAGGACATGAAAGGTTCTTGCTTGCCTTCAGCTAACTACCCCAAGAATCAGCTGGGCATTTCAGGGTAGCGATTAGAAGGGCAGACATTCAAATTAGGGAGCAAACCTGACAATAGATGTTCAGAGTAGAACAAACAGCTCCAGAGTTACAACAGCTTTAGCTCACTAGTCTAGAGTGAGTCTAGATACCTCTTAGAAGCAGGGTAACCAATAACACTGGCAAGTGTTTATTAAAAACGTGACTGATGTTGTTTTCTGAAAATTTTGAACATCAGCCATTTCTTGTTCCTGCTGCAGTAAACTGTGACCAATAAAATTATGTGAAAGTATATGCTAAAAGACATAAATAGTGTAAGTGCAAATTTCTCCCATACAGTTAGCCTAATGCTACCCTACTAGCAAAATCATCTAGACTGAGATAGAATAGGAAATAAGAGCTGATAATATTGTAATATTACTACTACAAATAGTCTACTAATATTGTTATATAAGTAAATGTAAATATTTTCCTTTTACTTAAATTTTGCAACCTAGATGGCTTGCTGAAATTATGGTCGCTCAATACATAACAGTTAAACTAACACAAATGGTGCAGAGTTACAGAAACCAAGAAAATGATAGTTAATTAAAAGAAAATGCCAACTACAGAAAGATCTGAACTTCATGTAGTCAGAACTGGAAAACTATAGTGTTTTGCATGTATTCAGATCGACCGTGAATTTAAAGCCTATGATGAAAGGCTAAGTGACCAAAATCCAGTTTTCTACATTTTAAGCAGTTTGACAAACGAAAGCAAGGATTCTTAGTTATGTGTGCAGTATTGGGTGATCACCAGTAGGTCCATACACCAGTTTAGGCAAAGCAGTACCTCTGTTCAAGAATTAAGTGGCAGCATACCAGTGCCTACCAAAGCGCACACAGTACATCCATGTAGCCAGTGGACTGAAGGAATTGATCACAGTGCTTTTGTGCCGCCTTTACAAAATGACAAGCTGTTCATTTTGAGCAATGATTTTGACAAAGGATCTGTGTGTTAATACTAGGTGTTGCCATTTATGGTTCTACACTTCGGTGCACCTCCTCCCTCCCCTCTGAAAACACCAAGTTAGCATCTTTTGAATAAAGAAGGGATTAAAATGCATCATTTTCAACAACGTGAACTTCTTTTTTCAACTGACTCAACTGACAGCCCCCATGAGAAGACTAAACTTCCAAAGCCACAAATTGCATCTCTGGGCCTAAAACCATACAGCTCTTTTACAGAAGGGTCGGTGATCATAATAGGCTGTTTCAAGCTAAATAATTCCAGCACCTCCATAATTTCGAAAACTATCTACAGTTATTAATTCAATGGTTAAGAAGACAGCAGGTCCAACTTAAGCACACTTAGCAAATTCCATAGTTGTCAAACTCTAGAACACCAATGTGTCCAGACTGTGTCAATAAAATCTAAACAGCAGAAATATCATAGAAGGATATAGATTTAAGACAGTTCTTTCAGATTAAAAAAAAAGCAGACAATTACAGAATAGTCTGGATTTTACCCCAGTGTTCTCAAATTGTGATCTATTGAGTAACAATGCATACCCTAAAAAATGCAATATATTAAATTACACTTATGCAGGCAGATGTTCCTGCATAATGCAAATTAACTTTTCTCAATTAATTTCAAGCAACAACAGGAATGAGAAAGGAAAGCTCTGGGCACCTCTCGTTTATATATTAGCTTGCCATTGTTTAAAGAGGTTCATTAGAAAAGGAAAACTAGTGATAAATACAGTGGATTCTATTTATTCTCGTGAAGCATGCAAGAACTTGGTATAATTATATGTGCTTAAGTAACATGACTCGAGAACCTGCCCTATTTCAAAAGTAAAAAGGCCTTCTAAAGCAGAGAATACAATAAAAACTATTCAACAGTGTCGAGTAACTCCAGAGGTTTCGAACCTGAACTTAAAAGCTACGTTTTGCTTTTTCTTCTAAGAAGTACATGAGAAGGATAGGAGACAAATGAGTTTCACCAGAGTTAGAAGCCTGAGATAAACCTAAAAGACATATAAAGAGTCCTAAAAATACTACTGACAGTAGGAGCTAACTCCAAAACTTTCTATGAAATTTCTGAATTAAAGATACCAGACTGCTTAGATTAGTCTTTCAGCCCACAAAGCTTGTACTGCTCAAGTGGGTGCTGGGCTGCATACTTCTGAAAATTTCTAACATTTGGACAAAAAGTCAGTGTGAAAGCTCAAGACTGAGTTCTATTGCATGGAGGAAAATTGTAATACATGAAAACTAGAACAAAACACAGGTTTGTCTGGAAGGCAAAACCCCAGAAGATAAAAAGGTAGCTGGCAAATCAGTTTATTGACAGCTTATAACTCTTAAAATTATGTATGTCCAAAAAAAAACTCCATTAAGCTTTAAATACAGTATAAACTGTATCCTCCAGCATAGGTTACAAGTGCTTCCATCTTCCCATTCTGGGCTCAAGAGTAACACCAGATAATTTTGCCAGGGAATGGTTTCCCCGGACACAAAGTGTGTGGATACGTCAAATATTTTTTGAGTCCTAAATAAAGGTGGCAATAAATGAAACATTATTTCTTTAAATAGACTCAGCTGTGGCCAAGATCAAGACCCAGCTCAACAAATAAACAGGTACAGGTGTACTCATGGATGTGGGGTTTAGAACCACCTCACTCAAGAGTCCAAGCCAGTCCCATGATGTGAGTGGGCAACAAAATAAACACCCGTCAGCATTGCCAGCTACACATTAAATGACCCAGAAAACATACCAGAAAAGCCAGAAGTTCAATTTCTAGTAGCTGAAATGAGTTCTAATAAACAGATGGTAGTTGGAAGCTGTTGGTTTCTTTTATGATCTTGTTCTATGAGTGGGCAAATGTGCATCTCCCAAAAGCACTTCTCTTAGTGGCAGAAGACATGAGATAAAAGGAATTCTACAGAAGTAATTTTCCCCAAAGTCTACAATTCTACTGCTATGAAATGTATCAAAGGCAAATGAAGACTATCACATGGTTTCACTCGAGAAATTAAGTAGTATTTTTAAAAGCTTAAGTGGCAGTTCATTAGAAATTTCCATAGCCCTTATTTTGACAAATTAGTTTAAGAGATTAATAGAATTTTGAGAGAAATAATAATTATAATCATATATTTTAATTCACACAATATTTATCCAAGAATCCTACCCAGCTTTTGTCCCATCATGTTAAACAGCTATGCTACAACTCGATGAAGCGATCACCTTACACTTTCAGTGGGAGCACGTGCGCTATGCGTACTAAACAAAAGGCTTCACTGACCTACTGAGAATTGCAGCTATACTATCAGCTGAGCGCAAAGTTGCTATTCCCCCCCCCGTCTTAAACAAGATTAAGTTATAATTTGACTGCCATAATTATATACCTTAAGGTCATGATGTCCTCCCTTACCATCAATCATATTTACCAAAAACTTCCCCAGCAGAGTACAATAATTTGATTTTTTTCCACCTCTCACTTTATTGAAGAATTTTCTCATTTAACAAAAAAAAAAAACCCAAACCAAAAAAAGGCTTGTGAGAGAATTCTCTCTTGAAAGCCAATTAAAAATGGTACGATACTCACCCATGTAAGAGACTTATTTATGAAATAAGTATATGGACACCTAACATACACTGGATGACAACAACCCACTTTTACCATCTGCAAAGCACTATGTCAACCCTTCCCCCAAACTCTTAATTGCCTCTATCCAAGTGATTCACTTAAACCACCGTAGCCAGTAAACTTATAAAGTGAGAAGCAGCAGAGAGTTCCAGTATTGGGCTCTACACTAACTCTGTGAGGGTGAACCAGGTCTATCAAAGTTTTAGAGGGTTTTTCAGAAATATTCTCAAGTAACATTTCACAGCAAGCAAATGACAAGATTTCCACTGTAAACAGAAGCAAAGGTAGAGGAATACTGACTGCCTTGCAAAACGCTACTAAGTTTTAAAGCTGAAGATCAATGAGTTCAGCTAGATTTAGTATATATTAGTATGTTAGTAAACAACTTAATAAATTATTTTTACAAGTTTTAATAATACAAAGTATTTGTGAAAGAAATATTGCTTTTTATATTCCCCACTCTCAGATCCTCCTCCTTTAAGTGTGTTAGAAAAAGTGTTAATGCAGCTCAAAGCCAGTGGAAGACAAAGAATATGCAGATGGATGGACCCCAGGAAGAGTGGCAGGTTTGTGAGTGTCCAGAAAGGGAAAAAAAAGAAAGCATCCCCTTTTTCTGTGTGACTGAATACATAAACATTTTAACCCTACAACTATAAGCCTAACTGGTTGTATACTGAATCTCTTTTACCTGACGCTGTTGTAGCTACTCTTCCATCAGTTACTGCTTTGGAAGAAAGATATGTAATCATCTGAATATCTTCCTTGTCTTTACTGGGATATTCATTACGGAAAGTGGATTCTGTGGATAATGGTGCTGTAACTTCCGAACTACGGCTTAAATCAAGAGGGAGACATGGTCCACGCTTCTCAAGTGACATATGAGCAACATCAGGTACTACATAAAAGAAAAAATGTAATATTAAAAAAGATACATAGGTCCAACAAACAACAGTTTGGATTGCAGTGTTACGTAACATAGGAACAGCATACAGCTTTAGCTACAGTAAGTCAAAATATCCCATTAGGTGAAAACCGTGAAAGGTCTAATTTTTATGATTCAATTTCTCTTGGGCAGTTCTTTATTAGATTAAGATACATTACCCTCCAATTTTGATGACTGTTGGTTTTGACCACTGATGGAGAACACTTTTCCATCAGTAATTGAAGAGGGAGAAGAAACTTTTTCTACAGAATCATCAGGCAAGGAGCAAGTGGCTAAACGCTGTGATCTTCTTCTCCGTTGACTATGTTTGTAGGATCTAGGGGAATTCACTGGCTGTGATGGACCTAAAAAGAGATCTTTCAATGTTCATGAAGCAGAGAGATATACCATAATCTTACCGCAGTATTTGAGATCTAAAGATAGGGAGTGCTTTAAATAGCTCTTATTTGCAAAGCTGGTAATCACAGCAGAACTGGTAAAAGTCATTAAAAACTGTGATTACCAGGAGCAAAAGAAGAGTTATGGCTCAAGATATGATTTTGCTTTTTGCTTATTATACATTATTATATTAGGGTACATACTTCCCCACTAATAAAGGCTGTTGTTTTAGGCAAACAGTGTACTTACAATAAGCAACCCCCCAGATAACCCATGAGAGTAGGCTACTTATAACAGAAGGGGGCCATAGGATTTAACATTAAGCAGAACAAATGGTCACAGTTAAAGATCTAAAAAGTCATGAATAGTGGTGACGTACAACTTAAAAAAAAAATAATCAAACGCAGTGGTTAATTTTATATCCCACCTCCCGTCTTCTGCTAACCTGATATCAATACTCCAACTATGTTTCAAATGCACACTGCCAATGCAGGGCACAGTAAGAAGGCTCAAGAACCTCATACTTAAAAAAAAAAGGGGGGGTGATTGATATAGGTTAATATAGGCCTGATTCATTAAAAACAAAAAACCCACACTCCCCTACACCTCTCCAATTTTACCCAGTTTCACATACTTTTGCCTTAGAAAGGCATTTAAGTCATCATTACACTCTAAATCACTGTTCTCTCCTTTTCTTAAGCAGTTTTTACAATCAAAGATGTACAGATTTAAAAATAAAGACACAGCAAAATTAAATTTCCACTAGAAGTGGTAAAGACTCAGAAGCCAAAGATTAAAAGAAAGCACTAACAAGATCTAAGCTATTAAGTAACCAATTTTTAAATTAGCTAATTTTTAAAATATTGCTACAGAGAAGTCTAACTTAATCCAAAATACAAACATGCGCAAGGAAAACTACTTACCATTATTTTAGGGGTGGGGAGGGAAGGCAATATATTCTATATTACAATATAGAAGACCAGTAATATTTTGTGGGGACAAAATACAATTTATACCAATGTGTCCAGAATAAAGAAAGATGGCTGAATTTGCACCCCTCCCTCTCCCATTCATTTAAAGTTATCTGTGAGAAAAGATTACAAGACACTTATCTCCTAAGGGAAATTATCAAATCAAGGTTAAGGGGAACACACGATGCAGGTATAGTCTTCCATCCTCAATCACTATTCTAAAAGTGAAACAAAAATGTAGCTTTCGACTTACTGGAACCCACATTTATTTCAACTCTTGGCCTCATCATTTAATGTTCTTCAGGCAACAAAGAGCCTGACCCTAAGCAACACTAAAAACCTAATGTAATTTAAAAAAAAAGAAATTTTAATATTCACAAAAAATAGCATATTCAAGGATGCAGCATAAACCTTTCCCTGTTCTTCTGATGACCGTATTTTGGTACTTTGCAAATCAGTTACACAAGTTAAGAGGCATTCTTCTGAGACAAAGGAACCTGATTTTTTTTATATTTCCCCACCACACATCTTGAACCCATCTTCTCTTTCACATCATATTTGCAGGAAATATCACATAAGGTGAAGAATGTGCTGTCCCTGTTGGCTGTGGCATCAGCCTGCTGAAGGCGGAATTTCTCAGAGAAGGGCAGGTCCACAACCAAGGTGTACATCTTTTCTTTTTAATGAATCAGGCCCCTTCAGAAGAGAGGATTGACTTTTCCTGTTTCACTGTTCATACTAATGTGGAGATTTAAGCTGGAGGGAAAGCCAACCATTAAAAGCCATGACTCTATAAATATAAATGTATTATTTAAATGTATTATTTCTGGTAGAGTAATTCATATGCCTTATTCTGTGACCTGACTTTTAAAATACTGAGCTACCCCTAATTCTCCCACTTGGACCTTTTTATTTAAAGCAGATTCATTTTTAAAAGCAATAGCCATTTACAACCAAAACAAATTTCTGTATATCTCTTGTAATTACGGTATTTTTTTTAAAATGTCTGTGCTCACTAGTTTTATTTATCACAGAAGAAGGAAGCTGAGAGACCAGCGTCAAATCCTCGACTTGTATTAATTCTGGGGAAAGTGGTGATTTAGGGGGCTTTATACACCCAGAAGAATCTCCAGATTCTTGTTTGCATTTCTTGCTGCGAGCCTTTCCTGAAGACAAAGTTGAGGATAACAGTGCAGGTTTCTGAATGTTGGCAGAACTGCTAATATCAGCTTCATTTTTTTTCTGACTTTGTGGTTTAGGTGAAATCTCCTGAATAAATAATAAAAAATTGATACTTTTATTTCAGTTTCTTCGCTGTAGTTCTGTAATCTATTTTGATCTTTTTAAAAGCAACTTTAGTATTCAAAACACATTTTAAAGCAACATTATTTTCAATACAAATGAAAACTATTTAAAATGCATCACATTAAACTTTTTTTTAAAGGAGCACTATCAATTATTTTCAGTATTCAGAACACCCTCATATCTTAGTATTTGAAATACCTGCAAAAAGCCTGAAAACAAAATGTTTTTCCTCTTTTCCCATTTTAAAAATTCACCAAAGTCCTTTTAGTTTCTGTCTCTTTCATCTTTCGTAGACCAGGACTGTCAGTGCTGTCTCAAAGTGTAACTTGGAGAACACTTGTTACAAGCTGGAACACATACACTGATCTACAGTCACAGAACACCTCAAGTTGGAGTCCAACTCTGCTTCTCACAGAACTCCCCAAAACTAAACTATATGACTAGGAGCATCCGGACGACGCTCCTTGAACTCTGACAGGCTTCTGCACTGCTATGAGCAAGCAATCCTTGTTCATTTTTAGAGAAGAACCTGAAAAAGTTGATGATGCTCCTTTAAGGAATGTCCGAAAACAATAAAAAGTTTCCAAATACTGAACACACTCTCACAACCCCTTTCAGTGCTGGGAGTCTGGATTTCACCACATTATATGTTTGTGCAAACACATGTAGAAATCACAACTTCTAGCACCACAGGGTTAAATAGATTGCTAACTGTTGGAGAAAAATGAGCAGATAAGAGTTAAACAGTTTTTGAAGAAAAAAAACAAAAAAGTCAACATATAATGCAGCTTTCCAATTTCATCAATTTTCATCCTTCTTAATACACATACTGAGTATTAATTTTAAACAATTAGCATGCATTGACAGACATCAGCATTTTAGATTTTTAACGGGAAGGAAGATCTTCCAACTTTACTGAATAAACTGTGCATGTGTTATAACTTGCCCAATAATGGCAAACTAAAATATCTGAGCATTTCTTAAACCTGTCCCCTTTCTTGTCCCAGTTACATCACACAGCATAGTACCATCTAATAAAACCATAACTAAGAAAGTAGAAAGATATTTCTAAAATGTGTGCACCACTTTATGCAAACTAAAAACATCACATCTCATTATTTGAGTATTACTGGGGGTTTTGTTATAAATCACAGTTTTATTTTCCACTGGAACTTTCCATGTTCCACTGGAAAAAAAAAAGGCAAAACAAAAAGTGCGCATTCTATGTTTGTAAAAGGGCACCCCTGAATGCTACATGAATAGCTTTGCTGGAATTATCATGTAAAGATCCGGTGCAAAACATCCCATTCAGCAGACATCAGTTCTACCTTGAATAACTCAATTACACATGTACTAAGTGCAGTTTATTCATTTAAATAAAATATTCCATGAACTGTAGAGTATACCTATGCTGGTTATGAGAGGTATTACCAGAAATTAATTAGAGTCATAACTTGTAAATAAACAATTTTATTGTTCATCTTCACAGATGTGAAAGACATTACTACAGCATCCATTACTTTCAAATTACAAAGTTATTTAAACAAGATTAAAAAAATTAAATTAATATTTTGATAAGGTGCTTAACCTTTTAACAGGACAAATTAACATTAAAAACCTTAATGAATTAATGTTATTCATCTAATCAGGTCTTGGTCAAAAGGAAATATAACATGACATACCCTAATACAGTTAAATAAACTACTTATCTGCAACTAATCGTCTGAGGTTTTGGGTTTAAGACAACTGTAAACTAAAAATATATAAATATAAATAAAATAAACTTCCATCAACAAAGTCAGTTTTCGGCTATTGGCCTGAATACTTCTACCATGTTCTGTATCACATTATTAAAAAAACCTACAAGATATTTAACCCATTCAACTTTATAGCAGCAGCAGACAAAACCTCTAAGGAATGTCAGCTTTGCTATTGGAAAACCTTTTGGGGAGGTTTATAACTCGGCCATTTTAATTTGAATTTCAGCAGGAAATTAGTGAAAAACGCTTGAAGCTCAAAAATTTTCCTCCCCACAGTTATTCATTTAAATGTTTGTGAGGTTTCTGGTTTTAGTTAGAAGCAAAGGAAAAGGACAATTTGGAATTTTAGATGCCTCTTTAAAGGAGCTTAACTAGTATTCCCAAAAATGAGGTTTTTCAGACCATTAGCATGTAAACAATGACAGAGACATCTTTTTTTTTATATCTAATCAATAAAACAGAAACAGCCGAGTTACTAAGTCTAAGAAGTAACAAAAAGTTTTTTGTAAATATGCACTGTAGTTTATACTGTTGCATACACAGTCTATGTAAACCACAAAGTCCCATTCACCGTAATGGGATTCTGCATGATAAGATTTACATTGTAATGATTCTTCCAAAAACAACATGCTGTAAGCCATTTCACAGTTTTTTGCACATTGAAAATATCACACACAGTAGCAATAAAATCATAGCATCTTTAATATGCAAAAATTTGAGAAATGGAATGTCATGTCAATACATTGTAAACCTTTATGCAAAATATCGGTCAATGCATTGACACCGTAGTGGCTCCGTTAGCCGTTACAGTGACAGCATTAAAAACAGAAAATCATGTTCCATTGACAAGACTCGCATCCAATGCGGTGTCAATGGAAAAACCACAGCAATGCAATTATATATCAGCTCTAAAGAACCAGTACAACCAAAATAGCAAATAAAGTTTGGGGTAGGGACTGTTCATAGAGTGTGCCGGGGCTTAAGAACAGAAGTGTTCTTTTAAGAATCGTGGGCAGCAAGGCTATTTCATTCAAATGCTGCTGTTAAAGAAGAATGAAAACGAATACAAAAAAGCTGTATTAAAACTACATTAAGGCTCTGATTTAAAACACTGGAAAAGAAGAACGTCCTGGATCAAGACTACTGTTCATCCATAGCTTGCTTTACTGTGCTTAGGCATTCAGCCCTTTTAAAATGCAGGATAATGCACAACTCGGAGTCAAGCAATGCCTGAACACAATAGAATAAGCCAAAGATAAAATGGCAGCCTTCGGGTCCTGCAAACATGCAGGTTTAAAAATCAGACCCTTAACATTATTTAAAAGTTTCTTTTTTGTATTTATTAAAATACACACCCTTGCAAAATGTATGGCTCATTGAGCGGTTCATAAAACACATACAAGCCTACAACACCAAATTCTTACAATATAAAAGAAACTTCTTTGAAAAGAAGTTCTACTTGATGTCAAAAACCCTGTTTCAAACACAAATCAAATTTGTGTAAGGGCCTTTTCCTAAGCCAGTCACGTGGTTCCAGCTATAAAACTGGACCTTGAGACACTGGTCTCCTCACATTTGTTGCATGGAGACTTCATTTTTCTTTGTTTTCTGTTTTCTAACATAAAAGCTCATTACTGAAATTCAAGTCAACACTGTGTTTAGAGACAATTAAATTCCATACTTCTGGCTCTGCCAGAAATGTAAACATAACATCAATTTTCAGTTCCCTATTATATCTGAAGGGGCAAATTTTAATGTTGTAGGTACTATATCTCCATGGCACACTCCAGTGGGAACCTTGCAAAAGAATCAAACTCTACCATTTCATACCTGCTCCAGGACTGGAGCTGTTTCTTTGTTGCCTTCCTTTTTTTCAGCACCATCTGCAACAACAGCTTTGGATGCCAATAAACCTTAGGAGAAAAATTGCAGAGATTTTTAGTTAGAAGCCGCTTGCAACAAGAATTTGGGGGAAATAAAGAAAAACAGTGAGACAAGAAATATGAACTGCTTTTATCTACAATATAAATCTCTCTGAACCGATTCCACACAAAGCTGAACGCTTGACGTTAGAAGAAACAAAAAGTTAAAGAACGTTCCTATGATGGTGCCCTTTCACAAAAGTTCTTTTCTGGCATTTCCACTAACAAGATAAAAATCAAATTATCAATTGTGAAATAATGCCTCACTATCCTTTTAAGGCCCAAGCGCTTGGGCTTTAAAACCAAGCGTATGATACTTAAGTAAATTAAGAGATCAAAATTATTTACAAACCTTTTCTATCTCTCCCCTTTCCAGTCTTTATAAATTCCCATCAGAAGTTGTATTACTACTTCTTAACTCTAACACACGCAAACCTTTCTCAGACAGAATAGAACAAGGGATTTCATTCCCAAATGAATATCCTCAGCGGTGGAGCTCCCAAATTACCTCAACAAAAAGACTGTATTGGGAGCAAATACATCAGAATATGTCACGTCATTCATGAACACATATACAATATCACTACTATCAAAAAAAAAATCTGTAAAAGACAGGGCAACATAAATATGAGGAAGCTTTTTGTTGGCTAAGCATATAGCAATAGCTTCAGTTCTGCTTTACACAATAACTACAATTACCTAAGTATGCAGAGAAAGAAAAGTTCCATGCCATAAGACAAAGCAGAATTGATAAAACCGGAAAAACACAAATCTGAATAAAAGTTACTATTATAATCCCTGGGAACGTCAATATATGGGGTGGAGAGTTGAAGTCCTCAAAAAATAACTTGAGCTGACAGATCCACAGGACATTCCTATTGCATTCCATGAAAAATTAGATACGCTCAAAATTAATTTACAGTGCACAATGACCAAGGAATTATAAATTAGTGAAGCCTGGGCTCTCAGGAAGTGGTTAGGACATAAAAAAAACCCAACAAAAAACATTAACACAAAAAGCAGTGTGGTATTTTGCTAGAGAGCTACCACATTTCAGCATTCCAGAGTAAATACTAGGTGCTTTTTTTCCATTTACTCTTTACGTTACGTTAAGTTATGCTTCAGTTTACTGGAAAGTAGTTGTGTTTTAAATAAACTTTTTCAGAACACGACATCCATAACAAGAGGTGCAAACTAATTGATCTTACAGCTAAATGGGTTAATCGAAAAGCAGAAACTTACTTAGCCCTATTATATTAATACAAATACAATTATCAGGTAAGATTTTGATTCTGCATTAGGCTTCATAAAAGATTAAGTTTTCATGGACCTAAATAAACCTTTCTGACTCAAATTACCCTGTTTAAATCAAGTTGCAAAATTAGCAATGTTCTTTATATTGACAACCATGCATCTATGATGAAAAGCATAAAATAATTTTCAAAATTAAGTGAAGTACAGTTCTAAATATTAAACAACAAGCTACAGTCTATAAGGCAGCTTTTGTGGTTCTACAAACCACAGGTTGATCAGAGAAGACGTAGATGCCCCATGACTGGCCATGTTCAAGGTCAGGTGTGATGGGGCCTTGAGCAACCTTGTCTAGTGGAAGATGTCCCTGCGCCTATGGCAGTGGGGTTCCATTAAATGACTTTTAAAGGTCCCTTCCAAACCAAACCATTCTATGACTCTATCATTTTTATTTCTAGCTATATGATCAGTGCTTAGAAAGTAAAGCCATGAAATGAACCTAGACTCTGTCAGACCTGTGAATATATAACTCTTCTTATTTCCTTCTTCTCTACCCATTAAGTATCCTCCAAACCAATTACCATGCCTGTAGAAAGACAACATAACTCCACAAGCTACTACAGCAGCAGGACTACAGATTCACCATCCCCTGCCAGTAACAGTACTTAACAAATAAAAAGCATGGGGTGTCATAGTGAACCAGAAATGGTTTGTTCTGTAATCTATTGTTATCTATTCTTTTAGGTATCAGCACTGCAGCAGGCTATGTAGAAGCAAGCATTCCCACAGAGGTAAAAATTAATTGGAAGACGACATTAATACACGCTTAGCAGGAGATATCCTTCACCTTCAGGAAATACAACATCCCCCAGTGGCTGTAGCAGAAGAAAAAGGGGCAAAGGAAGCAACTTTATTTTGTTGAGTGGTGAGCAAAGACACCAGATGCAGCTGTGGCCCTTGTGGCAGGCAAGGAGAACCTTCTGCAACAAACACTGAACTGAAATCCAGAAAACAGTTTCCTTTGGACAGCCTCCTACAACCACATTATTTGCTCTATTTCCCCAAAACAGCCATAAGACAGTTGGTAAATGAACGTTTTCCTAACAGCTACAATGCTTTATGATTCTTTTGTAGGCATTCTGATGGGTACACCAGCATGACTCCCAACCTTCCTTCAAATCTGAAAGCTCATGCCTGAGACACAAACAACAATTTACATGTATTTCAAGCATAAAAAAATATGTCATAGCAAGAGTGTGACAGTGTGCTACCCCCACAACCCTGCTCAAGTAATAACCACCAGTGGCAGTCGTGATGGATGCATCTGGTCAAAGCGGATTTGGGGAAAACACGTAACAACACAACAGCCCAGGGCGAATTTATGGCAATGTGCCCACCTAACCCCAGTGCTGGTCAATGTCCAGCCCAAGCCAAATTTTGAAGAAACTAACATCTGTGGTTAGTATGCATATGTGACTAAGAGTCAATCATCTTACCCCCATACACAGTGAAGAGCCCAAGAGCTCTTTTAGCGTTCCTGCACAGCAACAGGCTGCACACCAGGGTCTCCCCTTCAGTAGGGACATCTCTAAAGGTTATCCCTCGAGCTTCAGAGATTCCTTGCCGCAACAGATCCTCAGTGAGTGACTAATAACATGGTAAACTTTGAAGCTTCGCTAAGATTATATCTTTGATTGTGCACATATAGTCCTTTAGATATAAACCGTTGACCAAGTCTGGGACTAGGATTGGATCCAGCTGCACCCAGACTCCTCTCTGAGGAGTTTAGAAAGCAAAGGGGTCCTCTCTGAAACTGGTGACGCAACAGGAGGGTCTCCCTGACAGTTCTGTCTGACCCTGTCCTCTATGCAATAAATAATCAAGTGTACCTTGCCATCAAATCTTATTAAACCACTGTCACATTTAATAACAAACTTTGTTAAATCCCTGTTTTCTATCAATAAATATATTGCTGCTACTCTCTGAGTGAATTGCATCACTCCATCCGCAACAAAGAAAAAGTTTGATCATCAGCAGTTGCATTCCAAAAATATTCTATTACATGCAACACTAAAAACTTTACTACAGTATGAGTTGCAGAAGTGTGTTAATTTGACAACAGTTACACAAAGTAACTACCAAGCACGAAAGATTGCATCTTGCAATTAAAGTATTAATTCACTTTCACTGAATGGTAACATATTCTCTGCTAGTGGAGCATGCTTTCACAGGCAGAGAGACAGACACTGTTTTTAGAATGATAGTGAAGTCAATGCCTGCAACATTATGTTTTCTGATTATTCAGTTGAGTCCATATGAGCCCACCCAACTGCTATTATTCTCACAAAGCTCGTTAGGAAAGGGGAATCTATTCACAAGCACAGAAAAATACAATTTCTTAGAGGTATAGGTTTTTCAGATGGTTTTGGTATCTTCTGCTACTAATTGCTATTGGAAAGAAATAACAGGGCTCTGTAAATATATATCAGTAGTATATATCTTTTAACTCTACTGCTCATGACAGCAATTAAATTGGGACTTAACCGTGCAATTGGGACTTAACTTATGCAGTATGGGCAAAGGACAGTAGAAATGAGGCTGATAAATCAGTCATCTGTTATCTAAATTCCGTACCAAATAAGAACCCTTCCAGGAAAGAAAATCCTGGAGGCACAAGATGGGTTTTTCTAAAGACTGCTTCCTTCATATCATGTGCTGCGCTGGCCCATTTCATTTTTCTCCTTTACACTAAAGTACTGATTGAGAGACTGAAATGGAACCACACACATAAGAAAAATGACTAACATTCTCCACTTCTGATCTATGAAAGGTTAGATTGGCCAAAACAAGTCTGAAAAAAAAAACCAACCCTCATCACGCCGTTTAGTATATCAGGTTATTTTTACCTTATAGAAACAAGTAAGACTTTTTGTATGAACAAACATACACCATCTACTGCAACAAACAAACAAAAATCCCCTCTTATCTGTAACATACAAAAGTTTGTCAGACTTCAGGCACAATATTTACTAGAAGAATGAGTGGAAGGCATTTACATCTTACTGTCTGTCCAAGGGCTTCTCTGTTAAAGGGAGGGACTTCACAATTTTTTTCCACCCAGATTATGAAAAACACCTGATACTTTCCCAACACACATACAAACATATTACCTCATCCTAAATACTGACAGGATTATGCTGGCAACACAATTGGATTATTGGGAGGCACAGGGTAGGGGGGATACAAATTGAAATAATTTTTCCACAATTAAGTAAATTTCTATTAAGTTTTGGAATGAAATGCACTTTTCAACTTCGAAAGATAGGACCAATTATCTATTATTCCATTTCCTGTTGTATAAAATGTATTCTATGGAGGTATACTTGTTTTCCATTAATACCTCTGAGTAATAAGTGTAGGGAACGAACACCTTAGACACCAAAAAACACTTTTTAGATCTTCACTGATTCAATTTGTAGCTAGCCTTGTATACTTTTAAATGACTCTTTTCAGCAACAGTTTTACTTTAGGACAAACTATGACAAAACATTTAGTTTTGCCACAGCTAACAAAAGCTTTAATTTGCAGTGGTGGTACGTAACTCATGACCATGTTAAGAATTTGTACAAACCCCAAATTCACCCGATAATGAAGAAAACTGTGCAGCTGGAGTTAAAACATACTCAAGAAAGTCATCAGTTCAGGATGGTTACATTCCTAGAAAACTAAAAAGACCAAGTCAAGTCTGAGACCATTCTCTGAATTCATGAACAAGGTAGGTTTTATTACCATTTATAGATTCCAAGTAAAAGACTGTAGTGAATACTACTAGCTTTTATCAAGCTACTTTAGTACCTTATATGTAAGCATATATATTTCACTACATTAAAAAGGAAAAATGTCAGTAATTAAAAAAAAAAAGCATTTTACCAGTGATCTTGTTAAGACGAGCTCTCTTGGCCTGAAATGAGTTGCCTAGATTACTTTTCCTCTTGTGTGATAACGTGCTTTCTGCCTGCACAAAGGCCATCTTTGGAACATCCACTACAGGAAATCCTACTTTTAAACAGAAGAGAAATCTAATAAACTCACATTTCATAAATACACCCAAAATACTCAAGTATTTCTGAACTGCTATTAGAATACCGCAGTAAAGAAATTTTAAAATTCTATTAAAAATGAAAATGACACATTCTTAAGATTTAGTATTACACACACTGATGCATTAGTCGCAGATTACCTCAAAATTTCTAATTTTTACTCAATATTATGAGAAATGTAGTATTAAAGACTATTACAAACAAATTCTTATCAAACCAGAAATAGTTTCAAACATCCCTGAGTATGGATATATCACCCATATTGGAATATTTTTTCTTAGAACAGAATCAGGGATTATCTCACAGATAATAGAAGATGCAGGAATATGAACAAAAGCGTACAATGAAGCCATTAAAAAAACCCTATATTCTGCTCTTTTTAGAGCTAGTTAGAAGTTTTGCACAAGCAGTAAGTGCTGACTGAAGTAGATTTATATGATGAAAATTGTTTCTGAACTGATGTTATGTATCACTAAGTTATCATAATAGCAAATGAGACATCTTCCTCCAAAAATACTAGTTCTTATTTAATTGCAACATTAACATCAAGAATTCTACTTCAACATTACAGAAAAACCTATTTTATCTTGTATAGAATTTTTTACCAAATGTGTCACTAGATGTAGGCTCCTCTTCCTTTTTTTGGACTTCCTGCATGATTGCAGAGGTTGAGGTTTCTTCCTTTTTTGAAGGAACTTTTAGCCATTTTCTGTCCTCTTTATCTTTATTGCTGTTTGCGCTGGTTCTAGGTTTACTTCCTGCTTTGTTCTTGGCCGCTGCTGCAGCAGCAGCTTTGACCAAAGCTATCCAATCCTCCAAAAAGGAAAACACGGTAAGTAAGTATTAAAAAGTGCCTGAGATTCAAACAAAAAACACTTACAAACCCAGTGAAACTTCATCTAGAAACATTCAAGAGCAGTTTAATTTATTTTTATGGCTACTACTCAAAAAGTGGTAAAATGAGTTTCCCAAGTTGCCTAAATAAACTTGAAGTACTACCAGTATGCCATATGGATAAAAAGCAAAAAGAAAAAAACCTTCAAAAGCACACTGCGTATAGAATTCTGGCTGCACACGTTCCCTGCTATCTATTTTATGTGTCCTAGCTTTAGAAACCCAGGAGCTCCCAAACCCAGAACACTGACTGTTCTCTTACCCTTCCACCTGTGCAATACCCCAATTCCATTGTTGCTCGAATTTAACTATTATTCAAAACTACAATCAACTCAAAGCATGGTCCAGTCAGCTGCATGATTGGGCAGAGTTCTTCCTGAATTAAATTGATAAAGCAGGGACAACTCTTTTTGAATTATATCTGTGTTTCTAGAATAACTACAGATAGCACTTTTCGTATTACACATTACATGCTTCATTCAATAATTTCAATAAAGTGCTCTATAACACGACTGAATTTCACAATCCACATTTAAGGTAACAGAAGTGCCATTTTGCATAATGGCTTATTTGATCATACAGAAACATCCAAGGAGTGAACAAGAGAACATACAGCCCTAATTCATCTACTATTTGGCATGTATACAAAGTCTAGCCACCTGTAAGTCAACAGAGAGAACGAAATACTTCCAAGGCTGAGCCAAGCTCTTTCCACTAGTTTGGAGCAATCAGACTCCGGCCTTATGTCTCTTGAATGTCAGGGATCAATCCGATTGCAAAAAATTTAAACTTGATCCTTTTTACTAAAATATTTTTTTAAATTTTCTTTAACATCAAGGTACAGAATATTTCCATGGAGAAGTTATATGCGATATAAAACCCAATAGCAATGTCCAACCTTCAGCAGTAAAATTAAGCAACTGAGTGCTTCGAACAACAATTGATTTACTACATGGCAGCTTGGCTACAAGAGTATTTGCAAATTTGTACTACCATATATAAAAAAGCTATGATACAGACTTTTTTTTTTGTCTAGTTTCATAAATAGTCTAGTTTTTACAAATAGTAATACTTTCTTTTTTCCCCCAAATGTGAACAGACTATATTTTATTCTGGATTGTTTCCTTGTTGTTATGTTATCACACGAGGTACCTAAAGTATCTTGATTTTATAAATCTTGTTTCAACGCAGCTTTTCCCTCACTCATTATGTATTATAAGTCTTTCCAGTTTTTGTTCTACTGAGGTTTAGTTGCCTCCTTCGATGTATGAGAAAAGCATAACACAAAATACAAAGCATTACTCTTTCTCATATTATGCTTTTCCTTTTCCATAGCTCAATACTTTTAAATCGCTGCTTTCCATAGGTTATGTTTCTCCATTGCATCAAGCTATGTACTTTAAAACACCAGCAGTTTTGATTCCCCTAAGATGAAGTGTTCTGTGTCCACACTGTCAATGCAAGATGCATACACTCAGTCTAGCTAGCAGCAGAAGAGTTCGGAAGCGCTTTGGCAATGCTTACACAACAGGCAGCTACCAAGGCCATTTGGTGACATGCCAGCCACAAAGAGCGTGTCTAATCGCCAGCTGCATAGTCAATCAAAAACACACATACCTCTTTTTTGGCCAGCCAAAACGAACACACACATTAGCTCCAGTCCATCCAGAGCCTTGCCCATCCAGCAGGACAAAAAAAAGGATTGAGCTATTTGTGCTGGTGAGGAGTTAGGAGACCTGAGAGTAGAAGTCTTACACTGTACCCTGGCCAAGGGATGAAGAGGATCAGTAACAGGGCTGGAGCTTGGATCTTACCATAAAAGTGGGAAGCAAAGGAAGGGCAGCCTGCATCAAAACAGCTTCTAAACAGCATTTCAGTTTTCAGGCAAGCTAAGCACCCTGAAATCAGAAGCTTTCCAAAGATATCAAGCTTCAAGGATCACACTGAACTAAGTATCCTGTTCTAATGGTAGCCATTCTGGTGCAAGATGAAGGGGGTTTTTTGTTTGCATTTTATTTCATTGTTTGGACACTTTCCTTAAGACACGGAGCTTACAAAGGGTAGCAGGACACATGTAACAATGAAGGAAACACAGGTTAAACATTCAGAAGCCAGAGCAGAGAGACATTAATTATGGTGATAGTTATACGTTTTTTCTAGATTAACACATAAATTCAAACTCAGTGAAGAGAACCTTAAGCAGGGAGGTGGACAAGATTATCAAGAGGTCCCTTCCAACTGCAACAATTCTGTGACTGAATCGGCCAGAAATTCTGTGGGTCCATTTTTATTTTGGCTCTGGAGTACATATATAGGCATTAAAGTGACACAGGTAATTCCTGCTTTTTAACCTTGAACTCCAGCAGAGCGATTGCTCAGCTGCACGGCTCCTGACATGTGAGAACTATTTAGCATCTGAGATGCTAATGTGATTATATTTCTTTTGAAGAGTGCAGGAACTCCTCCTTTAAAAAGACGCACTGGTGCCTTTATCAGAATTTTTAGAAAAAAATTAACAAAAAATGGGAGAATAACAGTGGAAGCCTAAAGCACAATGAATTCTGAAATGAATTCTCAGGGCTGTTGTAAGATATCTACTCCGTCAACCATAACAGCAGGACACTAAATGTCATAGATATCACAGAAACTACTTGCAAATCTTTAACAGCAGGACTTCTCCCCAGAGCATTCAGTATACACAAAGCCAAGGGCCCAAATATGAACACATCCCAAATTAATAAACTAAAAGCAAAATCCTCCTAAGAGAGGTTCTCTCTACTTGTCCCTCGTGTCCTGACACTGTCGCTCTATTGGCTGTGGTTTTGTAACCCTGCACCAGTTACTCTGCACCATCCAGCCTGATTTCCCACTTCCCACAGTATTTCACCCCACTGTAAGTTTCTCATGTACATATGTAGCTTTAAAAAAAACATGTATTTCCTTGTTTTCTTATTCTTACTAAAATTCATCTTTCAAGTAAGCTCAGAAATTTGACAGGAGAGAAGTAATGGGACATGGTAGTTAGAAGACAAAACATTACTTTATCACTATTGAGGAAAATTGTCATTATGCTAATTAGATTCACTAAATCAAAACGCAGGAAATTGCACGATCAAGAAATATGTTAGTAGAAATTACCCAATAGCCTTACACATCAATTGGCTAAAACACTTGTAGTTTAAAATATTCCTTTGCATAATCTTAAACCTGCAACAGTGGGAAGGCAAAACCCAGAATCAGTTCTAAAAACCAACCCTTGTGCCAATAGCAGAATTCACACACACATCGTTCTCCCTTCACCTGCCTACAATCACCACCTTTTTGCTTCTCTTCAGTACTAAAGATGTTTTTCCTGTCCTGACACATCACAACTCACAACTCCCAACTCCCACACATTCATACATACACATACATAAAACATCATCAATCTATTGACTGGCTGATTCCACATCAAGCCTGGAATCCTTACCCTCACCTTTCAATTCTAAACAGTCTGCCCCACCTACATCTTGGCTCACATTGTCTCCTGTCACATCTTCTTTTTTCCTCTGTCCCAATCGCAAATCCATGCTTTTTCCTCAGCTTCCTCTTCCTGTGTGCCAAGTCCCCTCCCTCTCCTTCAAAACCCTCCTCAAAACTCACTTCTTTTGGTTCGATTTCCGTCACTAATCTCAGCTCCGGCGCTATCTGCTCCCTCTCGCGCGCCTAATTATATCGAAGATAAAACAAAAAACATGAAACAGAAAAAGTAAGTTATCCAAATACTTCATATGTGCTCTCACAAGGGCAGTCTCAATATCCCCATCTTTTTTAATTTTCTCTGTACTACGTTAGCCACATTTCTGTGATTTCAATTAATTTGAGCTTATGTGCAGAGCAACCTAACCTATAGTCTCATTGCATTGAACCACACAAGTATTTTCCACCCTTTAAAAATTTTGCCTTTCCACCCTCACAGCTGAGTCTTATTAAAACACAATCCTGCTTCAACTCAAAAATAGTTTGAGCATTACAGTGTTTACAATCTCTTCCTTTAAGACACACTAATCTCAAATAAAAGAATTAACTAAACTAGTCTATATCTGTCTTTCTCCATGTAATTCAAATTCTGCAGGCTTAGCACACACCTTCCAAACAGATCTTACATTTGTTAAATTTGCTAATGCCCTAGAACTTGAAGTATCTTAAGCTTATGCTCATCTCTTGAAATGTGTTTTTATTCTTTGGAAACAGACAAAAAACAAGACAGGTTTAAATTAAGCATGAAGTTTTGGATCTGCCAACTCCACTATTTTTCAAGTCAAGTTATATTCTTGGGGTTTTTTTAATATTTACGTAATTTTTAGTAAGTGTCTCCTTATAAAATAAATAATGCAAAAAAACCTCAAAACATTCATTTGAGTTCTAGGCTTGTAGAAAGCTCAGTTTCAGATAACTGATTTTCAAACCAAATCTTAGATCACATTCTTATTCCTAAAAACCACAAAAATATTTTGAAAAACAAACATTTTACCATAGCATAATGATGTAGGAGATGCTGCAGAAAAAGTATCTGTCTTTGAAAGCTTCAGAACTTCATGCCTAACTCTTATTTTGCAAAATGAAATTCTAAGACTAATATCAATTAGCATTATAGAAAGCATAATTAGTGTTGTTCTTGCTTCAAGACAACTTAAAAATGCTAAATTCATCTCAAAGTATAAATCTGGTCCCCTTATTCTTTCTCAAGACTTCATTGAAGCCACCTATGTTCAGCCCCTGAGATACATGAGACTGACTCTGTAACTCTCAACTACTGAGAAAAATTAGAAATACTAGATGAGCTGGACTGCCATCAAGCATGTCTGAACATCAAAGTGGTTGCTCAAAAATGGATTTACTATTTTTTTTTTTAAGCTGAAGATGCCTGTGGCCTACGAGTAGTAACTCAAGATTAGACACCACATAGCTCCCTAGAAAAAGCACAGGACCGAGTAAGGGACTTTACATTGTCACAGAAGGGCTGTTTCAGTTCAGTCACAACCACATTACCCAAGATTTCCTTTTTATGAAGTAAAATGAAATACTCCAGCTTCCTAACTTACTGTCATACTGAAAATATTGTTTGAAATCTTACATTCTAGTTCAGCAGAGTTACTGTAAGACTGCAGCAAGAAGCCAGTGTTAGCACAACTATGGATTTCAGTTTAATCTCTTTAAGGACACATAGTTTAAATAGCGCAGCATTGCCTGCACAAAGTTCCAGTGTTTTTTGCATAGATGATCAATCCCAGTATACAGCTACCCGTAACCTGGAGGCCAGGACACAGAAATGCTTTCAAGCCTTTTTGCTTATCCATCTGCCCTTGTCACGATCTGGATGGTTACGACAGTAATTATGAAATACTTGGATTTCATTTGCCAAGTTAGAAGGAGTATTCTAAAGAAAACTGGGAGCAAATAAGAACAGTTTTTTCACATTTCTTCATGTCGGCCAGACTTGAATAGTTTCAGTGAAGTAATTCCTCATTAACTGTGAGAATACAGTTACCATGCAAGATAAATGCAATGGTATTCTCACTGAAAGCACGTAACAGTTTTCAAAGTTGTTTTTTTGCAAGTAAAGATATGCCTAGTGACTAAGTCATCTCTACTTCACAGCCTCCCTCAATTTCTACTCAGCATCTCTTCTTTAACAGCAACTGGACATTATCAGAGAAAGAAATTCTTATCTGTCTGAATCCCCAGAAGTTCTGATACAGGGGAGAAACACCCCACAGAACAGTCACGTTAATAAGAACATGTGGGCAAAAAGCTACAACAGTAGCAAACAAAAGAGATGGGCGAGGAATAAATAAATCAATCGCCAGCACAGACTACTGACAAGCTCAACTATTTTCTGAAAGGACACCAGAAGGAAAAGTCTCTGGATGCCCCTGGTTTTATAAACTCTGCAAGACAAAACTCTGGGAACAGATTAGTTGGCAATGGAATGTATGGCAGCTAGACATTTCAGGTAGCGGCAAGACTACTGGAGCAGCACACTCTGGGGCATCATCCATAAAACTGGTGAAGCAAGGCCGTGCAGGACCTAAAGTAAAGACTGTAATCTAAAGCTAGTTGTTCTAGATGACATTTATTAAAGATATTAAAAAAAATCAATATAAAATCTAACAAAGAGATACCTAAAGTATTCTTACCTGCCCTTTTGCATCCTCTGGCATAGATTTGATATGCATCCTCTTAAGACATCGAATAACACCATCATAGAACTGTACTGTGAAAGTTCCTAGAAGAGGATTGATGTAATCACTATGAGTAGTTAAGAAACAAACACACCTTGTTACTACGAAAGCTTTAGCAAAATGTTTTGTAGGTTATATGAACAAAGTAAGCAGGTGTCACCTACAATTAGGATCGAGAATTTGAAGAAAAATAAATGACAGCCTCAATGAAACCCTGTTTTTATACAGTTGCTCTTTGTCCACTTGGAAAATTTCAAGCATGTTTAAGCTACCGTGTCATTTTTGCTCATAATTCATTGGAAGAATTATGTAATATTTAAGTTGCCACAACAGGGAAATGAATTCACAATCAAATCCTCATTTGCTTTAAACTACAGTAAAAACTAACTTCTACTTACGTTCATTAAAAATATCACTCCACTGTGAAGTACTGCATCTAAATTGTTTCTTTATTTCCCTATTTCCATCGTTTTTCTTCAATAAACCAAACTTTAAAGAGACCTACCATTCCTAAAACAATTACACAAATTTAAATGTATCAGTAGCCCAAATCAACAGTAGTACAAAATATGCATAACACCGTGCACAAGATATTCTTCTCATCGCTGAGGAGACATTAAGCATTTTGTCTTCCAGGAGAAATTTCAATTGTTTAATTTCACATAGATAAAAGACAAACTTGTTACTAAGTTTGACAGAATAGAAACACTTTCACTTAATATTGAGGCAGGGAGGAAAACTTTATACACATATATTTTTTTAAGCAGGCTACAGCATAGCATATGGAAACAGTCCTCACCAACGGACCATACATGAATACATACCCTCTTTATTAATTGCTTCAATCTTCGCAGGGTAATATCGACAGTCTGTCCAACGAGCTAGGACTTCTTCTCCAGGTTTAAAATCCTATTTTAGACGAATTTAGTCATTAATACTTTAATCATTTAGATTTTTTCCTAAAAAGAATTAAACATTATGTGCTAGAGAGATTTAATGTGGGGAAAACCAGTAGAACAGTTTACAAAAAGAGAGTCACAGACAAAATAAATGTGCCACTTACAACAAATTCTTCATCATCTTTCAGCCCTTCTTTCCTTAATGCTGGTCTTTCCAAGGGTCGCAACCTATTGCTGTCCCAGTAAATCCACTCATCGTAGCGATGACTCCAACGTTCAAAATGGACTAACATCTTCCCCTCTTCATAATCTATCTTCTCAATACGAGATGGATACCTTGAATGATAAACAAAGTGATAAATGCCAAAGCTTTTTCCAGGGTTTTTTTTTTGCATACAATGAAAGGTGCTTACATGACCATTCAGAAAGTTATACTGACACCTTGTATTGCAAAATCCCAAGTCTGAAAAAGAAGTTATTAGAATGATGGTAGGATAACAGTTTTAAGTTATCTATACACAACAGTGATACAGATGATTATACACAAACTTACACCTCAAACTCCCAGACCAAGACTGCCTGAAATTGGCATTAGAAGTTTGTGCTTATCAGTTTTAAAGCCAGTGTTTCTTTAAAGCTAAATCTTGTAATTCTTGGGGATGGGAAGGATATAAAATAGTTTTAGGAGCACATTAATTACTTTTATCATATGAAATGTTTCAAACTATACCATTGATTCCAGACAAATCCAAGCAACTAATCAAACCCAGAGTCAAAAGAACATTCTTACTTAATCTAAGTGGCTTACTAATTTATAGATAAAATGCCATGATTTCACTGCCATTAAATTTGATTCATAGTAACTATTTTTTCGCAGTTATCTCTCTGTTACTCCATGTGCACTAAAATAAATACATCAGTCTTAATTAACATGTGGATTTTACTCTCAACAAACATTATAAGTGCTCAGTAGAAGTAATCAGGACCGAGCTGCAACCAGATCAAGTCTTAGGACCTAATTTTGGGTGTGACATAGATATAGATAAGGAACCATAAAGTTTGAGATTACATTTGTAGGGAAAAATAGCAGATTCTTTTGACTTCAGCAATTATTATTCAGTCAGTCTTACTATTTCTGTTTCACTGAAGTGGTCTCTCTCACAAAACTGTAGTAAGGGAGCAAGGCACAAACTGGTTTTGTCACACTATTTCCTCCACTGAAACTATCAGATCTCATTATTTCCACTGTATGAAGTGCAGAGAAAATTGGAATGATGCAGAATTCTGCTCCTTTTGCCCTTACAAAAGTACTGAGAGAGATTCACAAGTGCAAAGAATCCCCTAAAAAAAAGTTAATTAGATCACCAAATTTTCCTCCAGACTTTATACTAGGGATGGTCTAAAGTTAACAAAACCTGTATTGAAAGAAAGATGACAGCAAAAGGGTAGCTGTCTTTCACTTTCATTAAGAGGCAAGGTGTTTTTCTAACAAAATGCTACTGTAGAGCAATAGTAGGCGAGCAGAGTTTAAGCAACCATTTCTAGTCCTACTGCAGATTCCATCAGCTAGAATCACAACTGACATACAGGAACCCCGTTAACATTTTCCATTTTGAATTTTTTCTGCTCCAAAATATTGACAGTACTGATAAAGGAGTCTTTAGCACTATGTTCCGATTAAAATACAAATGTTTTCAGGAAGTACAGGCTTTTCTTATTTCCTGGTGACTAAAACAGGGATTAAAACAAAAGGTGTCAAACTCTATTTGCTCTTTCATTCCTCCAGTCCTACTTCTTCAGCTGCAGTGATGCATACAGCTTCCCAATATCTAAATACCTCAGGAGTTCCCAAATGAGAAAAATTCTCTGATTTTCTAGGTTACTATTGCAACTACTTCAGCCACATTTCACCCTCAGATCAGAATGCAGACAGTCCAACCCCTTGTTTCATTTGTCTCATCTATACATTTCAGAAATGCAAAATGTTTTCATAGCCATTGTTTAAGTTGCCAACTTCTTCTCACTGAACTTTAAAAAAAAAAAACCCAAACAAACAATGTCTTAGTCTCAAACTGCAGATTCTCATTTGCTACCCTACTAACAAAATCTTTTTCAAGATAGAAGAACTCCATGGGACTTCTTTCAGAGGAGCAACAAGATCAACCTCCTTTCCTTACAATCAACCTTAGACTGACAGCAACAATCTAACAAGATCAGTGAAACTGAAGACATATTGTATCAAAACAGAAAGTAATACTCATAGGTCAAACCTGAATCCCATCATCAGCATTTGTCCTGGTTTGACCAAACCAGGACAGCATTCTGTGAACAAGGCTTCAAGAAAATAAGTCAGCCAAGAGATGGTTTTCCTAAGCCCTGCCTCTGACGATGCTTTTTTCTTAAGTCTACACGCTGCTACATTTAGGAATTTTATTACAAAATTTCTCCCTGGTGTTTTCATCTTCCCAATTTCAGACTTCTTGTAACTAGATACCAAGTGTCAGAATAAGCAGGAAGAGTAGCAAAGCAGAGGAAAAAGTAAAGTAACTTACTACAGCAAATGTATGAGTAACAATGTTACCTGAAACAGTTCCAAATAGAAATAAATGATGACACAGAAAGCATGTAGCAGAAGGAAGGAAGGAAAAACACCAGAAAAGCAAGAGGTTGGGAAGTTCCCTTTGTAGCAACCAAAAATGAGAGCTTGTGCCCAAACACTGAGGCTGCAGTCGTGAAATGAAAGACTAGAACGATGGTGCTCTTTCTCCCTACAGCTGGAAATTTCAGGTTCATCACAGGCCAGCCAGGCAGCGATGCAAAACTATGGTTATTTTACAAAATTCTGGGACCATCAGCCAAAAGACAGAATTCTCCTTTTTCTACAAGTCTACAACCCAAATACTCTGTTCCCATTATGGAGCTACCCTATTGCAGTCCCCTTGCTACATTTTTATTGCTGTTATGGCTTGTAGCTTTCACTGGTCAACATCAGCAAAGTCACCGTTCCAAGCACTGTGTGTAGAAAGTACCATCCTGGAAAGAGAAAACTGAGTAAGAGGGGGAAGTAAAATAAAGAGTATAGTTTAGAGACAAATATATAAAAATGAAGATAGTTTTAAGGAAAATTCAGCAAGCCCAGAGTCAAGACATTAATATATATGGAAAAAAACCCAACCAAACAACCAACGTCAAACAAGAGAGCAAAGCTAGCATCAGTGACTAAAAGGAGATATGCAAACTATTAAGTTTCACTAGGGATTGCTCAACAGAGGAAATGCAGCACGAGGTATTTATTGGTTAATTTCTCTTTGATAAACACAATTTCTGCTATCAAAGTCTTTTTCAAATGTCATTGTCAGCTCTGAATCAAGGTCTATGATGCTGGTTTTGCAGTTAGATCTTACAATAATTATGTCATCACATAATGGCTTTATTCCAATAACCTATGTTTTGTCAATGTATCTTAAGACAGTGGTTGCAAAACAGAGGCAAAACCTGCATTCAACTCCAGTCCTCAGAGATGGAAGATTCTGAAGCACCCAAGCTATATATGATTGGGTATTAGGCAGCCCAAAAATAACTTTGTATGGATTTAGCAACAAGCTATTACCCTCAATATCCACTAAATTTAGCCACACAATGTGCCACAAATATGTATAAACAGTAATATTTCACAATACTGATCCCACAGTGGAAAAGAGCAGAGCACGCATATTGCAGAATTTACTATTGCAAATTTTATACTGCACAGAAACATTTTTTGGGTGTTATAGTTTTTGTACCTTTACTGAAAGTAATCAGTTTCATAAATTGCAAAATTATACAAATATTTTAAAGGCAAGTATGCACCTCCTGCTAATAAAAGATAAAATGGCAACCTAATTTTTTTTAATCCATTTTTTAATTTAATTCCAGTAACAATGCATACAGGAAAGCTTTTATTATGGCTAAGAGCAATGTTTATATTCATTCTGTAGAAAGAAGATTAATATGAAGATGGTTACAGCTCACACACATGCGAAATTTTATGCAGAAGTTCCTTCCATCACAAAGCTATAAGTACGACAAAGGTGAATACAAACATCACTCTTTACAGTACTGAAGTGTAAGATATGTAAGACATAACAACCTTCCAGTCAGGTTAATTCTCCCCATTTGCCCTCAGCAAGTACTCCACATTAAGGATCAAAACAAATTTGGTATACAAGCAGATTTGCCAACATTTGTTCAGTACAAGCCAGAAAACACACTCTTAAAAAGAGAAGGAAAAAAAAAAAAGAGCACCACACTCCAGTTCAGTACTGGAAGTGTAATGCAAGTGTTCTTTTTGAGGGAAGAAACAATAACCTGCAAGTTTGGGGTGTGTTTTTTTAATAGCATGCTGGAAATAACATCTAATAATCCCAAATAAAGTCTCATCCAAATTTTAGGGGCTTTTGTTCTTGTTTTTGAAAGAGAGAACAGGAAGACTATTGCTAGCTGATGGTATCTGTCCAGTTTACATATTGCGTGCTCTCCATTCTCAGGTTGCACTGACTCCAACCTGTAAGAATCATGCAACGTATTTGTAAATCTTCAAAATTTAATATGGCTTAAAAAATTTACACTATGAGGCACTGATCAGTCAACAATAGTGCTCCAACCTTCATATAGGAAAAATTCATGCAAAATTTCCAGTTTTGATTTCTTGACAGTGTAAAAACAAAATAAAAAATGCCTATTTTCTCTGATGCATTCAACGCACATTAATGGCCACACGGATAGTATTTTTCGTTTTTACATCATCTTTGTTTTGACCCTTCAAAAGCGATCAAAAAGCGGTGAATTGCCCTGTGAGATGGGACAACAGTTATTTCAAACTGTGTAAAAGGATGCAGAAACATTAGTAAATTTACCCATGTTTGCACCCACAAAGCCTAGAAACAGACACATACTTCCTGCCTTCACAATAATGGTATAAAAAGTCTTCCCTTCTACCTCATAAAGGATATAAAACGAAATGCCTTCCATTCTGACTTCTCCCTAAATAGCCTTCTGGTATCTGCAAACACCTACTTCTAACTCCCCACTTTTCATTATATATATTGTATTATATCAATATAAACCAGAGTACTGACAGCCAGGTATTTGAAAGGACTGTGAAGTAACCCAGTCAACTGAAATCCAAAGCAAGGACGGTACAAAGTAAGATTTCCCAAAGTCTTACAGGGAAAAAGCCTCCTCCACACTGAAAAAGTAAAAATAAAAATCCATCCAGATAATCAAATATACCGAGTCAAAGTGCTGTTGTTCTGATAACTAACCTATTTTAGTCAGCTGTTTCCATTCCAGAACTGCAACAAGGGCCATGCATCTCTACTTCCTTCATTACCTAACTTATAGTTTAGATCAAGCAGATTAATCAAGACCATGGTCTCAGAAAAACAACAGGGTTGTTTTGTTCAAAGCATTATCTGCCTGTTATGGGACAACCAGTAGAGAGCTAGAGCCACAAAAGACACAAGAAAACAGAAACAAAAGGAAGATATGTATCTTTAAATACATCAGCTTCGCAGAGACTGTGTCGTACTTGTGGGAGCTAATAGCTTAAGTCTTAAACGTGGGCCCATACTTGCAGATATGTGCTGTTTTACCACTGTTTCATTTGTTTTGTCAGCGAGAGGCATGGGGGGGGGGGGTGAACATGTATCAGTTTTTGTATGAGACCACAGGATAATTCAAGTTGGAAGGGACCTCAGAAAGCCTCTATTCCAACCTCGCACTCAAAGCAGTCAGCTATGGGATCACACCAGGTTTTCCGGGGTTTTATCCAGCCCAGTCTTGAAAACTTCCAATGTTGGACACTCCAGAAACTCTCTGGACAACATGATCCACTACTTGACTGTCCCATGGGGAACAAGATTCTGCTTGTACCTAGCCTGAATCTCTTGTTTCAACTTGTACCTATTGTCTCTTGTCCTCCAACCACACACTACTGTGAAGAGCTCAGCTAAGTCTTCTTGATGACATCCCCGTACGCGTTGGAAGGCTGATAGTGGGTCTCCTGAAGCCTTCTCCAAGCTAAACAAGCCTAGTTTCCTCGATCTCTCTTCACAGGTCGTACGCTTCACAGGCCCCTGATCATTTCATATATATTTAATAATTTTCTATTATCGGTGAATCCCATCTCATTTACTATCTGCTGACAGATGATCACACCGATTTTGATTAGAGCTGCATTTCACAGTTCGCTTTAGTGAATTTAGATATAACAAGCAATACAAACTCACTACAGAAGATGACCTCCCCTGCAACAATATACTGGTTTTCACTTGATAAAGAAGCAATTGCAGTTACCTCCACAATAAAGCAAAAGTAAACACGCTCATTGACAGCCTGTCTTTGCTGATCAGTTTGATCAGGCTTTCTTCTACTCAGTAACCATACGTGCCAAGAGATACCAGTGACCCAAACACTCCCTGCAAAAAATTTCCTCATTTAAAAGTATGGGGTTTTTAAGCAATAAATAGTCAAGGAACACAATGCCCTCTCCAAAGTTTCCAGAATTCAAACAGAACACCAGATTCCGTAAGAGGAATTTCAGCAACTGCTACACGGATGAGAATTTAAGACCTGCAGATGTGCTTCAGAAAGCAAAAACATACAGTAGAACTTCACTTTATTTTTTTCCCATCCTCTAGATGACTTTCTTGATTAACATATTAACTGGTCACGAACACTGGATCTTTAAATGACAGCAGGCTTGCAGAAAAATGGAGAAAAAGAATTAAAACCCTTTCAAAAGCTATTTTTCAGCAAGTGTTCTCAATTTGTTGCTTGTAGAAAGACTGAGCTAAGCAATACTACTGCTCTTCAATTTTGGTTTTGTTAAGAAGTATAGAGATTTCATGTAAGTTCATCAACTTTATTTTCTTTGAAGTATGTTCTATTTCTGCATGCAGATGAGGGGAATGCGTACAGCTTATATATAGAAAGAATTTTAAAAATATCCAGCACGCCTTTATGTAACCGAAAGCTAAGGAGAAAAAAAAAAAAGTCACACAGACTATTATTTCAGCCCATGTCACCCTAATAGTAACATGCCAGAAGGATTTCTCTAATAAACTCTTTGGTTATGTGCATGAATATAATTGCACGTGAAAGAGTCCTGTTTTCAGTGTTGCTCTAACTGCAAAATTTTAATATTAACTTTCTGCTCCTGTATGTGGCATCATGGAAGTTTACATGCATATAAACTTGATTTGTCCTACTTGGTGGTCCAGTTGATTAATTAGTTCCTAGAAAGTTCAGAATAAATTCTATTCTGCCTGAAAATACCAAGCAACTCAGCTGCAGAGCTTGCGACAGGGCCCACACCTGACAAGTCCAAACCTAGACAAGAACTCCTCAACAGACATGCAACCCTCCCCTGTGAAAAGGCTGGGCAGATCCCATACAAGCTATACACTGGATATTCAATGATTTTTTTTTTTTGATACAATTAAGCTGAAGCTATTTTTACATATTAACTTTTCTTATCTAGTTACATTAACCAATTATCTGTAGTCACAGGAGATGCTATAAAAAGTTCTATTTAAATTATTTTATTTTTCTAGCGCTACTCAGACATTTTCATGATCTTGGCATTCAGTTATAGGATCAGTATGTTGAAAACCCACTCTACAGCAACAGATAAGAACAAGGACTGTTCTGTAAACCATATTTTCCTTTAGAGACCATTCACTACAACACTTTCGCTGTAATTAAAATCAAAGCTCTACAGATAAAAAAGTTTAACCCAATTTTTTATACAGAGCATATAACTAATGGAGTAAACATGTAAATAACACACAGACTTTTATATTACACAACCTGGAGTTAGCAGGATCTGATATTTACATGAACAGGCTTAGTTCTCCAGGAATGCAACAGAAAAGCTGGTACAGGCTTCTGTATTTCCTAGCCCTAATTAATCAGAGAGAAGCTAAGAAAAACTTCTGGGTAGAAGCATCAACTTCCTGTGTCACCTACTTTAACAAAACCAGGGATTTTTTTGAAACTGAAGTAGTATGGACAGCCTACATCATGAAATTAGCCCACTTGCATTACTAAAATTTTGATTAACAATTTATTTCAAAAGAACAACTCCTTTTACAATACACATGCCATGTAGAGTGCCCCGCGTGCCCAAAAATTTCCGTTTTATAGTCTTGACTCCTACTCATGATATGACTGGGTGGTGTACTTCATTCCTCCAACTGTTTGCTACAAATACAATTGTACTTACCTATTCCATGAACTTCGATTAAGGATGTTTTCTTTTTTTTAGAATCAGTTTTGTGAACCTATGAAGTGTGATAACTGAATAGAAAACAAATTCACTTGCAGGCCTAAACTAAAACAAAAGAAGTCTTCAGTCACAGAAGTTTGCCACATTAACACACCAATCATCTCACACATGACACTGCATTCCACACTAGTCTGGAAATGATCTTCCCATACTACTGCTGCACAAGCAACTAAAAGCAAACAAACAAAAACCCATAGAAAAATGTAATTGGAATTCTTAAGAGAGAATATTTTCCTAAAAGCTAATAGTTTTAACAGACTTATTATGTGGAAATTCATAAAATTCACATGTGAAACAGTCAATTAATAGGTTCACTCAGTTTTATAATTAGACATCAAAACATACAATATAGACGAAAAAAATTTGCTCTTAGCAAATACTGCACAATGTCTTCCATACCATTTTTGTAAATAGTCCAGTGCCTCCAAACGAGCACCAATCTCAAACGTGATTCCAGGACGATTTGGAGGCTTTTTACTCATCTTGATATTTTCTTTTTTTCACTACCTTTGGAGGAAAAAAAGAAAGTCATATAAAGTCATATAAAACACATGATGTTGTCTAAAACATGTCACTTGACAGCAAATATATTCCAGAGGGTGGAAAGAGAGCCAAAATTTCTATCCTGGCTTTCCATTAACTGCTTAGTTTTCACAAGTATAGTCAAGGCCCAAAGAAGGCATTAAACAAATGTACGTATTTTTATTCAGATTTCTTTCCCTTAAAAAAAAATAAATCACCAACTTAAGTCAAAAAAATAAAAAAAAAAATCTGGTGCTTATCTCTGGAGCTGTACTACAATGTTATTTCTTGACATTTCTTTGAAGCATAATTTTAACTGTTACCTAGAGTCTGCGTGTTCTCTCTTCTGCAGTGGAAAAGGTCAAACCCAAGAAAAACGTACCTTACCGAGAATAGAAGTTTATAGACAAACATGGCCTAAAGGACCGGTAAGATGAAATTAGCAAAAACAAAAAAAATAAACAAAAAAGCAGCCTTCAGCCTTGCTGCGCACTCTCGAGTCTCATGCATTGCACTAAGTAAGTTTCGTTGATGAGTGCCTTTTAATCGTTTCTGGTAATAATTCAGACACTATCAAAAAAATCACTCCTCTGTCCGACTACTACCGCTATTACCCTGACTTTCCGATGCACCGCCTCTCCCGTCCCGCAGCACAGAGTGCCTCCCCGCCGGGGCCGCAGGCTCCTGCTCCGCGCCCACCGCAGAGCGGGGCTGCCAGCCCGCGGGGCCACAGCCTCCTCCCCCAGGACCGCGAGGGGAGCGCCCACCCGCACCTCAGTTTTTAAGCGGGGGTCCCCCTGCCAAGGCTGGGAGCGCCACCCGGCCCAACTGCCCCGGAGGCGGTGGCCGACCGGAGGAAGCCCGCGCCGCTCCCCAAGCGCGGCGGACACAAAGGGGTCCTTCCCCAGCCAGGCTCGGAGCGCGGGAGGGCCCCCGGCCGGCGGGGGCTCAGCGCTCCCGCAGGCCCAGGGGAGGAGGCGAGTGGCCGCGGCCCGCCGGACCCCCAACCCGGCCGCGGACAGGACCCTGCGCGGGGAGGGCGGCGGGCGCCGCCCAACCAGGCCCGGCCCGACCGCGGTGAGGGGGGCGCCGG